>JAQJVL010000009.1:1014615-1202115 GCA_035578905.1 Stictocephala bisonia
GCGGGAAATCTAGAACTAAATTGCTCGGAGCACTCAACTGGACGTCTGGATGAACATACCGAAACTTATATTTTACGTGTGATTTCAATCACACATTTACTGTAATCGTTAAGAGTATGTTACTGTATTCTATTTCTGTAAATATCATGGAAACCTTTGGAATATAACATTTGACAGTTTAAAATTGATTTCGTGTATTTTATTATGGATCATGAATATTATATTTACTGTTAACTTATTCTTAACATTGGATATACAAGACAATGATAAGTTTTGTTTTTTTAATTTTTTTTTTACTACACTACTATGAGTTTAGCTGTTTTCGTTATGTGTTTACAACCTGCGAAACATAATATTTTCAACAGCTGTCTATTGTTTACTACCGAAAGTAAAATTGTTTACAACCGAAAATTTTCCACAGTCAACAACACCTGTTTTTATTCCGTAGTGTAGTGAAAAGTATCGTTCAAAACTCAAGTGAAAGTGTTTTGTATGTTCTCGACCAATTGAAGTGATCGACAAGTCTCGCACTTCAAACATATGGTCTCGAACATGCAAAACTCCACTTTCCACCCTTTGTTATGAAATATACCATTTCGTGTTTTTTTTTTTTTTCCTTCACTCGCCAGTTCACATGGGCTACAGCCTGTGCATGAAATTTATTCAACGAGTGAAGTACCGACCGTTGGCTCAGTGGGGATTCGAACCTTGGATCCTTTCCCTCCGCAGTCCGAAGCCTTATCCACTGAGCCACCACGCTGGCAATTGTTTAGTTTGACAAACATTATTTTTCTCTCCTGAATCTCTACTTATTTGTATTTTCAAATTATTAGATTGTATATCCTCATTCGAAAGTATGTTTTTTCTCAAAGGTTCGGTTTAATGTGTTTCTAAACTATAGTGTCAGTATTTATTCAATTGTAAAACTTCAAATTAAAAAAATATATATATAAGTACCTTAAGGGGTTTTCCTAGCAAGTCGTATGAAAAAAAATAATGACTGTAAACTGCATATAAAATATGAAAAAGGTGTAAAATCTTTAAGGACAAAGTGTTTGTTGTTAAAGTGTCTTTCACGTCACTTAGATAAGTTCAAGGTTCACAGCCATTCAATACACGCTATTCCAACTGACTCAAGTCCGATAGTACTGGTCGTTACAAAAAAGAATACTTTCACTATTTTTTTAACAATAGCGTAACAAATATAACCTTTAACAATTCAGTTCTTCAGTTTGTTTGATATTCATTATATCGTTGGAAATATTACTGTTCTCAAATGTTATTGGTCTTTTCAAACGAGTCAGTGTTTTAACTAAACATCGTTTCGAGAGGTGTGAAACTAGCGTCGTTTTCAAATGGCCGAAATTTATTTTTAACTATTACATGTAACCGAAAGATGTTTATTACTTGAGAACGAGAAGAGTTTTGTTCTCATACTCTGAAACTAAAGTGTATGTTAATTAATACAATCCAAGTTCAAGTACAAGTTCCGTTAACTCTGATTTTCAATATGTTTAGTATTTTAGCAACACTTTCAAAACAACACACGTATTAAATTTATTTTTCAAACTAATGATATATTTTTTAATGCTGAAAATATCATAAAACCAACATTTGTTCTGTTTCAATTGACTACGTGTGTTAGAAATATTTTTTTTAATCGTCAACTTACCGTCATTTTCTAAAAATGCTTAATATCTATCCGTACATAGGCTGGTTCATTTTAAATGTTTGCAGAAACACAAAACGTGTTAAATAATTTTATTTTTACTTATTATTTTTGAAATCGTTTAGATTATGTATGAGCAGAGCCAATGTATTTGACCTCCAACCCAATGAAATGTATTATAAAGGTTTTGTAATCTGAATTTTAAAGTTTCCTTTCTTCAATTTTATTTTATGCTAATAAACAAAAACACCTCCTGGTGACTTACAATTGCAGTATTGATTCGAGTACATATTATTATTGCAAGACATATTCTAAAAGCATCTGGGGTTTTTATAAACGATTGCTGCTTATTCGTAAATAAACTATCTTGCCTAATCGCTGTTTGGTAATCGATTTGATTGGTTTAAGATGTAGAGAGTAAAGAAGTTCTGTGTGATCATTAAAGTGTATCAGTGTGAGGTAATTCGATAATGATTCGGTCCATGTTGCAGCCGATCAAATATGCAGGCTTAGGCCACTCGGGCCGTGTGATTGCAATTCATTATTGAACGGCTTATCTGTAGTCCTCGCCATGATACCTTGTCAATCCTCGACTGATTACCACTGTCCTACAATGTAACAAGGCCTTTCTTTTAATGATATTAATTAGCCTTGTAAAAGGAAAATCTAGTTCAAGGTTTCGAACCCATAAATTGTACAAAATACCTTATAATATAGCAGCTATAGCTGGACATATATTTTTGCAAATTTCATCATAATACTCAATTTTAAACGTGAAAATTTACCTAGGCATTCTCTCCATCCTCACGCTTAATAATAAGAATTAGTACTTCAGTCATTGAACAAAGTTCACGCAAAGGCCTACAGGCCCATGTTTACAAACAAATTACTTTTTTCCTACAAAAATACATACTAATAATAATTAAGGTTTTCATGTTATGTACAACTGAAAACAATGTCTGCCAGTGAGGAAGTACTCGGTATCCCCGGCTGGAATTACACCCGTGACAGATGACTCGGCGTGATTAGGTGTCAAGGAAGAGGGGGTGGGGTGGTTGTAAGGGATGATGAGTTGCAATGGTAGGATGACGAGAGGAAGCCATGATTGCATTGTTGTGTATTTTGTTTTTTAGGAGTCTCTAATGATTTTACAATTTAAAAATTACAATAAAAATTAGAGTCTATTTTGTTTGAATATTATTTAAACTGTACTGAAATAAAAACAAAAATTAAAATAATGGTTGGATGGTTATTTGTAGTGTTTGTCTGAAACTAGAATGATCATTTAAGAAGCGTAACAATCGGACATGGGAAATAAATAAATTAAAAGCACTTAAATGGTAAATTTTACACAAATTGCATTTTGTATTACTTCACTCTTACAAAACTGTTAGTTTTAATGTTAGTTCTACATAGTTTTCAAATTGATAAAAACAAACTGTATCAAAAAACTCAGTTCCTCTCTCTAAGTTTTATAACACCCACTTTTCACAAAACATTAACAGTGTTTTTACGACTGAAAGATCAAATTTCACCCAACTTTGTAAAAAAATTCATTTAACAAATGAATAAATGAAATACAGTTTAATAAGTGGGCTTGTGTTTTCCTTGCGTGTCAGTAGATCCGCATTATTACAAAAGTTAAAAACAGGAACATTTATTGATTGTATTTTCATTTAAATTTCTGGCCAATTTATAACCTATTTAACATGATTTCATACTGATTTTATTTAAGCTTAGAAAATTGTATATTTAAATTTTTTATTTTATTTGTTTTAAAATTGTTTATTTGTTTTATTTCTGCTATAATACCACGAACTATTCCACAACATAATGCAAAGTTAAAACTATTTTTAGGTTTTTTGTGTTCATCAGATTGTTCATGATTGGTAGAGAATGATTAGATATGTCCAATGCTTCAAGTCTTTTAAGAAGAAAATACAACGTTTTGACAGGTATAAAAATTCCAGTCGTCTTCAGGTGTTACCTACTACATTGGTCTACAATTATATTTATTTATTCTGATTTGATACATTAGTAGACTAATGCAGATCAAGGTAACTTCTGATGATGCAAGGAGTTTTAATACACCGCAAAACGTTGTGTTTCTTCCTTAAACCACTTAAAGCATTGGAATATTCTTATCATTCTCAAGAAATATTATAACTATTAAAATTAATGATGTACTTTGAAAAAATTTATTACTATTACAATAGTAATTTTGTGCACAACAAAACAGTTTCGAAAATGTTCTAAGAGTCTTGTTTTAGGTATACTTAACATCTGAATGCTCAATTTCTTAGAATCCTAAAATCCTTAAGTTTCAAACAGGCCTAATGTTAAGTCAATGCCTAATTAATTGATAAGAACAAAAATGTACCTTATTTAAGGAATTGTGCATTATGACTACTGAGCACTCCTACAGATCTCGCATTATTTATAAATTTATCATTTTTTAACTAACTAAAAATGTTTCTTCAAGCAGATTACTACCTCAACAAGTAATGTTTGTCTGTCCTACGTCAAACTCAGTACACTTGGCAACACCGCACGTCAGTGCTACACTCAAATGCCACTAAGCGCACTGAAGTCAAGTTGGTAAATCTTACTATACAAAAATGAGTACCTGAAATTCGTTGTCATTCCAACGACGTACCAACCAAGTCGCAAAACTCGCAATGCTGCCAACCAAAGATATATACGAGTCAAACTGATGAGCAACGTGAAGCCAACAACAGAGAAATGTTGCGTTTAATCCCAATCGAGCTGCGTTTAGTTACAACGTGGCAATCGATTACTGTTTACTGCCCTTCGTTGCTATTGGGGTAATGAACATTGCGTGTTCACATTGCAAGGCATTTAAAGTTTTAAATTAAGCCCCTGGATTGTGTTGTGCAAGTGGAAAATTTAAGTTGACGCCATTAGTACCGTTACCAGAGCCGCTGCAGTTACTGGTTTCCGGAAATAGGCTAGATTATAGATATGTTTTACTCATTTTCAGCAATACAATAATTGCTTTCAAATTAGATAATTTAGTACACCAAAAAGTATTCAAGACAAATTTATGCTTACTTTCAAGATTCAGGGTCAAATGTATCATAGAACAGATTTCTTATTATCAATACCAGTTAGTGAACACAAATATTTGCAAATTTAAATATATGATTACGAGACAATTATGAAAGGAGTGAACGAAGGAACTGGTGGTACTTATTTCTTAGATGCTCCAGATGGCACTGGAAAAACCTTTCTAATATCATTGGTTTTGACAACTATTCGATCACAAGATGAAATTGCACTTGCCTCATCAGGTATTGTAGCTACATTATTGGAATGCGGTTTAACAGCTCATTCAGCACTACATCTGCTATTGAACATGCAAACAATTGAAACTCCAATTTGCAATCTTTCAAAAAATTTTACAGGGACCACAGTATTGCAGTAAAAGAAACTGATCATTTGGGACGAATGCACAATGGCACACAAAACATCTTTGGAGGGGTTGGACCGTTCGATGCAAGATTTAAGAAACAACAAAAACCTGTTTGGTGGTGCTATGGTTCTTTTGGTAGGTGATTTCCGACAAACACTATCAGTAATTCCGTGATCAACACCAGCCGATGAACTTAATGCGTGTTTTAAATCATCTAATTTATAGAAGTATGTCAACACACTTGAATTAAACATGAACATGCGAGTAGAATTACAGAATGACCGATCTGGAGACATGTTTTCAAACCAACTGCTTGACGTTGGTAATGGTAAAATTACAGTTGACGCATCGTCAGGATACATTAAATTTTGGTCAATTACTGAATCTAAGGCTGAACTCATCGAAATGGTATTCCCAAACCTTGCACAGAATTACAATGATCACGGTTGGTTGAGCGAACGTGTTAAATTGGCTTCAAAAAACATTGATGTTAAAGAAATCAATTTTCAAATTAAAAATAAGATAGCTGGTGGTCTGATAGCATACAAATTAGTTAATTCTGTCACCAACACAGTTGATGTTGTCAACTATCCCACAGAATTTTTAAATTCACTTGAATTGCCCGGTTTACCACCTCATAATCAGCAATTGAAAATTGGTACGGTAATCATTATCCCACCAAGGCTTTGTAATGGCACTAAGCTTACTGTGAAAAAATTAATGAACAATGTGAACGAAGCCAACATTTTGAACGAAATTTTTAAGGAGAAACCGTTTTTATCCCACGTATTCCCATTTGACGTACTATTGACGTGCCATTTGATTTTAAACTATTACAATTTCCTATCCAACTTGCATTTGCCAAGTCTATAAATAAATCACAGGGGCGATCGTTTTCTGTATGCGGCATAAATCTTGAAAATCCATATTTTCCACAAGGGCAATTAATTGTATGTTGCCCGTTCTCGTGTTGGAAAACCATCATCATTATTTATTTATGACCTAGAAAAAAACTAAAAATATTGTGTACGAAAAAGCGTTGAAGTAAAGAATTTTTATTTGAAGTATTATTATATTTATTTATTCTAATTTAAATTAAATGATCATGAATAAAACAGGGCAACACCTGTTGGGTCACCTAGTTCAATTAATAAATTATAATAATGTACGGGAATAATATGTGAATTAAAATGTACTAAAATATTAATGCGGTAACAATAAAAGTTGCATACACTGACTATACATGAAAACCATTGATGTGCCAACCTGCTACTTTTGCTTAACTGATGTAATAGATCAATTTGCCAGATCATATTACTTTAATTTAACTGATGCAAAGTAACAAGAAGTGGTCAGCCAGCATTCTGTTCCTGTTGAAACTAACTGCTACAGCCCAACGAATTATTTTGAAGCAGTAGGTTTCTGTTACTCCATGACTGTCAATAAGTTTAAGGGTTTGAAACACAAACATGTTTAATTTAACTGATACCAAGAAACAGCATGTTTCATCAGGAAATTAACCGACTGTTGTGTTATCTGATACAAATAGAAGTAGACAGGCGAGCAGGATGTATGGCATATCCAGTTCCTGTTGCATCAGGTGGTCTCGCGCATCAGTTACTTTTCACATTAGTTAAATTTTATCAACTGATGCAAAGAAACTGATGCGGTTACTTTTGTCCATCCCTAATGAAAACTATGTAACAGTCATTGGACACTATTCTTGGAAACTGTGGTCAGTTCTACTCCTAAGTTTTATATAATATATTAAACTAAATATAATTCTATTTAGAAATATCACACCACCGTTGGTACATCGTATGGTAATCAAGTGATGTTAATAAACTGTTCTAGTTGGCTGAAACCTATCACGCCATATCCCTACTCCGACCTAACCTAAAGGATCACACCACCTGCCTGACCTGCGAGTCAGTCTTCAGTCGCTGTCACGCTCCGCCTCCTGTCTGTACCGATTCCTGGTACCGTGACCAACTAGGCATTATCACAATGTAATCATTTGTATTATTCAAACTTCAATAATTACTTATACATAATAAATACGTAAAATATTACCTATGGTATATAGCTATACGTTTGATTTTTTGAAAAGTGTAAGATTTAGATAGAAAATTAACTCCATTTTTTAAGGAGTAGTAGAACCTACTGTTGTTTATGGAGATATCCTTGTGTCATTTAGTATGAGTAGGGTTGACTGTCAATCTGGCACCTAATTTTTACAAAATTGAAAAGTGAAGTAATTTGTTTTATATCCAAATACTTGATTTCATACCAATTTTATTTATATTTACTACATTTTCCAAAAACATTACAAGTCCAATGTAGTTCTTCAAATAATGTAGTAACATAAGCAAATAATAATATGAGAATACATCATAGGTGTAATACGTAAAATAACCCTGCAATAATTTAGTGAATTATTTGCTTCTACTATTATTTGTTACATAACCATATTAATTGACATTTTTTATAACTTAAAATGATTATTATGTTTACTCTTTACAAAGAAAAATTCTATTGAAACACTAAGTTACTTAACAGCACGTGGAAAATTGACAATCTAATCATGTCTATTTTAGAGCTTCTTTATTTTGTGCATTGTTTAATGATTATATAATGTTGTCTTTTCAAGTGTTTCAATTCCGAATACAATTAACGTTTTTTAATAGAGTTTTAAAGTATCATCAAAACGTCTATCGATCTATAGTACTATCAATATTGTGACCTGGCCTGACTGGCTCAGTTTTTTTCATCGCTATTGTCACGAAAAAAGATAAAATCCTTTTTCACACACATCTTTAATTGCTATACGTTTATTTAAATAAGTAGGTTGAGCATAAATGTATAAACAATCCAAATGGTAGTGAACAAAAAACTGTAAATACTTGCCTCTAATATCAGAACTGTACAGCATACAATCTGCGACTCGGTTGTTTTATACTGAGTGTAAAGAATGTTAGACGTGACAAAACAGTTGCCAGTTACCAAGAGTGTTGTTAACGTATAACACCTCTGTTGACGTCGTCCTACACGTGACTCCGCAAACCTTACGATTCTTACAATTTTTCCTCACTTTAAATTTAAATATTTTTAGTAAACATGCAGTTTATACCTTTAATACTTTTATAAACAGATAATTCGTTTTGCTATTCATACGGTAATTTGAAATTATAGAATGTGTAGTTTATTCTAACAATTATACTGTATAAATCCTTATATATATATATATAAACCACTACAATTTATTGTTTTAAACATGTAGCTTGATCCTTTGACTATTAAAAAGTAAATGAGATGAGTGTTCGTATAATATATTTTCATGTAGTTCTATTTGTTGAACGACTATATTCAATTAGTTTCTTGTATATTATCTCACATGATTTAAATACTTTACTAGTAATCTGAAATATTCCGTCGTTATTTTTACGTTAAACACTACGTGAAGTTAGGTTTGATATAGATACTGCTTAAAACAAGTTTTAGCAGCAGGTTCATAGTCAGTGATCTGCTATTCACTGTCGTAACTTTTTGGTCGTAAAAGTGATTATTTGCCCTGCTAAGTTCGAACAGCTAATTATTGTCGTGGTAAGCGCTTGTTATATGGTACCATATCAGTGATCTGATATTCATTGTCGTAAAAGTTTGGTCGTAAAGATGAAGAATTGCACTGTAGGAGTCAACCACTCAATATTGTCGTGGCTTACGTTTAATAATTAATGTCAGTGATCTGCTATTTACTTTCTTTAATTGTTGGTCGTAAAGGTGATGAGTTGCTCTGTTAGGTACCAACAGCTCGTTATTGTCGTAGCTAACTCTGATTACATTGACAAAATTTCAGTGATTCCCTGTACAACAGATATTGATTAATGAATAATTGTTATAGTTGTAATAAATGTTTTGAGGATTGAAGGATATGCAGTTTTGATCCTTTTAAATGAAATCATCGTATAATATGAGTTCCAGGACTATTTCTATGAATATTTTATTGACTTATACTTTATAACTTCATGGTCTTACAATATTTATCATAAAAAGAAAATATATTGAGTTTTAATCATTTTACATGTGATTTAGTGTTTACTAAAGTTATAAAATATCTAATAAAACTATAAACGCTGTTAATTTTATTTTGTTGGCTTATATGTAACATAACGTATAAACCTCCTCTAATTAACGTTAAATAATATAGTTTGTATGTTTTATTATACACATTTTATACTTACCCTTAATTAATAACGTGTTAAATATATGTTAATACAACATATGTAAATACTTTTTTTAATAAAAGTGACACTGAAACCTTTTTGTTTAGGTGATTTTTTAGGTTTAATTCATGTGATCTTATGAGTGTTGCAATTGTTGTAAAGTGTCTACCCAAAAATGCTAAGTAGGTAATATACGTTACTGACTTTTCTCTCCGAAACAGTACTTTCATCCACTATAAAAATATTTTAAATCTTTTTAAAATGTTAATGTATGTTCTACCACTCTTGAATAGATATGGTTAGTAGTGCCACTAGTCTGCAAAATAGTCTTTCACTCAAGAATGTATTTTGTAATTTGTTTTATCGTGCTAAGGCAACAACGAGGGTTAGTGCAACGGAATCCTTTACATTGCACATACCAATTTATATAATATCTAAGTTTTCTACAAATACGACTGTAGTTTCTGCTATCAGCAAACTTATTTCACCGTGTGTTCAAATACGAAAACAGCATTTAGAGAACTGTTGTTTTATGGTCAACACAGGACACAAATGGAATGTTGGAATATCTGAGGTTGGGAGTTGTCATTTGCATACAGATTGTGGCACTTGCGGGGAAAACTGTTTACGAATTAATCCCTCCAAATGTGACCCGTGATAAGCTCAGCTCACCCCAACTGATCAGCCTGACCATTACTAAGTATCATTCCGCGCGTGGTCCGAATAATTACATGTAATACAACTTGCATTGTCGTATGGTGTTTGTGTATGAATACCCCTTTAAACTGTTCTTATTTCAAGATTTGTCTTTATCGTAAATAATTTGTGAATATTGAGCAACCGGTTTTGTTCACGGTTAAGAAAAAATAAAAAATTTACTATAATTAATTTTTAAAATAACATTGGAAAATAGGGATACATAAAAAACTTGTAGAAACACACTTCTTCTTTAATAATTTAATAATGTTTATTTTTTTAATATGTTTATATTTTAAGACCTATATATATATATATATATATATATATATATATATATATATATATATATATATATCTTAAAAATTAATTACAGACAATTTCTTAATACTAGAATGAGAACAAATCTTATACTGATCATTAACGCAAATGTTTTATGAGAAGCAGTGGAACGTCTGAAAACTGTTATGATTGAAATACATTTTTTGAGGATTTGAAGGAAATGCTGTTTTGATCCTTTTACATGAAATCATCGTATAATATGAGTTCCAGGACTATTAATATGAATATTTTATTGACTTATACTTTATAACTTCATGGTTTCACAATATTTATCAGTAAAAGAAAATATATTGTAGTT
Source organism: Stictocephala bisonia (assembly GCA_035578905.1). Lineage (NCBI taxonomy): Eukaryota > Metazoa > Arthropoda > Insecta > Hemiptera > Membracidae > Stictocephala > Stictocephala bisonia. The sequence goes on from JAQJVL010000009.1 coordinate 1,025,277, forward strand.
TTAATCGTTTTACATGTGATTTAGTGTTTAATAAAGTTAGAAAATGTCTAATAAAACTATAAACGCTGTTAATCTATTAATTTTGTTGGCTTATATGTGACATAACGTGTAAACCACCTCTAATTAACGTTAAATAATTTAGTTTGTATGTTTTAATATACATATTTTATACTTACCCTTGATTAATAACGTGTAAAATATATGTTTGATAAATACTTTTTTAGTAAAAGTGACACTGGAACCTTTTTGTTTAAGTGATTTTTTAGGTTTAATTCGTGTGATCCATTATGCAGTGCTATTCGTGCGAATCTTATGATCGTTGCAATTATTTTTACAATCGAAATTATTGTAAAATGTCTGAAAAAAAATGCTAAGTAGGTAATGTACGTTACTGACATTTCTCTACAAAATAGTACTTTCATCCACTATAAAAATATTTTAAGTCTTTTTAAAATGTTAATGTATGTTCTAACACTCATTATTCATTATGTAAAAAACATTATTTTGTTCACTAAAGTACTGGTATCCTATTATTGGACTTACCCCCCCCCCCCCCCCAATAGTTACCATGCGATGGAAACCATCCGGTTCAAGTCCGTTCTGAGGGTTGTGTGGATGAGCTTGCCTCTTGATAGGGTTCAATCAGGCACCACCACTCAACATGAACCCTCTAGACTCAACAGCTCCCATCATGATTATTGGGGTCTTGGATGTTGTGGCACATTCAATGCAATCTTCCAACTCTGATCCCCTAATTTGTACCTGACTGGTAACTTGGCAGAAATATTGTTCACTATTCACAATTCGCTCATATAAATGTCACATGTATTAATGTTTTATGATAGCATTTATCACATCATATTAGCAATGATTTGATATTCCCCATTGTTTATTCTTTTTATATAGTATTAAATTTACATCACTTTTCCTAACTCAAAGTAAAATTTCAAAACCGTATTTTCGAAGTAAATATTTATTACATCAAATTGTTGTAAACAGATTATGCTAAAGCTGTAGCCAGGGTAAATGGTTTTTTCTTTTTTTTACAGCTGACCATCGTTAGAATCAATTATAACACAGTCCAGCAGCATGAATTCACCAACCCTCTCTTGCAGTGGTGTGTGACACTAGCGCTCCAAGTATCACAACTACGCTTCATTACTGTTGTATTGCATTGTATCAACAAAACAAAGGTATCTTGCAAATAAGTGTAATAGTATCAATATAAAAAGACCCATAAAAAATTTTAGACATAAGTTATTTGACATTTACTAATCACAGCTGTATATATAAACATTGCAGAGAAATGTACTACTGGCTGGTTGAGAGCGTCGTACTTGTTACCAATATCGAACGGAGTACTGTATATTGTTAGACTTATGTTATAATCTAAAAATTATAAGCTGGAAAAAAAATAAGCTGGAAAAAAAATAAGCTGGAAAAAACATTATTTAGATTTAAATGTTGAAACTTAGTTCCAGCAGCCAATACTGACACATTGAATTTCGCTACTATATGTCATGCATTTTCTTCTAACAAATAAATTGTACACATTTACATCTACTTTATACTATTGTATATCTTCGAGGATTTGTAATTTACCACTAGAAAGAACATGTACTGAAGTTTATCTAACAGAAATAAATTGTCAATCGTCGAAGTGATGACAATTTAATTTACACATAACACAAACAGAACCGATCAGGACATTTATTTAGTGCGTGATCATAAATAAAATATTATTTAAACGTATTTTCATTCATTTTTTTTTTTTTTTTACCCTTTCAATCCCAACGTCATTTTTTTAGGACCTGAGGTAAATTTGCGTTTGATCCCAACGTCCTTTTTTTAGGACATCCGTAAACGATTTTGTTTAAATACTCGTAGATTTCAATGAAAATACCCTCGCTACCTATATCAAAATACTCGCAAAGAACCACTTTACAACGTTGTATCGGCACTTTTAATTTCTTATGTTGATGATATTTTAGATGGCTGTGGCTGCTCAGAGCAACAGCGTGCCAAACTTCTCAGCTCAGTCAGCTGGTCAGTCCGCTCCAAAGTTTCTTGTCGTTGTTGACTCTGGCAAATTATATATTACAAGTATTTATTACAAAATATATATTACAAGTAAACCTAAGGCTATTAGGGATTATAATTGTTACATGGGTGGTGTAGATGTTAAATCAGTACATGGGACACCGTAAGTCAACCAAGTTTTGGACAAATATTACTTTTAATCTGTTATCAAGGATGATTTTAAATATACTCATTTTGTACAAAAGTAATACAACCAAACCCATGTCTAGACTTTAGTTTACTGTAATCTTGGTTGATAACTTAGCATGTAAATGGTTTGTCATAAAAGAACAAAGACCCCCTAGACCAGACTTTGACATTAGTAGTGACGAAAAAGAGCAAGGTGGAGGTGACACAATTTTTGAAAAACTACCTAATAATAAGCAAAAAAATTGTTCTGAATGTAGTGTAGCTAGTACTAAAGATGCTAAAAAATTAAAAAGTCAATTTACATTTGTACCAAGTGTAAGAAAGGTTTACATAACCAATGTTTTCCTACTCACAAATGTTACTAGAAATTCTACACGGTACCTTTTTATTATTTTATTATTAACTATTTTTTTTCAAGTCTAATAAGACTTTGTAATTTAATTAATTTTAAACTGTTATAATATCATCGGATTTTAGATTTAGATAAAAACTTATTTGGACATTCATAACCAAAGGATAACAAATATATTGGGAAAAAACATGTTTGGCACCTACGTGACATTTTTTGAGGAAAATATTTTTGTGCAATTATTTGTGGTTCAAATGCAGTGAAACTTTGTATTTTTGTTCGTTATAAAGTGTTGTAATACAATATAATTTTAGATATTGGATGCCATTTTTTTATGCTGCCAATTACAGGATAACAAAAATTTTAAAAATTAAAAATATTTTTGGAATTTTTTTTTTCAAAAATAATTTTCTTTGCATGCATATAACTATTTTAATTAATGCATTTAATAGATTAAAATTTAAGAATTAGTTCTAAAAAAGAATTATAAAATTCCTCCCATAAATGAAAATTCTATGCAGATTTTAGTAAAGTATTATATTTTTTAAAAATTAGGCCTGGGACTCAGATACAGAGTGAAGAATTCCTGGGATCGAAAGGGTTTTAGAAGGAACATAACATCAGCTTATTATTAATAATACATAATTAAACACTCTTAACCCAAGATACTTGATCCTATTGATACGTCAAATTTCCAACTTATAAAATACCAATCAAAATTTTAAAAAAAGTACCACAAGCAAATTTAATTTTAATCCTATTACTTTAAGGCCTTCAAGCCGTTTTAAAAAGCGAATACTAATTATGAGAAAAAGTGATTTTCCGTGTTTATGCTTATTAGTATTAAGGTCTAACAATGCCTTCTAAGGTCTAAGGGAGTAATAAAGCTTTGTTAACCCAAGACACTAATTGTTTGTCAGTTGGCTTGAAAGCAGTAACCCTTACAAATCATCAAAGGGACAAAGGTTGTCCACAAAGATCTATGCAGAAGTCTGCATACACTGTAGGCAGAAGTCCGTACATGGCACGTCTCTTTAGGTCATTGTAACAGCCTTGTCCTCAAACTACATCACATCTAACATTGCCCTCAAAGGTATAAGGAGGTAATAAAACATTGTAAACACAATACCTTCATTGTATGTCAATTAGCTCATGAGTATTAACCCTTGTCAATCATCAAACACAAAGGTTGTCCACAAATATCTATGCACTGTAGGCAGAAGTCCGTACATGGCACGTCTCTTTAGGTCATTGTAACATCCTTGTCCTCAAAATACATCACATCTAACATTTGCCTCAAAGCTCTAAGGAGGTAATAAAACATTGTAAACACAATACCTTCATTGTATGTCAATTATCTTGTGAGTATTAACCCTTGTCAATCATCAAACACAAAGGTTGTCCACAAAGATCTATGCACTGTAAGCAGAAGTCCGTACATGGTACGTCTCTTTAGGTCATTGTAACAGCCTTGTCCTCAAATTACATCACATCTAACATTTGCCCTCAAAGGTATAAGGTGTAATCAAGCTCTGTAAACAAAACACCTTCATGTTTGTCACTTGGCCTCTGAGCAGTAACCCTTGAGTAAACTTACCGTCTCTGGGAAACATGGTACGTCTCTTTAGGTCATTGTAACATCCTTGTCCTCAAACTACATCACATCTATCACTGTCCTAAAAGGTATAAGGTGGTAATCAAGCTCAGTAAACACAAGACCGTCATTGTCGTCAATTAGCTCGTGAGCAGTAACCCTTGTTTAACCCTCAAAGGGACAAACGTCGTACACAAAGAGCTATGTATTGTAGGCAGAGGTACGAACATTTTACGTCTCTTTAGGTCAGTGTAACATACTTTTCCTGAAATTGCATTGTTTTAAAATTTCCCTCAAAGATCTAAATTGATCATCAATTATTTAAACACAACATTGTTTTTGTTTATCAGTTGGCCTCTGTGCAATAACTCTTGTTTAATCCTCAAAGGGACAAAGGTTGCCCTCAAAGATGTATGTATGTATTTACTCTAAACACTGAACTTGAACGCTGAACTCTTATTAAACTTTTAATTCTTAGTATATTACTGGAAGTTGACGAATAGTTATGTAATTTTGTAGTTTATTTATGAAACCCAACTAAATAATTGTAATGTGACAATTTCAAATTTCAGATAACTCTCATACATAAGAGTTTTAAATGATTTTGCAAGATATTTCTTTAACATTAAACCCTAAAGAATTTAGACTGTGAAATAATTTTGTAAATATATTTAGATTGTTGTATCCACGTTCATTAAGAGTTGAACAGAATTTAATTATTTTTTTTACAATCAAAAGCTCATTGCTTTTTTTATAAATAACCAATAGATGGTAGATACAATAACGGATTGTTTTCTGAGGATACTTCTAATGTGAACCTAACCTAACGTGAAAGTTAAAGTACACAGAATTCTGCAACTTACTACTAATTACAACAACAGGCTTTGGCATCATTTTTATTTTAATTCTGTTTAGGAATGGTTACTCATTTCCTCTCCCTTTGGAATAGCATAGTGAATATAGACAAACTATGTAGTATAATAATGTTTTGGTTGATATTTTCGAATTTGACATCACAGCATTGATATCTTTATGCCCATAGTCATCATAATGTTTTTTTATAGAACATCATAATATGTGTATTTTGTTTTAATAGAACAATACGTATCATAAATAAAAGGGATGTGATAGTAAAATCATAAGAATTGTTATAAAATATATCTAAAATCTTGGTCTTCTGGACCAGACCATGTCAAAGGATTATGTATGTTAATGAAATCACGCTATGAAAATATAAACAATTTTAAATTTCTTTACAAAATTGTTTAATTAAACTTATTCGAAATGAAGATTCCTGTAATTGGATATACTGTAGACACTCTGATTTGTTACTGTGAATAGACACATAGGAGAGAAAGAACTATTTATCATAAATAACAGGGTGCAAATTGAATTCTTGAGTCTCGGAGACTAGAGATACCCATTTGCATACTAACTATACCACTTAGGGTTAAACTGCTCGCAAAATCTCCCACTACTTCCATAAGATAGACTTTGCTCAAATTGTTTAGTCCAAAATCATCAGCTTGTTTCAAAATTGTAAGAATTAATAAAGTACATTTTGTCATCCAGCAAATACAAGCATTGACAAAGTCGTAATATCTTATAGTCGTACAGTAAATATAGTTACCATCTACTTATATAATTTTTTTTCAATTATCACTAAAACCCTGCAGGCAAATTTATTGTAATCCACTTACTAAACTACATTTGAAAACCCTTATGTCAAACGCCAGTACAAAATATGTTTGTTGAGTTTTAGTGAGTCTAACATGTCTTACATCAATCTTATATTATCCACTAGTATTGTGGAAATTTATTTGGTTTTTTAAGGTAAACTTGTTTCCTTTTACGTGGACAATGACTTTGTAATATAAATGTATGGTAAAGTAAGTACTCCCAACTTTACAAAATATGGCTTGCGTGATTACAAAGTACCAATAACCATTTTACTACGAATTGCCTTTCTGTTGGCACTTATACACCTCTTTATAACCAGCTGAATTGCCCCTGAGTAGAGTGCCGTAAGATGAATTGGAGTGGAAGAGCCCGAAATAGGCTTTAATAACAACATTAAAACTTGCGCATAACTTTAGTTACCTCAAACGGAAGAAACCTCTCAATAAGCGTGAACAGAGAGAGTCGGTGTGATTTCTCCAATTAAACTTCCCATCCAGAGTAATTCCAAGTAATTTAGCTGTTTGTTTCCATTAGTAGGGATCCTACTCAGGCTAAAAATGGTTTCAACCATTCAATCAAACCAGAGCTATATGTAAGACGATGCTCTCTTTCATGTAGCTGAGTGTGACTTATTATCTTCAATATTGCTGTTGGCAGTAAATCGTCGTATTTTCACAATAAAGGACGCTTTTATGGGGTAAAACTATACGGTGGTACCACAAGATACCTTCATACTTGCATAACGATTATTATTAAATGAGTAAACCATTTAACAAATAAAGAAAAGTAAAGTAAAAAAAGAAACACAGTGTTAACTATACTAAGAAAGTATATGAATTTTAATGATAAAAAATATCTACGATTACGGGTAAACCCTGAGGGTACATAATTTAACAATGTTTTCCATTATTTTATGAAGTGTAAATGTAATTATAAATGTATCATTTTAATTTTATATAATTTATTAAAACTGTATTTAAATTGATTTTGATGAAAATTACTTGCGGGTAAATGAAGAATGGAATAAAAATTTAAGTTTTATTCTTAGACATTCATAAAAACACATATTTAATCTTAAAATCCCATAAATTAAAAATGGATGTAATCTGTCGTAGAACATACAAAGCTCCTTCTGACTGATGACTTCATTATTCTTACATTGATGTAATAAAAGTCGACATAATGGCGGTGGTTTTGTGACGTCAGACACAATCTCCGTCTCTCTCTCACACAATCACCGTCCTTAATTTCGTAAGGACATAGACTCCTCTAATTTAGTATAACAAATTAAAAGCTATATCATTCCGTGGATCTGTATGTAACAGCTTACTGTATATTACTAAAGTTACACTTGATATGAGCAAATAGATTATAGAGGAAATAAAATGCAACACATTTTTTATATCTCTCTGCATATTTTTACCAACTATAATGAACACATTTTAAGATAATTAATGATAAAATACAACATCTATCCTTACATGTATATATGGTGCAATGAACTACTATTGGTTATTGTTAACCTGTAAGGTTGATTCTCGATTAACGGTATTTATGCACTTTCTAGACACCTCGCCAATCGACTTTTTTTATCACCAGTGGGTAGTATCAGGTCTACATTTTATGAGAATACACTTTTTATTCCACGGAAATAAGGTTTTATACAATATATAAAGATATATATATATATAATTTTTTTTTTATTTTATTTTTCGATTTTGCATATCTCCTTTATTTTTCGTTTTGTCATATTTTTTTTTTTTTTAATTTGATATTTTGAGCTGAACACGAATTTCTACGCCCCATAACTGTCTATGACAGTTATTTCACAAAATATCATGGAAAAATTAAGTTCGCGGTAAATCACCTATGGTGCCCATATGTACAATGTTAGTAGGAGCTATGTCTGCCTATAAAAAACAAATTCGCATATATCCATGCCGGGAGTCACGGCCGGCAGACCATCATGAAGGCTGGGCACCCGAATTTAGTGCAAATTAGGATTTTTTTTTCAAATATAGATGATTAGAATAAGTTAGGTTATGTTTGGTTAGGTGAGTAAAAAGTGTATTTTTGGGATCGAAAAATTGATTTTATTGAAAAACTAATTGTATATTCGTGTTCAGCATTGAAAGTCAATAAAATGAAAAGGATATTTTTGAACATTTCCAATTAAAAGAAAATTTGGTTTTTTCACCATCATATGAAAAATATTTTTTCGGATTTTCATTAAAAAAACTTCATCAAGCAATATAAACTCAAATTTCGCCACTTTTTCAACAGAAAATCGTATTTTCTGATGTGTCTTTCTAGTACCTAATTACGCGATGTGCCAAGGAGGGGAGTTTGTGTATCGAACTTAACACAAGATGTGTATTTTACTGCTAACCTCCTTGAACACAAATAAGATTTCCCGAACGTACAAACGAGGACATATTCGAAATTTCGCTCCTGAAAATCGGCTTCTCACACAAACTGCTCTCCTTAGCTAGTTTGAAGACCAGCTACTCGCAAGGATTTTGGCCGAGTGTTAAGATGCATGGGCTGTTAACTAAACATTTCTAAGATGCAATGAAGATAAGAAAAACATAAAATCGTAATAAAACTATAATTTTTATACTAAATGTTACTAATAATTCAAAGTCATGTAATTGACTCGGTACAGCTATGAAATTATGACAGGTGTCATAATAAAAGACTCAACAAAGCACCGTTGTTCAGTCAACAATTCTACGATTCACATATTGTGTGCCTTTCATTGTTGGCGAGCTTTCAAAATTATAAAAGATTAAAAATCAGACTAATGGACCATATTTAAGTGAAATTAAATGCACAGTACAAAGTACTTCTGTTGTAGTTTTTAAATATCTCCCATCACAGAGGTAAATCCAGGTTTCATAAACATTCAACGCTTGCTTCTCCGATTTTATGAAGACCAGCTAATCCACTCCTGAAAATAACGTAATGGGCAATCATTAACTAAGTGATCCATAGTTTGAACTTCAACGTAGTACATTGCTTACGTGGAAGGTTCGTTCCAATGAATTTATTCCTAACCAATGTATTAGGAAAATATACTTTTATTCATGAGAAATTTAGAAGGTTTCCTAGGAGATATAAAAATGGTAAACTAGTTCAGATACGATATTTCTCAATCAAATATATTTTAGGCCTATGTATATTTAAGGTTATGCTAGGAGATTAAATCAAAAAGTAATTTCAAAATCTCATTTAGTGTTGGTAATTACGCAAGTACAGTTCTTGCTAATGGCCGTTGTTTAATGGAAACACAGGTAAGTTCTGTAATGAACTTGTACTATTAAATAAGATATATAATATTATGGCTATTATTAGCAGTTTATTATTTGCCATCCTTTCCACAATTGTAACCATTGTATAGTATAATCAGTTTTTAATTCGTTCCAGTGGTCAAAGTTTGATTTGTAAATGTATTATGTCGTTTTACTGTTGTAATTCTTATTTTTATATTAACTGGTTATATGAGAGTATTGATGAAAAATAAAGTCGAGTTTTTATAATGTCTTCGTAAAATTTTTGAAAAGTATAGAAAAATTAAGGTGGCTATTGTTTTGAGAATGTTGAAACTCTTTTTCATGATTGAATCTGAGCATATTTAGTTAAATACTAAGCTGACCCATTATAAGGCTATAAAATAAGTTTACAAATGGACTCTGTTGTACTTCCATAATTATGATTTGTGTTCAATCAATTATTATTTCTTTTTAAAACAAAATCTTCTGTTGTAAATTCTCATTGATGTAGAAAGATTTTTTTAAGGTTTCATGTTCTAAAACGTAGTTTTCCGTATGTTAATACCCTAATGAACTCAGTGAAAAATATACAACTCAAAGGATTCAAGTCTGTTATGTTCAAGATAGTGTGTGTTTAAGAAATGTTAACCCTTTGTGAATCAGACACGCCTACATACTTCGCCTACCACGAGGTTCTGTGTGGGTTATCTTAATAATATTCGAGAACGCGATCTGTTTACGTGCCTTTGACAGCGATATTTTTTTGTATAAAACAAGTACTTATCTTATATCATTTTTAAGAGTCTCATATGTATTATGTACTCATTACAGGAACAAACAAATGTCACACTGATATCAGATTGAAATATATACATAATATTCTGATATGTAATTTATGTTTTTCTTTGCTTCTCTATATAATACTAGTAATAATGCAATTGTAGTTTTTTTAATTGATTATTTTTTTTATTTATTTATTAACAATTTGTTTACAATTGTTTGGCCCCACCAAGTTACAAAAAACTTGTCGGTGAGGTCCATTTCTTACACTTGAAATATACAGGATTGGATTTTATAACAATTTTAATTACTGTGGCGGTTCAGGGGCAGGCAACTTAGCATAATTTTCTCTTTTCAAGCAACTGCAGATTAGTTTAATAAAAAGTGTAATATGTCAAACATTGTACAAAAGGGGTTTTAGAGTTGTGTATACATGAATAATTTGACTTAAATCGTTTAACTATGTTCCTCTAGGTCTATATATTGCTTGTATAAATATTATGACGTGGATATATTTTTGGGAATGTTCTGATCATTGTACAATCATTTTGTTAGTTTGTAATTGACTGTTAAAATATTTTTTTATGATTTTTTATAAAAGTAGGCTATAATAATATTAAATTTTTGTGATATATTACAATAAGAACTTTTAAAGTCCTGTTGAAAGTAATTTGTTTTTAATTTTGTACGTTTTCTCATTAATTAAATTGTTAACATGACGTTGTGGTATCTTTTATTCTACTTGCCCTATAAATTCAGATAATATTTAACTCATTATAAGTCTCACTTAAGGCCTTGACATAATATTATTTTTGAGCTAAATGAAATAGAGTAGTACTCAAAACAGTTTACCAATGTTTTATGTCTGTGATCGTGTTTATTTCAGAGAGGAAAGTCCACTTAAGAACAAAACACGCTTGAATGCAAATTGTGTAAGTACAATCTATTTGTACGAATTCAACAACTTTATTCCTTTAAAAAGGTCGTTTGAACTCAATAAGTTCATACGAGTAACAATAATCAATTTGAGTATGTTCATTCATAAAATACGTTGTTAATAATCCTAACACATCAAATAAATTTAAAAAGTGTATACCCTAGTGCAAGGATGTATCAATGTCGTGTCCTGAAATTTTGTATTCGAAATTGAAATTAAATTCTAATAGAGACAGATTCTTCTTTTAAGAACACTTAAATTAGTGATATTTTTCGTAAATATCTCGCTATATTATATCAACTTGTTACATTCCTATGACAATATATGCAAATAATAATAATAATGACTAGTTCTGTAGCCCACATTTAAAAACGCAAAATATTTTGGTAATGAAATAATGTTTTCTTTATATAACTGTGTTAACTACGTTTTTATTGCCTAATCTTATATAAATAAAATTAACAGGTGTTTTTAGAGAAATGTATGACAAGAAATGGGGTATACTTAGTTCTATGATAGGGTGGATGAGAATTTTCTGGACGTCATCAAAAGCACCTCAATCGAATGAAATGGCAAGTTTAGTTTTTCACTTTGACGTTTCATTATGAAAAACTAAAGTAAAGTCATTATGAATCAAGTTACACACAGAAGTTCAGATCTCAATTTTATTTGAGCATATAATTTAAATATTGAAAATGTAAGAAAAAAACGTTTATAATACAAACAGAGGCCATGTTAGGTTAGAAAAACATTTTTTATAGAGATAACAGTATCTTTAGGGGAATAAAATAACTGTTTCCCCTACAAATTGGAACAAAAATAATGAATAAACAAACAAGAGTCCTTCAGACACTTGGCTCTATTTCCCTCCGCAGAATGAATGGCTGTTAAATTATTCCTTCATTTAAAACTTTTTAGAGAGATTGCAGTTTCCAGTAAAATCAGAAATTTACTTTTTAGTCCTTTCTTGTCATAAACAATTACTGTAACTATTTTATTGTTATTAAGAACAATATTTTTAATGTAGGCTGTTTCTAAATAACACAAGTTTTCCAAGCAATTTTATAAATTATATATTACCCATATCACTCTACGTGTGTGGTGAGCGGGTGGGTCATTACTAATGTATGTATATGGGTAAGTGGGTGAATCAAGACAACCTTATGTGTATAAGTGGATGGTTAGGTCAATACAATTGTGTCTCTTTGTGAGGGTGGGTTCATACCATCGTACGTGTATGAGTGGGTGGGTGAGGCTATCTTAATAGCTTAGAATTTATATAGGCCCCTACATAGTGGTGTTTGTAGATTAAAATGAACATAAATTATATTAACTTTATATATTTGCATTTGTATGTCTGAAATTTAATTACAATAAATATTCAGAGGCCATATATGAAATTAAAAAAACTGTTCTTTAATAAATCATAATTTTGAATATGCTTTTTCAATTATAAAACAAGTATAATATAGATTACTCAAATAAGGCAATGTTTTAACCAAAATGGGAGTTTTCTTAAAATTCATAAAAATACATAACATTGACTTTTTCTAAATCTTGCTCCATTTTCATTAACAATAACATAGTAAAATTAAAATCTATAGACAGTAACTCGCTCGATTGGCTCTGATTGGTTTCGCATTGGAAACGTAATCTCCTTAGGAACTTCGTTCCGAAAACCCTAATATCTTCACTTCACCGGACATATTATTGTTCAGATTTATAATACAATGAACATTGACGGTGAAAAATCATGTCAGGTGGAAATACTATTTTCTGTAAGTTATATGTGTCATTCGCTTTAAAAAAAAAAACAAGTATGGCTTGTTTGTAAGCCACAAATCAAGTAAGGTCACAAATCGTGTAGCTTTATGCAGTATTTAGAATCATCAGCATTTATATTTTTTGTAAAGGCCAGTCACAAACAATGTGTGTTCTCTGATACATCCTATACATATTTATTACCATTTTTCATTCATTATACCTCAATTTGTTTTTAAAATACCGTATGTAATGTTTTAACAAATCATCAGAACAAAGATAAAACTATAATTTGCACTTCACTCATTATATTACAACTAGTTTTATTTATTTTATTTTATTATTATTTATTTCTAATACCGCAGTTATTCACTTGCATGATACAATCTTATTTATGAATGTAATCACATTGTCATAGGAATAAATAAATTAAATAAATGTCTGGTAAATTCAGACCCCTATCACCTATTTTTATAGGCCCCTTAAAATAAACAAAAAAAAGTATATACCTATGAGTTTAAGATGTGAAATGTTTTAGATAAATAGTTTAGACTAGTCAAATATATAGATTTTTATTGAAACTGTATACAAACCCATTATTTCAAATATATAATCAATATAGAATAAATATAACCATATGAGAAAATTACATTTTTTAAGTATTTTTTCACATCATTAAAATTACCTGGCTGAGTTGATATAAGTTAAGATGTTATTAGTGAGTTATAAGTCACTCATTATTAAAGCTGATTTACAATATTTGTGAAAATTTTTACCGTAAAGATTTTATTTACATGATAACATCTTTATTGATAAATATAGTACACAGTTTTTATTTTCATACTTTAAAGCAAAATAAAAATATAATATGAACTAGCCCCAAAAACAATTTTAATGCACCCATTGTTACAAGATTTAATTTTTTTTTTTTTTCAAGTAATGAGCCACAAATAGTTCAATATTTCCTAGTTGGCGCTTTTTAATATACATTTACACATACACATAATATAAAAAAAAAAACACATACACACCTGTTATAATTATCGTCACAATTAATTGAATATAGACCTAAATGTTTTATAAGTAGATTTATTTTTGAAACTGTTCTACTTGCATTGTAAGTAAGAACTCTTTACTTAATCTAGTGGTTCAGTATACAGAATATACATAACATTTATTGTACTTTACAATTTCATTTTTGAAGATACATTTAATGCCGGTTTAAGTTATGCTTAAGTTATACAATAATAACTTAGTAAATTCAAATAATTTCATTATATATTTCACATTTGTGTAACGTATTTAAAAAAAACCGTATACATTTTGAATGACAATTTTAATTTTCTCGTAGATAATTTAGAGCGAATAGATTCTCTACTTTTTTTCAAAGTGCTGTAAAAAAAGAGTATTATGTTAAAACGATTTATCACTTATAAGAGGATTAGTTCTTATCTATTAACACTTTGTTATTGAGTATATACCTACATAAGTGAACATATGCTGAAGTCGAGAGGGATCAACAGCTTATCCGTCATATTTCCACTCCACTCTCCTCAACAAATTCTCCCCTTCCTCACCACATAATTCATCACTCACTAAAACCCCCCCCCTGACATGTCATAGTGTTGAGTCATTCATCAGGAATGCAATTACATAGGAGTAACATATATTTCCAACTCATATTGCATATCCTGATTGCTGTACTAGTATTATAAAGGTACATAATATATGCAGATATATGTTTATATTATATCATAAAGAGAATATTGACGGCAATACTTTGAGTTGAACTAGAAAAATGTCTAAAATTGGCGTTTTTTAGGTAAATTAACTTTTAGATATAAAGTGTTATTTTAAAAAAAAACTTCCCATTCGCAGTTTGTAGAAGTTATGCATCTAAATTTTTTTATAAGTTAGCACTGGTGGTGCATTGCTGTAATCCAACTACTTGGGGACAAAGTATTGAGGAGATTGTAGAGGATAAGTTATATGCTCGGTTCTCTTAATACCAACACGGGTCCACTTAATAGTTGCCATCAACGTGGTCACTACTAGAGAAATATGGGATTTCCATGTTGGAGGGTAGTCAAAGGTCAGATGTATAGGACAGAGAACTGAGTCACAGACATGTTAGTTAGCTGAAAAATTAGATCAACACTACGTGGTTCGGATTCCACGTAAAGCTGTAGGTCCCTTAGTTGCCATAGTTATTGTGCTATAAAGCGCTCTTTCTTACTAAAGAGGAACAGTAGACCTTACTTAGTAATAATGACTACACTCGTTTATGTACACTCATCACACTCATTCGCCTCTCACATTCGCCCATCTCTTGACGATCGGCGTCATAATAATCAATAATGAATAAATGAAGAATATTTCAATGTCGTTAGAGTATAAATGTTTTAATGGTAATTTTTAAATTGGATAAGTTTATAAGTGAATATTCTTAGTAACATACTTTTTTTTGTTGAGATTCATAATATACAATAATATCATATACTTTTAAAATTCCACTAGTTACATGGTAATGCGAATGAAATTGAAAATATATATACAAACTCCCGATTATCCGCGGTATTGACTGGCGTGAATACCGCGGATAATCGAATATCGCGGATAAGCCGCAAAATTGCCGGTAATGGTTAAACAAAGGTTAAAGGCACTAAAAAACAACACAAAAGTGCTTTAAATAAGTTTATTATACAATACAAAGACGTAGGCCTACCTGATAACAAAACCTGTATTAATATCAACCATGTTATTGAAAAGTACTGTACTGTAATCTTCACTGTTTAACAAAAAAATCAGTCATTTGCATTTGTTTTTTCGTAGCAAAACTCTTTTTCTTTATTTGAGATTTGAGCTTCCTCAATACCATCTTGTCGCAAAGGGTTGCGTCGTCCTGCTCTTCGAGATATTGAAGAATATGATCGATGTGGCCTAATGCTTCATCATGAGTGACGGTCCTCTGCATTTCCTCTTCATCTTCATTGTCTTTCGGTTCAACCGATTCAATCCCTCGTACTTGATCAATAATGCTTTCATCTGTGAAGTACTCAAAGCCCGGATCATTGGCATCACATTCAATCCACTCACCGATATTTTCTTCATTCACGTTAACACCTCCGGCAACAGATTTAGCTAAATTAGCTAGGACACTCAGTGGAATGTCGTCTTCATCTTCCTCTCCCTCTTGGATGTTCTCTACATCTGGCAAAATCTTCCGCCAGGATTTCATTAGAGTAGACTGCTTGACGGATTTCCAAGCATTGTTGATGTCATAAATGCTGTCAAGAACCGTGTAGTCTTTGAAGAACGTCTTTAGATCATCTCCTTCATCAATCCTTTTCTTCAGCAAAGCCGTCCTGTATTTTTTCTTCATCGAAGCAATGACACCTTGGTCCATAGGTTGAATAAGGGCCGTCACATTTGGGGGCAAAAACTTCACAAAGAAATTTCCATCGTCCGATTTTAACACACTTTCTCCAGGGTGGGACGGAGCATTATCCAGAAGAAGCACAGCTTTTTCAGGTAGATTTTTTGACCTAAGGTGCTCTCTAACCTGGGGAACGAACTTGGTATCAAACCAGTCTTTAAATATTCTTTGATCCATCCAGCCTTTTTCCTGGTGATAGTAGTGAACTGGAAGGTTTTCGGCTCTTGTTCCTTTAAAAGATCTTGGTCTCTTGGACTTTCCTATCACTAACAGTTTTAGTTTGTGCGATCCAGACGCATTATTACACGGCATAATTGTAATCCGCTCTTTGCTTGACTTATGCCCTGCAGCTTGCTTCTCGGTCTCAAAAGCCAAGGTTCTTGTTGGCAAACATTTCCAAAATAAGCCTGACTCGTCAGCGTTATAAACCTGTTCATAGGTTAAACCCTCAGATTCAATCAGTTGTTCAAAGTAAGACTGGAACCCACTTGCAGCCTCTTCATCGCCACTCAGTTTCTCACCATGAAGCCCAATTTCTCTTATTCCGTGGCGTTGCTTAAATCTAGTCAACCAGCCTGACGATGCATCAAAATTTCCTTCTAAATTAAGCATTTCGAAAAATGTTTTTGCTTTCGCTGCAACAATAGGCCCTGATATTGGAGTGCCCTGACTTCTTACTTGACTAACCCACTCTAATAAGGCTGAATCTAGTTCTTCATAGGTGCTATTTTTCATGGTTTTTCTCTTTTTCATTGTCGATGTGTTGTCTGATGAAGACGCAAATTCTATCAACTTGTCCTTTTGCTTCATTATGTCCCTTACTGTACTCTCTCAAATTCCGTAGCGCAAGCACATTTGTTTTTTAGGCGCACCATTTTCAACACTTTTTATGAGTTCTAATTTATCTTGGATTGACAAAACCACTTTCTTCCTTTTAGCTGCCATTTTAAAAAAATAAAAAAACACTCAAAAGATAGACAGACACACACAACTTGGAAAACACACAACTTAACAAATCACAACTTGGCGCTTCACTAACGAAGCGAACAGCTCGAACGATTGAGTTACACTGAAATCAGAACTGACAATGCTGTAGTGATGCGCGTATTGTGGGGAGGGGGAGGGGAGTCAACAGTGGCAGGTGGCAGACAGGGCGAATGACCTCGCGCGTGCCGATTACTCATCGGTCACATGATTCATTTACGCGCCAAGTAAACCAAGGTCTACAGTCCCGCTGCTTGCGCCTCAAACTGCTCAAGCACACACAACGTACAGTGGATACCGATATACTGTACATACAGTACTGTACAATAATACTGAACTACTGTACACGTTTTGTACATTATTAAGTGTACTGTTTGCCGTTTTTACGATTTTTATCGCGGTTTTGTACTTAGTAGCTTTATTAAAAATAATTTTTTTTTTACCAAAATGCACCGCGGATAATCCGCAAAGCGGATAAACCGCCCGCGGATAATCGAGAGTTTACTAATTGGTATGATTTCAATCTTATTGTAAAATCCTTGGGAAGTAAAAACTCGAAAGAATATCTAGAAAATGTATGGCACGAGGAACATGTAAACCAAAGGTGGACTATTTAAGTATCATTTGATTACACTAGGGTCACGCACAATTTATTTAGTGTGAAGGAATGTAATCATATCTCTGTCACCAACCCCAACCCATTATAACTCATCACCCTGTTGTTACCCATCTTCCCCTCCTCCTTGCCTCACATCGCACATGTTACGGATGTGACTCAGGTTGGGTAGTAAAGTATTCTTCAGGTTCTCAGCAATAATTCTTAAATTGTGTCACTTACTTTGATCAATATCAGATCTTATGCTTACACTGAATTTACATACCAATAAAATAAAATATATACAAGTGAAAGCTATGAAACGTAGATTTTGTTGGTAGTCCATAAGTTCCACATTAAATCAGTTTTTACACCATTTTTTAAATAACACATACACACTTATAATAATTGTATTGTTAAAGAATTGCAGTGTTAATATAAACATGTTGCACACTACTTTTACAAGGCAAGTAAAAATGTTTAACCAGAAACTCATAGTTTAATGGTTTATTCATAAACGTCAGCCTACTTTCCACTAAATAAAGAATTACTTCCTACTACTGAAAATTGTGGTGTCATAAACGGAAAGATATCCCATGCATGAGGATTTTACTACCGTTTGTGGGGGTGAGTGTTGGGGTCTCCACCCTTAGGCCTGATGATGTCATAGCTTGCGGTTTACGATGACTGTAAAGTGTTAAATATTATATTTTTCTATCTCATTAGAAATTTTATGGTGGACCGAATAAAGAATGAACAATTTTATTTTTTTATTTTTAAGTTTAAGTCATGGAATTTCACCTCTTAAAAATAGTTTGTTCTTTTTCTGCTCTTACACGCCAGACACATTTTGACTTAGTCTGGTGTAGAATCTAAATAAATAAATAATAATAATAAACGTATTTATTGTTTTCACAGGTACAGTTTTGTTTCACAGGCAAAAAAATATTAATCACAATAAAAAGGTACATTTTATGAAAAATAAAAAACCTTAAATAACTAAAAAAACACAATTGTAAATTAAGCGTCTAAATAACTCCAACTCCAAATTATATAACACATTCTTGGTTATAATACAATAATATATAATACAGTTTAAATACAACCAGATACAGGCTAAATTATTAAACATAAGATTTATTTGTATTCAAACAAATATATTCAAAAACCAAAAGAAACAAAAGATAACATACATACTGAAAACTGTGAAAAACAACAGCAACCCCAACAGACCAAGGGCCCAATTATGGAGGCCGCACGGAGAAAAAAATATTAATGATTAAGACCTCCACGCATGTAAAAAAATAACGATACTTTAACTTTTCTAACAATGCTTATTGGAATACATTAGTATAAAAAAAAAGAAAAATCACTCCAAGAAATTAATTTAAATATTTCAATTAATTGAGCTTGAGTTATCTAATTGTTCCAGCAGCCCTGCAACGTATCAATTCTTTACACGTTGCCCTGAAGACTGCCTGTTACATGTCTACATCTACACTACCAGCTATGAAATTAAATAATGTAATTGTAAAATTTAGAAAAGAGTTAGCATGAGCGTCAGTACGAGCCCCACCAGGGAATAACAGATAACCAGCGTGCCTACCATAAGCCAGCACACACCAGTTTATCTTACTTAAGGTCATTGGGTCATCCACAATATCTCTCATACCACCATGCAGGTAAAAAAGCTGCGCTAATTTTCGTCTCTTAGACAACCTCTCGAAATCAAATAAATTTAATTCTTCATGTATAATATGCCAAACTGGATAATTTAACTGACCAAAATAAAATACAACAATCGCGAAAATGTCTTCTAAATTCGCTCAATCATTTCACAATATAGTTTAGTTGATGGTAACCAAACTATGGATCTGGAGCAAACTAAAGATCTGAATAAAATTTTAAGTGTTTTAATGTCTCTAAATTCTTTTCCAATCCTTGAAATAAAACCTAATGAACTGTAAGTTTTCTTCACCCCATTTAAAATATGGTTTGAAAAACTCAAATCATCTGTTATCAGGAGCCCCAGATCATTAAACTGGTTCAATCTACGTAAGAGACAATCAGTTTAATGATCCGGGGTAAACTGTATTATTTACTGTTTAAATACCTTATGTAATCACATATAGTATTTAAATTTTAATTGTGTTTATTTTATACTCGTCTTATATTAATTTACACTTAACATGTTAATTAACAATGTAATTAAAACATGTTTCGACGTATAAACATCATATACCTAGTTCTTCATTACATGATACTAACTTATATTATTCATCTATTGTGTCAATACAAAACAGCGTACACCTTTGAAATATCTGGACATTTAAACTTTCTCTGGGACTTAAAATGAGGGTTGTTTCCAATCAGACTGTCATGTCTCTAATATATAGAATAAAGTGTATATAAACTAGAGTACAGTACAACAATACACAACGGACTGATGTACAAGAGGGGTGATCATTGCGATAGTCCGGTAATGAGCCACAGATGACTCTCTCTGGGGGTTCAATGAGGGTTGTTTCCAATCAGACTGTCATGTCTCTAATATATAGAATGGAGTGTATATAAACTGGTGTACAGTACAACAATACACAATGGACTGATGTACAAGAGGGGTGATCATTGCGATAGCCCGGTAATGAGCCACAGATGACTCTCTGTCTCTAGGGGTTCAATGAGGGTTGTTTCCAATCAGACTGTCATGTCTCTAATATATAGAATGGAGTGTATATAAACTGGTGTACAGTACAACAATACACAATGGACTGATGTACAAGAGGGGTGATCATTGCGATAGCCTGGTAATGAGCCACAGATGACTCTCTGTCTCTAGGGGTTCAATGAGGGTTGTTTCCAATCAGACTGTCATGTCTCTAATATATAGAATGGAGTGTATATAAACTGGTGTACAGTACAACAATTCACAACGGACTGATGTATAAGAGGGGTGATCATTGCCATAGCCTGGTAATGAGCCACAGATGACTCTCTGTCTCTGGGGGTTCAATGAGGGTCGTTTCCAATCAGACCGTCATGTCTCTAATATATAGAATGGAGTGTATATAAACTGGTGTACAGTACAACAATACACAACGGACTGATGTACAAGAGGGGTGATCATTGCGATAGTCCAGTAATGATCCACAGATGACTCTCTGTCTCTGGGGGTTCCATGAGGGTTGTATCCAATCAGACTGTCGTGTCTCTGATATATAGAACGGAGTGTATATACACTGGTATAGAGTACAACAATACACAATGGACTGGTGGACAAGAGGGGTGATCATTATGATAGTCCGGTAATGAGCCACAGATGACTCTCTGTCTCTGAGGGTTCAATGAGGGTTGTTTCCAATCAGACTGTCGTGTCTTAGATATAAAGAACGGAGTGTATATAAACTGGTATACAGTACAACAATACACAACGGACTGATGTACAAGAGGGGTGATCATTGTGATAGTCCGGTAATGATCCACAGAAGACTCTCTCTGGGGGTTCAATGAGGGTTGTTTCCAATCAGACTGTCATGTCTCTAAAATATAGAACGTAGTGTATATAAACTGGTGTATAGTACAACAATACACAACGGACTGATGTACAAGAGGGGTGATCATTGCGATAGTCCAGTAATGATCCACAGATGACTCTCTGTCTCTGGGGGTTCCATGAGGGTTGTATCCAATCAGACTGTCGTGTCTCTGATATATAGAACGGAGTGTATATACACTGGTATAGAGTACAACAATACACAATGGACTGGTGGACAAGAGGGGTGATCATTATGATAGTCCGGTAATGAGCCACAGATGACTCTCTGTCTCTGAGGGTTCAATGAGGGTTGTTTCCAATCAGACTGTCGTGTCTTAGATATAAAGAACGGAGTGTATATAAACTGGTATACAGTACAACAATACACAACGGACTGATGTACAAGAGGGGTGATCATTGTGATAGTCCGGTAATGATCCACAGAAGACTCTCTCTGGGGGTTCAATGAGGGTCGTTTCCAATCAGACCGTCATGTCTCTAATATATAGAATGGAGTGTATATAAACTGGTGTACAGTACAACAATACACAACGGACTGATGTACAAGAGGGGTGATCATTGCGATAGTCCAGTAATGATCCACAGATGACTCTCTGTCTCTGGGGGTTCCATGAGGGTTGTATCCAATCAGACTGTCGTGTCTCTGATATATAGAACGGAGTGTATATACACTGGTATAGAGTACAACAATACACAATGGACTGGTGGACAAGAGGGGTGATCATTATGATAGTCCGGTAATGAGCCACAGATGACTCTCTGTCTCTGAGGGTTCAATGAGGGTTGTTTCCAATCAGACTGTCGTGTCTTAGATATAAAGAACGGAGTGTATATAAACTGGTATACAGTACAACAATACACAACGGACTGATGTACAAGAGGGGTGATCATTGTGATAGTCCGGTAATGATCCACAGAAGACTCTCTCTGGGGGTTCAATGAGGGTTGTTTCCAATCAGACTGTCATGTCTCTAAAATATAGAACGTAGTGTATATAAACTGGTGTATAGTACAACAATACACAACGGACTGGTGGACTAGAGGGGTGATCATTGCGATAGCCCGGTAATGAGCCACAGATGACTCTCTCTGGGGGTTCAATGAGGGTTGTTTCAAATCAGACTGTCATGTCTCTGATATATAGAATGGAGTGTATATAAACGGGTATACAGTACAACACACACAACGGACTGATGTACAAGAGGGGTGATCATTGCGATAGTCCGGTAATGATCCACAGATGACTCTCTGTCTCTGGGGATTCAATGAGGGTTGTTTCCAATCAGACTGTCATGTCTCTGATATATAAAATGGAGTGTATATGAACTGGTGTACAGTACAACAATACACAACGGACTGGTGGACAAGAGGGGTGATCATTGCGATAGCCCGGTAATGAGCCACAGATGACTCTCTCTCTGGGGGTTCAATGAGGGTTGTTTCCAATCAGACTGTCATGTCTCTGATATATACAATGGAGTGTATATAAACTGGTGTACAGTACAACAATACATAATGGACTGGTGGACAAGAGGGGTGATCATTGCGATAGCCTGGTAATGAGCCACAGATGACTTTCTCTGGGGGTTCAATTAGGGTTGTTTCCAATCATACTGTCATGTCTCTGATATATAAAATGGAGTGTATATAAACGGGTATACAATACAACAATACAAAACGGACTGATGTACAAGAGGGGTGATCATTGCGATATCCCAGTAATGAGGCACAGATGGCTCTTTGTCTCTGGGGGTTCAATGAGGGTTGTTTCACATCAGACTGTCATGTCTCTGATATATAGAATGGAGTGTATATAAACTGGTGTACAGTACAACAATACACAACGGACTGGTGGACAAGAGGGGTGATCATTGCGATAGCCTGGTAATGAGCCACAGATGACTCTATCTCTGGGGGTTCAATGAGGGTTGTTTCCAATCAGACTGTCGTGTCTCTGATATATATAATGGAGTGTAGAAAAGTTGTAATTCCTAGGGCTGCTATTTATAATAATGTTATAATAAAAAACAATAACTTAGCACCCTTAAATATTTTTTATTAAATTATCACCGACCGGTTTCGGCACATATTCACCTATGAAGATGGCATAAATGCCGAAACCGGTCGGTGATAATTTAATAAAAAATATTTAAGGGTGCTAAGTTATTGTTTTTTATTATAACATTATAATGGAGTGTATATAAATTGTATACAGTACAACAATACACAACGGACTGATGTAAAGGAAGGGTAATCATTGCGATAGCCCGGTAATGAGCCACTGATGACTCTCTGTCTTTTGGGGTTCAATAAGTGTTGTTTCCAATCAGACTGTTGTGTCTCTGATATATAGAACGAAGTGTATATAAACGGGTATACAGTACAACAATACACAACGGACTGATGTACAAGAGGGGTGATCATTGCGATAGTCTGGTAATGATCCACAGATGACTCTCTGTCTCTGGGGGTTGAATGGGGGTTGTTTCCAATCAGACTGTCATGTCTCTGATATATAGAATGGAGTACATGAAATAGTAAATAGAATTAATCTTCAACAGTGAACTTGTGGACATTTGATGGTAACGTTATGATAGGCCGGAAACCATCCATAGTCGACCCTCTCAGTGGTGATGGGTGTGATATTAGGGCTGTTATCAATCAAAATGTAATGTCTTGGATATGAAGGACGGGATAGGCTGTATATTAATATAAAACATACAATAATGTTTTCTTCTTCAACTGAAGGGCTCAATTTTTTAACGTGCGACCATGTATAATTAAAATTTTACATCATTAACTGGGTGTATATTGTCATCATTAGTTACTTTTTTATTTGTTTGGTTAAGAGAATTTGTTTTTTTAAATATTTTTTATTATTGACTGTGTTTTTTTTTATATAAATGCTTGGTTTTGTAAACTTAAGTAAATGGCTACTCTAATGAGAGGTAAAATACCTGCAAAGATCATTATCCTGTTCATAAATAAATTAGGCCTTTACACCAGTAGAACGGAACAAAGGCCAGCAGTTAGAGGGCTATTGTTTGTTTATTCCCCTTTATACCATGTTCCCAGTTGTAAGGAAAAAGAGAATGGCTTTATTGATAGAAAGTCAGCTTAGTAAAGAAGAGGCTTTGTGCAGATTATTACGTTGGTTTTGGTAATAAAAGCTCTGTTTCAGATATTATAAAAACTGTTTTGAAGTCTTTCATTCTAATTTCACATTCTATTTAACCCTTATTTGCATTACAAAACATAATACATCTTTTACAATATAATTTTATCTTCTTATAATATTATATAAATATACTAATTTATATTTATGTTATTTTAATACATTGACAATAAAACCACTCAGAAGAATCAAACTATAAAAATAGTTTAAACACATATAAAGACGATATCCAACTAATATTATTTGTGATCCAGGGTAAGTGGTGTCAGTATACTGTCATATAATTTCTTTTTAATCTAAGTTTTCTCACTTCTTTAAATTTGCCCAAAATGTTTTCTTTGAACTTAATGACAATGCTATAGAGTTAACCCATCGAAGACATAGAAAAGTAGTCTATGAGAATTTTCAGTTTTTTTTTATTTTTACCGTTAACTAGGAATCAAATTTTGTGTGTAAAAACGTTCTTTTTTAGAGCATTCATGCAATAACATTCGTTTATATTACGTTTGCTTGCAGATTAAATTAATTATTCTTACAAACACATTAAATAACTTTTTCATTATAAGTTGTTAATATAATGATTTTATTGAAAATGTATATTATAGAATGTCTTTTATACCATTTAAGGGGTTTCCGACGGTTTGTGTTTTACAAACTATTTTATCAATCTTGTATTCTACAGTATAGGGGTGAACACTTAAGTGTTTTGTTGTAAAAATTACTTAATATCATATTCTTCATAAATGGAAATCAAGCAGCGTCTTGTTTTTTTTTTTTTTTTTTCAGAAACCCCCTCTTTAAATGTATTTATCAAAACTAACGTTTATTATAATGATCAACATTGTTACGTTTTGTAAAAAAAAGAAAAACTATCTAAAACGTATACATTTTAGTGTGCCAAGTAGTTAAATATATTACTCTAAAATATCTCTTTATATGTATTTAACAAAATGGATTACAATCAGTTTTACACAAACGCTATCTCCACAGCCTTTGCTTGTTAGCCCGAACACAGATCTGCTTTCAGCAAGACTTGCTCTGCTTGTTCATGTTCACTAGACACTTCTATAAAAAACTATTTCTCTTTGTTCTGCGATTTAAAACAATTAAACACGTGTACCTGGTGATCAATAGTTATCAGAACGTTAAATCTTTTTACATAATTTGCAAATGAGTAGGGGTTTACTAGAGTTAATAATTATAGAATTTTAATATTCCTGGAATTAATTTGAAGTAGCTAAAAAAATAACTAGGCCTTAAAAATTTTAATTTATTAGAAATGATAGGAGTTTTGTTTTAAACAAGAATTAAATTGATTGTATAATTGCTTTATGTTTATGAAAGTCTTGTTACTTTCTTAACAGTGTCATCTTTATCAAAATAAGACAAATAAATAGATTAGTGGTTGGATTACGTTAGCAATTATCACTTGTAGAATAAAATCTTGTTCCTTAGGTATCGTAACAGTGTCGTATTTCTCAAAGTTAGAGAAACGATACTACGAGGTAATATTACGTTAACAATTTTCTTTTGTAGAATAAAATCTTGTTCTATGTATTTTTTCTCACAGTTAAAGAAAAGCGTAGAGGAATGGGTAGATTACTTCAGCAATTATTATTTGTAGAAGAAAATCTTGTTCCTCCAGTGTCTCAACCCGTTCATTTATCTCACAGTTCTACAAGTACGTAGAAGAGTGGCCGACTACAGCAGTAAAAACCATCTGCAGGAAGCTTAACCGAGTAATTTTTATTGTAGTTGGAGAAAGACGAATTAATTTAAAAGTAAGGAAGGACAGTTTACGTCAACCTGAGACCCATCCCCCACCAAAGCTGGAAAGCGTGCCAACTGGGGGATGGCTCAAAACAAATCGAGCGATGGGATCACGGGTGGCAGTTGGAGGGTCAAAATAACACTCGGCAGCTGAGCAAAACTGATTTTATTATCAAGGCAAATAATAATTAAACCAAAACGGCAGAAGGCCACAATATTAACGGGCAGAAGGCCCCAATATAAATTAGCACTTAAATCAATAACCATAAACACTAAAATAACAAGATACAACACATAAACTACAGAAACAACAAACTCCACAAATACCAAAATTTAACAATCAATTTTTGTATGGCCTATCTGCAGTTTGGCCTGAGACTCCCAAAACGTAAGGAAAATTTATTAACAAAAATTTAAAAGGTGACAAACTTAGAAACAAATTTAGATAACCCCAAATAAAAGTGAAAATTTAGAAAACGTCTGGAAAACAACAATTAAACCGGCAATTTAGCCCACATATCCCTTGATTCCACCGAGGCCAGGGAGTAAGCCGGCATCCCTGGGCAGCTCCGAATTGAAGTTAAGCAAAAGCACAATAATCCCCTTTTGGTGAGTTTAAAAATTAAATAATTTAAAAGAAAATATAACCCGGTACCGTTCTATTATCCCCTGACATCAATAATACAATTAACAACGAAAAAATAAATAACAACTAGGCCTAAACATATAAATAAATAACAACATGGTTTAACAATGGGGACCTAACCAATATAAAATTTAAAAACTATAACAAAAATAAACTACGTAAAGATTAACCATAACAAATAAACTAACTAAATAAATAACAATAAATATAAACTTTTCCTTTTTTTTTTTTTAATTTTAAATATATATCTCTGGCAATGTCCCCATGGCTGTTTCATACACTCTGTCCAAAGTTAGGCCTAGGCCACATACAGTTCCATAAACATTTTTTTTTTTCTTCTTTTATATTTCATGATTTTTTCTTTTTATTTCTTTTTTTTTTTAATATCACCAGAACCCCTCAGCTCAGCCGCCGGGAAAAAAAATGGACAGAACTGACCTGAGGACTGAAGAACTCTACCCAAAGCTGTAGAGAGGGTAGCGGGCGAAACTAGGCTCCAGCATGGTCCTCAGGCCAGGCTAGCAGAGCAGATGGTCGACAATCCCCGGACGGCAGGCCGAGGGCTGAACGTCCCACTCGAGGACCCTGGAGTTACAGTGTCTCTCAGCCACGCATAGTTGATCGGCAGACAGCACAAGACTAACCTCCGCAGACCCACTGAACAGCTCGAACCATCTAGAAGGCTGGCCAAGCGGACCGAAACTTCTGGAACACGGAACTTAACGGAACCGGGCCAACGGCTACCAGTACGCGGAACGCAGAGCGTGAGCGATCTCAGGCAGCCTGGCAGACAACAAAAAAAAACCGAAATGTACCGGTCAAAGACCCGGTACAACCTCCCTCTGCAAAACCTCAACACACCCAGGCAGGGAAAAAAACTCGGTACCTCAGGGAACCAAGAGGAAGAAGAAGAAACCTCCAAAGAGTGGTGCTCCAAGGACGCCAAAGAGAAACTAAGAGGGGAAACCCCTCAAACAGGGAGCGAACTACCCTGACGGTCGGGCCCGACCAGAAAAGAGAGAAAGGAGACTCTCTCAGAACAGCCACCTAGGGCGCAGAGGTGATCAATCTCTTTGCCCCAAGAAACCCCCAGGAACACCAACTCCTGGATCAACCGTTCCCCGGAAAGCCTTAAGCTGGGACACATGGGCTTTCCTGAACACCCTGCCTGACTGGGGATCAACCAGCAGAGCAGTCACCGGTGACAAAAACCTGTCGATGCGGTGGGGACCAGACCACCGATAGCACAACTTGGCAGCTCTTCGTTCCGCGGCCGAACTGACCGGGTGAGCCTGACAAAGAACCAGATCTCCAACCTGAAAAGGGTTAGGAGTACGACCCTTATCATACCTCCTCCTTACTCTCTCTCTAGCACGTAGCAGGTTGCGCCGAGCAGCCCGCCACGTGGACACTACGTCAGTGGCACCTGGCGTAGGTAGAAGATCCTCTAACCTCCACAAGTTGGACAAAGGGTTGTTAGGAGGGTAGCCATGTAGAATTTCGAAGGGAGTGGCATTGTGACTCTCATGCTTGGAAGAATTGAAAGCAAGCTGGAGCCAAGAGAGACTCTCATCCCAGGTGTTCTGCTTCTCAGCATGGAAGGTAATAAGGGCAGACCGAAGATTGCGGTTGAACCGCTCTGCATGAGAAGGCTGTGGGTAATAAGGAGAGGTAGTCACATGCCTGATACCATTGCCAAAACAGAACCTACGAAACTCGTGTGAGGTAAACTGGCTACCGTTGTCGGACACAAGAGTGGAAGGCACACCAAAGTGCTGGAAGAGTTGGGACTGGAGAGCACGGATGGTGAGCTTAGCCGTGGCACTCCGAAGTGGGAAAAGCCAAACGAACTTCGAGAAAGCATCCACACAAACAAGTAGGTAGGAGTTACCTGACTTGCTACGGGGAAAAGGACCCACGTAGTCGATGAACACCTTCTCAAAAGGACGCTCGGCCACCTCAGAAGATAACAACCCTAACCTTGCATTCTGACTAGGCTTGCTGAGAGAGCACAGGTGACAAGCCCGCACTCTGCCAGCAACATCCCGGTCCATGCCCTTCCAGATGAAGTACCTACGAATCTTAGCGATGGTCTTATGAATGCCAAGATGACCGCCCACAAGGGAAGAGTGATAATATTGAAAGACCATCGGTACTAGATGACTAGGCAGCACTACACGGGGTTCACCCCTCTGTCGAGGACGGCAACAGAGTACCCCTTTGGACAGAAAATAGGGAGGGTGGGCACCTCCCTCTTGAAGCTCACCTAAGATGACTGACAGCTCAGGATCTTTCTGCTGATGGGACAGTAGGTCGTCAAAAGCCAGAGGAAAATCCAGAAGAACAGCACCACACTGAGCAACAGCCTCAGTCGGTGGATCACTGGGTTCGTGGTACATGCGGGAAAGAGCATCCGCGATGACATTCTGGGTACCCCTAAGATGTTGGACTCGGAACTTAAAAGCAGAAATTTTGACCACCCAGCGACCAATTTTCCCGAGCTGTCAGGGATGGGCAAGAAGCCAAGACAGTGCCTGATTGTCCGTCTCCAGCAAGAACTCAGCGTGTTCCAAGAAACGCCGAAACTTGTCCGTACCGAAGACAACAGCCAGACACTCTAACTCATAGATGGAAGAAGCTTTCCTTTCCTGGTGAGACAACGTCCTTGAAGCAAAAGCGATGGGCTGCCTGACCCCATCAAACTCCTGAGAAAGAACAGCAGCAATGGCGGAGGAGGAGGCATCAGTCTGAAGAATAAATTCTCTACTAAAATCAGGCATACGCAGGACAGGAGGTTGCATGATAGCCTCCTTGAGAGCATCAAAGGCAGTCTGCTGAGCTTGGCCCCACACAAAAGGGACACCTTTCTTTCGCAACTCGTTCAACGGGGCAGCAAGCTCGGCCACGTTAGGGATGAAGCGACGGTAAAAATTCACCATCCCCACAAAACGGGCAATCCCCTTGGCATCTCTGGGAGGAGGAAAATCCCGAATGCCCTGGGTCCTCGCAGGATCTATGCAGACGCCTCGAGAAGAGATAAGATGACCCAGAAAAGAAATCTCAGGACGAGCAAAAGTGACTTTCTCTGGATTGACGGTAAGGCCAGCTGATTTGAGGCGACTAAGAACTTCCTCCAGATGTTGCATGTGTTCCCCGAAAGTCTCACTGTAGACAAGAAGATCGTCCAGGTAATTGAAAACAAACTTGAACTTCACATCATGGAAGATGGAATCAAGCAGACGAGTAAGAGTCTGGGCACCCACAGCAAGACCCATAGGAACCCTAGTGAACTGATAGAGATTCCAGGGAACACAGAAGCTAGTCATGGGCCGTGATTCCTTCTTCAATGGAATCTGATGGTAGGCCTGGTTCAAATCAAAAACACTGAAAAACTTGGCCTTACCGAACCAATCAAACGCAGAATGCAAATCAGGCAGAGGTACCGAGTCAATAGCGACCTTAGCGTTGAGCCTCCGATAATCCATCACAAGCCTAGACTTACCATTAGGCTTGGGCACAAGAAAAGCTGGACTGGCATAAGCAGAACGAGACGGTTCAATCACACCCTTGCTCAGAAGATCCTCAATCATAGCCCTCATAACCTCCATCTTTGGGGGAGCAAGTTTGTACGGATGACTTCTAACTGGCTGAGAATCGGTGAGGTGGATCTCATACTCCAGAAGAGAAGTGACCCCAAGCTCAGCCGTAAGCACATCAGGAAACCGCAAACACAGCCTCCTAATGGCCTCCGCCTGCTCAGGGGGGAGATGACCAACTGGATCCACCTTGGGTTGTTCGGGCTCACAACCCACCTCTCTGACTGCAGGAGGGCAGTCAGAATCACCTACTAGAGGCACCAAAACTCGCCGATTAAACTTGAAAAACATCTGGCGCTTCTGGAGGTCAAGCACCATACCACTCTTAGAAATAAAGTCTGCCCCTAGGATACAAGAAACCGACAGGTCCTTGGCAACAAGAAAACCCCACCTCCAGGAAAATCCTTCAATTTTAAAATGGAAAAACGCCTTTAGAAGTATGGGTAGAGGAGTTTGGGATGCCGTCCAGCAAGTAATAGAAGAAGGCTCGGTGTGCCTGACAAGTCCTAAGGCGTCAAGGGACTCAAAAAGAGAAAGGCTGATGATACTGCATGCCGAACCAGAATCCAGAAGGGCTCGACACACCGTACCACCAAAAGATACAAAAACGCCAGGACACACCGAGGTGACCGCCCTAAGTCCCAGGGAAGCCATGCCAGCAAGGCCCGAAACATCCCCGACGCTCCTGCTATGGGCACGCGTCAGAGGCAAATGGCCACGGTCAGTCGCAACAACGCGGGGAGCTACTGTGGAGGCAACCCCCCGCGCTGAGCGTTTCCCGCCCCACGACCTCGAGCACGTGGACAGTCACGACGAATGTGACCAGGCTGGCCACAAGCAAAACACACAACAGGAGGCCGAGAACCACGACCCTCCACTGGCTGACTCACACCTAAAGACATAGCCGGTCGACGGGTGGGGAGAGCACGATGACTCTCAGAATCCCTCCCTTGCTGGTCTGAGAACTGCACGCTGCGCGAAACAATGCACAGCTGATGCAGCTCCCGAAAAGTAGAAGGAACACCAGCAAAAACCAATCTGCACCGTTCTTCGGGAGAAATGCCATCCAGGATGACACGAACGGTGTCAGCTTCAGAAAGGGTGAGGCGCAACGCTTGACGAGCTTCCCTGACTGAAGAGACATAGGCTGCCAGAGACTCGCCCCTACCCTGCGACCGATAAAATCTGTCCATGACCATCCTCTCCC
The DNA here is from genome assembly GCA_035578905.1 of Stictocephala bisonia. Classification (NCBI taxonomy): domain Eukaryota; kingdom Metazoa; phylum Arthropoda; class Insecta; order Hemiptera; family Membracidae; genus Stictocephala; species Stictocephala bisonia. The sequence goes on from JAQJVL010000009.1 coordinate 1,056,844, forward strand.
TGAGTCGAATGGGAAGAAACGATGAAAGTAACTCTCGATGGAACGAGTCCACCGAGGCATCACTGGCCAAGACAGAACTCAGCAACTCCCCAACGGGACCTCTGCAATAAGGGAACACCAGACGAAGCAAGTCCCCAGCCTGCATGCCGGGCATCTCACTAAGTCTGAGAAAGGCCACCAGAAACTTAAGAAGCTCCTCAGGATCCATCCCATCGATCACAGGGAGATTCTGGATCATGGGCGTGAGAGGGTTAGGCAGCTTGTGGTAGCTCAGCTGCAGAAGAGCAGGTGAACCCACAGGAGCCGAAGCAGAAGGAACGGCAGCTGGAGCCGAACCACAAGCAACCTCAACAGAAACGCCTGCAGGCTCAGAAGGAACCTCAGGCACAGTGAGAGCCATTGTCTCAGCCTGCGGCCTCGACACGTTAGGCGACAGTGTGAAATTAGGCCGCTGACCCAGACCCGTAGGAGTCGTGGAACCGGAGAGTGCCTGAAAAATCTCATCCAGCCTAGACACACTCTCCAAGATCCACGCCCGATCCGACGGTTCCAACCCCGGCGCCCGGTTGACCAGCCTCAAACGGGCAAGCAGATGCCCCAGACGTGCAAGACGGCAGGCCCGGTCACGACCCACTGGAGGTTCAAACTGCAAATCCTCTAACACCCCTTCCCAATCTTCCACCTTACGTTTACAAACCCCCAACTCATCCCCAACCTCCCGCAGGTCAGACCAATCCACCGCCGTACCCGCGGACAACTGCTCCCGCAGCAACCTCCGGAGATTCAAAACATCCCCTTCCGGAGTCACACCCCGCGACCTCAACTCAAATATCAACTCCTCCTTCACCAGGAGCGCAACATTCTGTAGATAGGCCATCTCGCAAAACAAAATTCTCAACAGTACACAAAAAAACGACAACTCCAGGGTCCAAGACGAACTCAACCCTCAGCCTACCGAGCCACTGCTGACCACTCCAATCCACCCATGAAACCCATTCAACAACGTAACCAAGCGGATTGCCTAAGTTTTTTTTTTTTTTTTTTTTTTTTTTTTTTATTAGGATTTTCTAATTGTTTTGCTTTTAAATAATTTTTATTTATTATTTTTTTTTTTTTTTTTTTTTCAATACCAAGACACCTTGATGGTAGGTCGGCCAATCATGACCTACTAACAGGCAAACACCCACCGTCAACAAACAAGAGTTTTTTTTTTTTTTTTTTTTTTTTTTTTTTTTAGGCAACCACGCTCTGCTACCAATTGAGACCCATCCCCCACCAAAGCTGGAAAGCGTGCCAACTGGGGGATGGCTCAAAACAAATCGAGCGATGGGATCACGAGTGGCAGTTGGAGGGTCAAAATAACACTCGGCAGCTGAGCAAAACTGATTTTATTATCAAGGCAAATAATAATTAAACCAAAACGGCAGAAGGCCACAATATTAACGGGCAGAAGGCCCCAATATAAATTAGCACTTAAATCAATAACCATAAACACTAAAATAACAAGATACAACACATAAACTACAGAAACAACAAACTCCACAAATACCAAAATTTAACAATCAATTTTTGTATGGCCTATCTGCAGTTTGGCCTGAGACTCCCAAAACGTAAGGAAAATTTATTAACAAAAATTTAAAAGGTGACAAACTTAGAAACAAATTTAGATAACCCCAAATAAAAGTGAAAATTTAGAAAACGTCTGGAAAACAACAATTAAACCGGCAATTTAGCCCACATATCCCTTGATTCCACCGAGGCCAGGGAGTAAGCCGGCATCCCTGGGCAGCTCCGAATTGAAGTTAAGCAAAAGCACAATAATCCCCTTTTGGTGAGTTTAAAAATTAAATAATTTAAAAGAAAATATAACCCGGTACCGTTCTATTATCCCCTGACATCAATAATACAATTAACAACGAAAAAATAAATAACAACTAGGCCTAAACATATAAATAAATAACAACATGGTTTAACAATGGGGACCTAACCAATATAAAATTTAAAAACTATAACAAAAATAAACTACGTAAAGATTAACCATAACAAATAAACTAACTAAATAAATAACAATAAATATAAACTTTTCCTTTTTTTTTTTTTTTAATTTTAAATATATATCTCTGGCAATGTCCCCATGGCTGTTTCATACACTCTGTCCAAAGTTAGGCCTAGGCCACATACAGTTCCATAAACATTTTTTTTTTCTTCTTTTATATTTCATGATTTTTTCTTTTTATTTCTTTTTTTTTTTTTTAATATCACCAGAACCCCTCAGCTCAGCCGCCGGGAAAAAAAATGGACAGAACTGACCTGAGGACTGAAGAACTCTACCCAAAGCTGTAGAGAGGGTAGCGGGCGAAACTAGGCTCCAGCATGGTCCTCAGGCCAGGCTAGCAGAGCAGATGGTCGACAATCCCCGGACGGCAGGCCGAGGGCTGAACGTCCCACTCGAGGACCCTGGAGTTACAGTGTCTCTCAGCCACGCATAGTTGATCGGCAGACAGCACAAGACTAACCTCCGCAGACCCACTGAACAGCTCGAACCATCTAGAAGGCTGGCCAAGCGGACCGAAACTTCTGGAACACGGAACTTAACGGAACCGGGCCAACGGCTACCAGTACGCGGAACGCAGAGCGTGAGCGATCTCAGGCAGCCTGGCAGACAACAAAAAAAAACCGAAATGTACCGGTCAAAGACCCGGTACAAACCGGACTGGGATATAGAAGAAACATTTGTGTCTAACGTACATTAACTGCATCATTTGTCTCACAGTTGGAGAAAGACGACCTCATTTAAAAAGAAAGAATGACAGTTTATGTCAGCAGTACTGGGATGTATTAGCAACACTTGTCTCTAATGTACCTTAACTGGGTCATTTGTTTCTTAGTTGGAGAAAGCCAACCTCATTTGGAACTAAGGAAGGACAGTTTACGTCAGCCGGACTGGGATATAGAAGCAACACTTGTGTCTAACGTACCTTAACTGGGTAATTTGTCTCACAGTTGGAGAAAGACGACCTCATTTAGAAAGATGGAAGGACAGTTTATGTCAGCAGTACTGGGATGTATTAGCAACACTTGTCTCTAACGTACCTTAACTGGGTCCTTTGTCTCATAGTTGGAGAAAGATCTCCACATTTAGAAATGAGGAAGGACAGTTTACGTCAGCAGGGCTGAGGGGTAGAAGCTACACTTGTCTCTAACGTACCTTAACTGGGTTCTTTGTATCATAGTTGGAGATAGGTGACCTTATTTAGAAATAAGGAAGGACAGTTTACGTCACCAGGGCTGAGGCGTAGAAGCAACACTTGTCTCTAACGTGCCATAACTGGGTCCTTTGTCTCATAATTGGAGAAAGATCACCACATTTAGATATGAGGAAGGACAGTTTACGAAAGCAGGGCTGAGGGGTAGAAGCTACACTTGTCTCTAACGTACCTTAACTGGGTTCTTTGTCTCATAGTTGGAGAAAGGTGACCTTATTTAGAAATAAGGAAGGACAGTTTACGTCACCAGGGCTGAGGCGTAGAAGCAACACTTGTCTCTAACGTACCTTAACTGCGTCATTTGTCTCATAGTTGGAGAAAGACGACTTCATTTAGAAGTAAGGAAGGACAATTTACGTCAGCAGTACTGGGATATAGAAGCAACACTTGTATCTAACGTACCTTAACTGGGTAATTTGTCTCACAGTTGGAGAAAGACAACCTCATTTAGAAGTAAGGAAGGACAATTTACGTCAGCCGGACTGGGATATAGAAGCAACACTTGTATCTAACGTACCTTAACTGGGTAATTTGTCTCACAGTTGGAGAAAGACAACCTCATTTAGAAGTAAGGAAGGACAATTTACGTCAGCAGTACTGGGATATAGAAGTAACACTTGTGTCAAACGTACTTTAACTGCGTCATTTATCTCGCAGTTGGAGATGGACTACCTCATTTAGAAGTAAGGAAGGACAGTTAACGTCAGCTGGACTGGGATATAGAAGCAACATTTGTGTCTAACGTACCTTAACTGTGTCATTTGTCTCACAGTTGGAGAGAGACGATCTCATTTAGAAGTAAGGAAGGACAGTTAGCGTCAGCAGGGCTTGGACGTAGAAGCAACATTTGTCTCTAACGTACCTTAACCGGGTCATTTGTCTCACAGTAGAAGAAATACAGCCACATCCACAAGAACTCAGATCATACGACCTGACTCAACTGGATTTTGCGAGCGAAGATTATATTTATTGTTTTTGGGTTATATCTGTTAGAAAGAGCCTCTTCTGAAAATAATTTTTATCGTTGTTATACACCATAAAAGTTTCTTTGAATCGTAGAATCTAGTCTGTAACTGTTTTACGAAATATCGTTGAGATATAATTTTTAATTTTCATTACTAATAGCGTTGCTACACATTTAGGAAATACATTATTTGCTTTACAACTCCACAGGTAAAAATGTACAAATCTAGAGCTAGTTTTTTTTATAGAAAATCAGCTCTCCTATCTTTTTAGTAACAAAACCATATTAAGGCCATTGATCTGAAAACGAATACAGGCTTTATTCTGTAAATTTATTACATTTCAGTGGACTCAGTAATGTATCGTTTAAATATACACATTCTTTCAGTTATCTTTAAAAAATGTGATAGTAAATTGGTAAATGTTATGTTGATTGATAATTTCAAAATCATATTAATTATCCACTAAAAAAAGTCTTAGATTTTTTAATGCCTATTGATTAATTTTTTTTTTCTTATGGTTTGTTTCCAGCTACAATTTATTAATATAAAAAGCTATGATATATATTAGAATTAAGATTCAAATGTCATGTTATAACAGATTATAATCTGAAGATACAACAGGCTTACTAACCAATGGAATAATTTATATCATAGCATCGGCTTTAGTTAAGTTGTTTGCTTTTATGATTAGAGAAATCCCAATAAAGACTGACAAACTAAATTACATCGGGAAATTCGTTAAAACACCACCATTGTGTCGGATATAATAATGAGCTACAACATGTGGGGTGAGCGTGGCTAAAATACGAGGCGGTTGTATAGAGGCATCGTCTGGGCAATTATTACATTGTTATCTAATATATTTTATCTTGATCGTTCAATTTTACTTTTTTAAGTTGTTCTTTTAATTGTACGTCTTGTGTGAGCAATAATTTTATGAAACAGTTTATACCTGTCAAAATTTAAATAGCAAAATATTAATAAATTATAATTATTTGTTTACCAGAATTTTTAAAATGTCATGTAAGCACTGTTATAATATCAAATTGCAAATTTTAATATTTTGTGATGAATATAATTTTTTAATAAGAAACATTAGTCCTAAAAATAAGTAAAAAACTAACGAGAACTGCTAATTTAAGATTTATGGTAAGTTAAAAACAGTTGAATTCTCACTTCGTAATATTTATTATTATATTTATAACAATTTTTCTAGATATCACGCCTCTTATTCTCAAATTATCATTTTTTTTTAATATGAGCATCCGACACAACTTTGGGCGTATTTTAAGGCAAATATGAACTATTATATAAGTGTAGGATGAGTGCAATCAATAACTAAGTTCTACTTATGCAAAAAAAACTGACTTGCTAATAACATCCCAATACAAAGAGATTATTTGAAATCCTAGAACATTACTTGAAATCCGTACCACGTAGTATTGGTCTGATTTAGAAACCTGATACTCAATTCTCTCCTCTGTACATCATCCGGACCCTCACTACTTCCCAACACGGACACACCAGACCACTCAAGTAGTGTTTACACCGATAGCAACCATTGAGCGCACACCATGTTGGTATTAAGAGGACCATGATTATAACCTATTCATTCATTATTCGTTAGTAAAAATCCGATCGTCAATTATGGGCGAATATGAAGGGCGAATGATTGTGCTGAGTGTAGATGAACGAGTGTAGTCATTGTTACTAACTGAATACACTCGTTGACTGTTTCTCAGAAAGAGCTATTTATTAATATCCCAATTGCACACGGAAAACAAAAAACTGAACCACTAGTTTGGACTTATAAAGTCTTTAACAAAAACATCTTAGTGATATTTGCCTTGATGAATACAAAAAGTGTTGAATAGAAGGCCCTTTATTCTAAGTTCTATAGTAAAAAAAAGAAATGGCTAAACCGAATTTATAAGCAATTACTTTTTAGCTAGGAGCTACGTATATTATCAATGATACAGCAAACTTTATTCGTCATAGAATATTTATTAATGCAACACCAATTAGGTAAAACTGTTAGTACTAACTACAACCTCCTTCTGGCAAAGTTGCTGCATTAAACGCCACAATACACGGTATAATCTGTATTACTGTCCCTGCAGTGCGGGAGTGTTTTGTGACAGTATTCTCAAATATCACGCTAGTTAGCAGCTTGGGTAATACATTTAATTTTCTTTGTAACTTCTATCTCATTTCACATAACATTGGTAATTTTAAAAAAATGTATTATTTTAATTTGTATTCGTTAATATTCATTTACGAAAAACTATTTTGCCATTCCATTTGAAAAATAAAGATAATATAATATTAAATTGGTGGATATAAGAATATGTTTCACAAAATTTAATTTCAGTTTTAGCCTACTAATGCAAGGTGGCATATTTTTTTTTTTTTTATTTGCCTCATGATCAATGCGAAATAAACAACTAACTTTCCTATGTCATCAGTATATAAATTTATTTTCGCACATTCGCTTTCATTCATTGATTAAAGTTTACAGATCCTACTGGTGATTTTCATGGCAGTTACTAAACACTTACGTAAATTAAAGTCCTTTAATCCAACTTTATTATCAATCCAAGTAGAAGGTATACATATTACCATGGTTGTAAACCGTTATAATTAGAATATTATATATTTATTTATAAAACTACCCATTAAGCCTTGATAATACTGCGTTTTAATTTTCTCAATAAATAATCACTAATAATAAAAATATGAAGTGACTATTTTCTCCCATATGTAAGCCTAACTTAAATATCCAGTCCGATATAATACAGAAAACAATAACTGAGTTTCCTTATACACATTGTTACAAGTATCCCTGAAGTAACGAATGTCAGTAATGAGTCGTATTTACATCACTTCCGGGTACTCTACACTTCAGTCAGGTCAGCTGTTTCATTTCGATGTAATGGTGTTAACTACAACTGTGTTTCCTGACACACATTGTTACAAGTGTCCCGGAAGTATCGGATGTCAATAACGAGTCATTTAGAGCACTTCCGAGTACTCTACACTTCAGCTAGGTCAACTGTTCTATTTCAATGTAATAGTGTTACCAATAAATGAGTTTCCTGACACACATTGTTACAAGTGTCCCGGAAGTATCGGATGTCAATAACGAGTCTTATTTAGAGCACTTCCGAGTACTCTACACTTCAGCTAGGTCAACTGTTCTATTTCAATGTAATAGTGTTACCAATAAATGAGTTTCCTGACACACATTGTTACAAGTATCCCGGAAGTAGCGAATGTCAGTAACGAGTCGTATTTACATCACTTCCGGGTACTCTACACTTCACCCTGGTCAGCTGTTCCATTTTGATGTAATAGTATTAACAATAACTGAGTTTCCTGACACATTTGTCACAAGTGTCCCGGAAGTAGCGGATGTCAGTAACGAGTAACGTATTTAGAGCACTTCCGGGTACTCTATAATTCAGTCAGGTCAGCTGTTCCATTTCGATGTAATGGTGTTAACAATAACTGAGTTTCCTGACACACATTGTTACAAGTGTCCCAGAAGTAGCGGATGTCAGTAACGAGTCGTATTTAGAACACTTCCGGCTACTCTACACTTCAGTCAGGTCAGCTGTTCTATTTTGATGTAATGGTGCTAAACATCCACAGTTTAGTTGATTTTGTATAATCTTTTCGGTTTTATGAGAACCAAAGGGGTAAATCTTATGAACCGGATTAATATACCGTCATTCTGAGATATAAGTATTTTGGACCTCAGATAAAATATAACTATTCTATAACTGATGTTTACATGATTTTATTTGAACTATCAATTGTTTAGAATCGAACGGTTCTCATTTAAATATAATATAACCAAGATCAGTCTATGTTATAGTAACCATGTACCTGCCTCCATAATTATTTTTTTTCTTTTTATGATAAACACAATCCTTATTTTCATAGTACTCATATCCGATAAGGATAAGATAAACTTATTTGACTCATAGACTCATTACTACCAGAGTATACTCATTATATAATGATTATACATTATATAATTGGTCGGTAGCGTAGTTGGTTCAATTCCAGCTTCATGTGCTAAAGGTTCTCAGTTCGATCCCAATCAGAGTCATAATACATTTTGAGAAGGATCAGCTGATAACCACCAGCTGTTCATTTGTCATTGGGCTATTAATTAATGACACTTTCTAAGGAATAGTCGGCCTTAGTTTGTAACAATGACTACATTCGCTCATCTACACTCATCACACTCATTCGAAATCCATATTCGCCTATATCTTGACGATCAGCGTCTTATGAATAAATAAAAAAATAAAGTTAATGAGAATAATATTACACCCTCTCACTACTACCATGGGTGTAGGAAGGTAATGAGTTGGGGATTCGAACCTTAGACCAACCACTCCGCAATTCAAACTGAGCCACCAAGCCGGCACTGAGCCACGTAATGGTGTACAGAAGTACTGACCTACCCACCCATACACGTACAGTGAGTGGTATTGACCCACCCCATGTTTTGAAACTAAATAATTATTTTAGAAAAAAGTACTTACATTAAATAGAATGAAATAAAGCTTAAATTTAAATTATATTAAATAACACATATTTGGCTAGCATACATACTGATCTAATAAGCCAAAATGTCATAAGCGCAGCGATTGAAAATAGACTTACTACGAACCGATATTAAAGGTCAGTCAAGGTGTGTCAAGCCTAGTGTGGGTGTGTGAATTGTGGAGAAATATCCGTAACGATATAAATATCATTTGTTTACAAGAATAAGAAATTAAATACATAACATAGTTTTCCAATAAAGCCATATTATTTTTTATTATAATATATTAATTTCTACTGATAAATAAAATTATACGCAAATTAATTATCATACTTTTTAGTTCCACAAAAAAGTTTTTAATTAAAAAGTTAATATCTATCAAAATATCATCGATTATATGTTTTATATAAAAGGACTTTAGAAGTATTAAAATGTCTGATGTAATACATTTAAGATCCCCATCCCTTCTTTTCTTGTCATGGTATTATCTAAACTTTTAATATTTTGTTCTTTTTTTTAGTAAGCGCTACTATGACATTATTCACTTTACGAAGAGAATAATTCTATACAATCAAATTACATTCCATATGTGGTAGTGATTCTGAAAAGGCAATCTTAAATAATATGTTACAGCTACACATTCCTTGAGTCTACGATAAATTGGTCTTCATAGCAGGAAAATGTGATGCTACTTTGGTGCCTGAATTTCCGACCACAATATCCTGACGTCACATAAGATGGATGTTGTCATAAGAGCTTCTTTTACGCTCTCTCGGCACAAGAATATGCAATTTAGGGGTGTAAATCTTTTCAAATATTTAACTTCATAATACGTTCTGTGTTGAGTTTTGCGCTATTTCATACCAATATGACATGTTTAATAAATGGGTACATTTAATGGCTTGATTAATAATGTAAGGGCATCATGTTTTTAACAATTATGTTTATTTTGTATTTATTTTATATGATTTTTAGTAGTTTGTATGTATTTAAATATTGTTTTGTATTTTCTTCAGTGACGACTGAAAATATATAAATCAATCTAACATACCAAAAACGGTCAGTTATACAATTTTTAAAGCCCAACCTCACAATCTAAAGGTTCTCAGGTCGAGCCCAATCAAAATCATTATGAAAGGATCAGCTGATATCTAACAGCTGTTCATTTGTCGTTGGATTCATGAAACTTTCTAAGGCGTAGTCGGCCTTAGTTTGTAATAGTAACTGTATTCATTCACCCTAAACTCATCTTAATCACTCGAAATGTATATACACTCATATGGCTAATAGTTACACACTCCACAGTTTGTTGGCGTACGTGCAAATCACAAACATGCTAGATGGATTCACGAAGGGATTTACATATGTCACTCATACTTATCCTCCCATACATGTACAAAGAACTCTTTGCTAGTGGCCTGGAACGGAGGGTTCCAGTATTATGGCAATGTATAGATGTCAAGCAACATCAAAGTGGCTGTTCCTAGGATGGGTGACCATGCACACAGCTTGCCTGTTCGGTCAGTAGGGGTGGTCCTAAAGTCGCCTGTAAAATAAAACATCCTTCAACTTTTAACAACTTACTTTTACATCTCTCAATCCCTAGAGGATTTATAATTGCTCTTTAATGTTCCTAACACACAACTATCTACTGACAACCAACACATTCTCATTAATAAGTTCAAGGAATGACTATTTTGTTTTTCAATTGTTCAAGAAGATGCAATTGACATATTACATGATTTTTGGCTGTGTTTTGGATTTAAATTTTCTTTTTTAGTTTATTTTTAGCAGTAATTATGTTCTTAGACATGTATATTACACTGTCAGGTGCCACAAAAAGGAGATAATTATTTTAACTATTGTTGGACTATAAAAATATAATTGTTTTGTTGGTAATTTTTCTGTATATATTGTCACTGGCCACCATTACTGGAAACTGTGGCCAGTTTTATTCCTGAGTTTTTTTTTTTTTTTTTTTTTTAACTTCACTCACCAGTTGACACGGCAACGATTCCTGAGTTATTACTGTGTTTCTTTTTTATTTGTTAGGAATTTGAATTAATATATCATTATTATTATATTTTTTATGAAATAAAAATTGTCTTTCAAATATAGTTTTAAATTTATTTTGAATAAAAATAATTTCAATTAATACAGTAATCTTTATTTAAAACTATTTCAATAAATATCAATTTAAACAAATAGATATTTAAAAAATAATAGAAATTTTAAAAATAATTATGGCATTAAATTATTCTTAATACCTTATACCGCCGTAACGTATTATCACAGTAAAAATATAGAATAGATATCAATCATTTTCTAATCCATCCTTGTCGGCTAGTCATTGATCTTCAAATGTGAATCATTGGTGATTTTGTGAACTTTAAATAACACAATTTGCTTTTCAATTTGCCAAAAATTCTTAACTAACACTGAATTAAATTATTTAAATTGGCAAGTTCGTTTCGTATAAAAATATTAATTTAAAGGTGACTTTTAACTATGTTAAAACTGAGTTAAAAACACTATGTTAAAAATGATTATAAAACTAAATCACCTACGTAACATCGTAACATGTTTGAAATAAACGTGTGGTGAAAGGTTACAGTTGACTGAGTTTGAAAGACAACATAAATTGAATTCACAGTTATCAATGCTTGGATTTTCCCACGACTGACAATAAATATACCGTAGACCATATTTTACTCAGGCCGAATATTATTGTATACTAAGATATGACTCTACATATTATTCGTGAACAACTAAATGGCGATCGTAAATATGAGGGCTGTCGTACAAGATTATTAAAACGATTATTATTTACATTGTGAATATTATTTTCATTGTTTACACCATATAACTTCCACATAGAACCAGAGTATGTCAACTTCATAAACCAAAGTACATAAACCATAAATATTTTATTTTAGTTGAAATAAAACTTTAAAAATAAAAACTTTAATAACGTACATTCACGAGAACGAGTTTGGTGTGCTCTTAACCACTCAGTTATTTTTAATACACATCGCTGTCAGGTATATCAGTTACTTAGTTGCTCCAAATACTGTTACAAAATTCATCCTAGTAATTATGTATCAGTGAGACAGTGTTTATGTATCGGAAATGTCAGGAATTATAATTATAAACCTAAAGTATAGTAGCCTGATGTAAATTGATGTTTGCTTAACAAGTTGTAAAAGATACAAAGATAAATTAGTATACTTTTTTAAATTTTCTTAAAAATATTACGAAGTAAAATAAATTAGCTTGGATAGATAAGTTTAAGCTATGTAACTATCTACATGTACAGAAAATCTAAACCTCAGAGTATAGTCAAATGCAATCATGTGTGAGAAAAGACTGACTACCAGTTGACTTATTTACGTCTTTGAGTTGAAAAGAACAGTAGTGTTTGTGTATCGTTGATCCCAGTTAATGGAAACCTGTCCTAAAAATTTAAACAACGACGTCTTGTTATGAAGAAGGAAGACCTACCAGTTTCGTTGTTTACGAATTTCGGATTGTACGCAGTTCTATGTGTGATCCCAGTTAATCAAATTCCCACGTTGTTTTTTTTTAATATAAATAAGAAATCAACGAAGACACGTCTTCGGAAACGACGACCTAACCAGTTATCGAAGTGTAATACTTGTATTCTTATTTATATTGATTAAACTTGGGATATTAATTAACTGTGATTCCACATAGCACCGTTTACAACACGAAAGTCGTAAACAACAGTAGGTCGTCATTCTCTACGACGTGACTTCGTTGTTTTCTTATTTATATAACTTGGGATTTGGATTAATTGTGATTCCACATAGCACCGTTTACAACACGAAAGTCGTAAACAAAAGTAGGTCGTCGTTTTCTGTGATGTGACTTCTTGTTTTCTTATTTATATAACTTGGGATTTGGTTTGGTTGTGATTCCACATAGCACCGTTTACAACACGAAAGTCGTAAACAACAGTAGGTCGTCGTTCTCTATGATGTGACTTCGTTGTTTTCTTATTTATATAACTTGGGATTTGGATTAAATGTGATTCCAAATAGTACCATTTACAACATGAAAGTCGTAAACAACAGTAGGTCGTCGTTCTCTACGACGTGACGTCGTTGTTTTTTTATTTATATAACTTGGGATTTGGATTAACTGTGATTCCAAATAGTACCATTTACAACACGAAAGTCGTAAACAACAGAAGGTCGTCGATCTCTACGACGTGACTTCATTGTTTTCTTATTTATATAACTTGGGATTTGGATTAACTGTGATTCGACATAGCACCGTTTACAACACGAAAGTCGTAAACAACAGTAGGTCGTCGTTCTCTATGATGTAACTTCATTGTTTCTTATTTATATAACTTGGAATTTGGATTGACTGTGATTCCACATAGCACCGTTTACAATAAATAGTAATGTATAAATAAACTACTGATTTTCTTATTCAAATTATTTCAGTATACTTTCCTGAAAACTACATATTTCTCTTTTTATAACTATTAAAGGGCATCAATTTGTTTGATTTCGTTTTATTCTTTTTAATCTTCGTTATTCTATTAATAATTTATCACGAGACAATCTGTAGATTTTTTAAAAGTATTTGATTTTTTTACACATACAGTGGTATTGACCCACCCACTCATTCACTCACAGTGGTAAAAACATAACCGCGTTTTCAGTTTGTAAACGGTGCTATGTATAATCCAATTCAATCCAAAACCGAAGTTATATAAATAAGAAAACAACGAAGTCTCGTCGTAGAGAACGACGACCTACCAGTTCTGTTGTTTACGACTTTCGTCTATGTGGACGACTATGTGTTGGCGTGCCGTAAAACGTTGAGCCCAGTTCATCCAAACCCCAGAAGAGATCAAAGACACAAATAACTAAACACAACTGACGTCATTTATTAATGTTGTGCTTATTAAAAAATTGAAAACTTATAGTTTAAGACATAATAATACTTTACAAACGAACAGTATACACAGTAATATTACTTATTACGGTAATAATTTACATCTTGGTCAGTAATTTATGACAAAGTTTTACACATGGATTACTGAATCAGCTAGCCAGACACACAAGTAGGCTGTATCATCATTAATTATTCATATACTCCTCCGTTGGAAATATTTCGATCTATGATTTTAAGTTTTGTTGGACTTAAGTAAAGTAAAGCTGTTTTATTAAATATTATTGTCATTATTTATTATTGCTGTTAATACTGTATATTGATGTTGCTTTTTTTGAGTTTATTATTGTTATATTTTATTATTGCTTATTATTATTTTATATTAATAACTAGCTGTGCCCGCCCGCTTCGCCGGTCATAATATTGAGTTTGAAGACTTTCAATCTAAATATAAGTAAACAAATTCAAGAGATTTAAAAAAATAACAAAGTAAATCAAACTAAATACTTTGAAAAAACTATTAATAAATCAAATGTCCAATTAGAACAGCTGATGTTATGTATAATTTACTAGTGTACTCAATTAGTTTTAATTTTAAAGGTTTAGCCTACCACAATTTTATTCAATTTTTTTTATTTAACAGCTGTTAATCAATTAAATCAATCAATCAATATAGCACCCTAAGAATACCATGGGAATTTCGGAGGCAAGCGGGACGGAGTCCTGAGGTCAGAGAGGTAAATGCTTTCTTAGTGAGCCTCTAGGGGCCTAGGTAAACCTATGTACAAAATTTAAAGTCAGTTGGACGTATAGTTTTGGAGAAATAGTGACGAGTGGTAAATGTCTTATGTATATATAAGACATTGGAATCTTATTATTGTCCCTAGATATACACATTATACATTAGATTTAAAAATTTTCGATTAAAATCAGTTTGTTCTTTTAGATAACAAAATGACAACGTCTTGAAAAATCTGTAAGTATTTTTAGAGGACACAAAGTACTATATTTGACTCTGAATCATTAAAATATTGTGTTTCTCGCCATGCTTGGCCATTTCCTACGATCGCGTTATGCATGCTTTAAAACTAAATTGTTAAGTTTTCTATTGAAAACAGTTAGTTCTCCTAGATAACAAAATTTCACATTATAAAGAAATCTGTAAGTCTACTCATAGAGGCAGTAAATTAACCAATTTGATTTACACGCACAAATTGAAAATCTGGCTCTCCTTAAGGATGAAGGAGGTGAGGTAGAGCAAAAAGTAACAGGGCCAAAGTTGTAGATCATCTCAAATCAGGTGCAGAAAATGGTGATAGTTTTGCTGTAGAACCGTTCATTTAGCCGCTACAGTCAAATTAAAGAAACGCTGTTTTAGGCATTTAAAATTTTTGGCACTAAAAAGGCCGCCATCTTAGATTTATTAAGAATTTTTGAAAATCCATACTTATTGTATATATATAAATTTGTAAGTGGTTTTTACAGTAAAAAATTTAAAAAAGCTAATTTCCACCAAATGAAAAAAAAACAAATCGAAAGACAGATATTTCACAGATAGCAAAATTAATATATCTAATTACCTTGAAGTGGATAATTATTTCATACATAGCAATTAGTAAGTATTACATACTAAGGTGATATTTATTTATTGCCAATTAGTAAGTATTACATACTAAGGTGATACTTATTTATTGCCAATTAGTAAGTATTACATACTAAGGTGATATTTATTTATTGCCAATTAGTAAGTATTACATACTAAGTTGATATTTATTTATTGCCAAATAGCTAAATCGATGTTGTATTTTAGCCTTGATGTAATAAAGAAAGTATGGCTTGGAACGAAAACATGTAGTCACTTACTACATAAATGTTAACCGTTCTCCCATCAAAATTTACAAAATATTAGTAAACACGTTTTATCAAATTACTACATAAAAATCATTTCAAAATTGTTAATCTTATTGTGTTAGCTAAATTTTTCAAACACTTTATACAAATTGCATAACAGGTAAATCCCTCTGAGCCTGAGGGTGTCGTGTTTTATCTTCTTGTAGTATTTTGCACAGCCTGTGCTTTGCATAAACTCCCGTCTTCCAGATTTAAACAGCAGCGTTCCTCACTTGCCTAAGTCACACCCCAACACTTTGTTATTTAAATTGGACTAAAATAGATTGGGAGTTTTTTGTTTGTTTATTCTTATGAAATACTGGGATTATTTCTGATTGAATTACATATAATGAAAATAAATAACGTAATCTAAAAACAATGTACACATTCGTTACGAAATCTCTAGAACCGCTGAAAATATTTTGATGAAATTTGGAGAGAGATTGTATCATAAAGACCCACTAAGATGGGATTTGTTGAAATTAAATTTCTAAGGTGTGTAAACTGCTACCCCACATTTCCTTTTTGCCATAACATTGGAATACATTTCAACTAATAATTTATTTCAATCGGATGATACAAAAAAACATAAATATAACGACACATAATTTTGGCTATATTTGGGTTTTTATTTTGAAAAGTTTAAGGTTATTTATATAAAATCTGAAATAATTGCACACATTCCATCGTTGTAATAAAGTAGAATTACGGTGGTCTAAAGACTATAAAACTTTAGCACCGGAAGAATGGCAACAGTTAGAGCTTTTACATTAATGTGATGATTTACAGTGAACGACTAAGGGAAGGGTAAGATAGGGAAAATTCAACCCCTAACAAAGCAAGACCTTTCGGTTATTTAAATATAATAAGCATCGTGATGACAAAAATCACACATACCTTTCAATACACTTATTATTATGATCACATAAGTCTGTGGCAGTAAAACACTTCTTAGTGGTGTTGGTAATTAAGCAAAAAGTTTATGTTTGTTGTAAATTAAATTTACGTCTTATTTTGTCTTAAAACTTTCCAGTTATTAGTGCAGATTATGTTTTCAGTAAATATATGATCAGGATTTAGATATTTTTACATCATATTTATGTGAAAACATGGTATGTGGTTATAAAAATATGTTTGAACATTTTAAATGATGTAGCACTGGGTTTTATCCATGTTTTTTTGTCATAACTGTGTACAACAAAAAGAAGCTTTCGTACATACAGGTTATTATTTGTTAGTTTATTTGTTAAAAGTTATCTGCATTGGAATGTTTAGGTGTAATTTAATACGTAATTATATAATTCGATGCGTAATTATTAAATAAGTTAAGTGTTAAAGTCTATCGTAAAGCACGGTTATAACATTTACACAGGCATGTTCATTCAGTACTAAAACAAAAGGCTGAGTTAAATTAACTAGGTATCTTACACTTCAAATATAGTTAACTGTTTCTATAGTATCTTTGTAATTTTATTTGGAAATGCAGGTAATTATAGAGTTTATTGTGCCTTATTATTTACATCAAATCTACAATGTTTAGCAACTACCCCCTTATCCGTTCTACACAAAGGTAATAAACAAAGCGTATTGTCAAATTTACCCTTCTACTGTGCTAGAAGGGTCTTTTTTCTAATTTTCTTATAATGAGTATAACGCTAAATTATTTACTATTGACGATCTAAAAAGGAAATACCAGAAGGCACGTGTTGAACTGACCTTGGTAAATATTACAACTAACAAATGTCCAAATCTAATTTCCTCAGGACTTTAAAGATATTTTATTCCTATATTACTTATTACAATCAGTCCTTTGTAAAATAAAAATTAATTATTGACTTCGAATTGTGGTGAACAAGTTATTTTCAAGCCGATGTTTCATAAATAACATATGTAGAATTTTATAAATCTTATATAACTTTAAATAATGTTACAAAATAGGGGAAACAGTTTTTGAGTAACAAGTATAACATTATGACAAACAGAATTGATTAAGCCATTAGCAAACAACAGTATTGAGAAAAAATATTACAGAAATTACCATTTTAAACATACTCATTAACGTTATCAGACAAAAAATGAATATAAATCTGCGATACAAATTAAGTAAGAATTCAAAGTAATAGTAAGTTCATATTTTTCTAGCCTTTGTTTACAATTATAGCCGGGCATTTTGCAGCAATAATTAATTAAAATAAGAGGTTCTTGTTAAAAAGTGTTCACAAAACCTTTTCCATAATTTTAATGTGAACCCCCCCCCCCCCAGTATAATTCATACTTAAACATAAAACAAAATGTGTTATGTAACAAAATGCTATCAAACATATTATTTTAATTATTAATTAATAAAGCGTAAAGAACAGAGACAGAAACCCTATTTCCTTAAAATTATGGGTCATTAGGATTGTTTGATGTAGTTTCATTATGGATTCCATTAATTGCTCATATGTGATTATTTAGGTTAGTTTCTTGTCATGGTATTAGTCACAGTTTTATGACTGTCATTTATAAAATGTGAACTGCTATTCAACTCCTCAAGGAGGCAAAATAGTATATTAATAACATTTATTTTGCAGACACGTAAGTCGATTAAATACAATTGTCATCTCCGGATCGATCTATTTATATAAAAATGGAAACCGTTATGCGTCATTTATGTTCCTTAAAACCTTTTTTTTTTTGTTATTGACAGAGGGTTTTGGCTTTTCACCGATCGACATTTCTATAGATATAGGTTTGTTATTATTGAGATATGTATAGTTTAGAAAGTGTTTAGTTTCTGTTGTAGTAAACTTATGAAATATATTTTTACCATCGATTTTTTAAGTTGACTATGACATGATTAATTATGTTATAAAACGTAACCTTTCATTTCTAACTTTATTGTGAACGGTTCTCATGTTTTTGAACCAAACCTAATAATTATACAAAAATATTTATATATTTTATACTATACAGTAAACAATTTACACATAAAACTGACAGAACTCAGGGTGTTCACTTGAGATCAGTAACTACACAATACTGCGTATAAATACAGAGCAGGTAAGATAAGGTGCAGTAGAATAATGTATAAGTTGGAGTAATATATTATTAAGAAACAAGGTAAATAACTTGTTTTTACTTCTTTTTCTTATAATATAACTGAGGACGGGTAGTAATAAATTTTGATATTTAATTTGGCCATTAAAGATCATTATCATTAAAGTGTCCAGAGGAACTTCAATCCCTAAAGCGTTCAAATAAATGTATCTATTTTACCACATATAATTCTCTCCTCATAATACATCTTTGACGTATATGATATCATATCTACAATCTTATGGAAAAAATGTGTTGAAGAAACTATGTCTGGGTGTAATACAATTTTAAAAATTAAAAGAGGTAAACCAAATAGACTAAAACAGGTTTACTTTACCTTCCGTAATACTGTTTGAGGGAAGGTAAAGTAATCCTATTTTAGTCTATTTACAACAGTTCAGGGGCTACAAAATGTATTTTAAGTAAACCTAATATTTAATTTTCCAAAATAAATTTTTAAATTAAATATTTATAATATATTTTTAAACTGAAATTAATCGTTTTTCAAATATAAAATTCAATAAAAGATATATTTAGGGCAAGATACATAGAAGATATATATATATATATATCGAATTTATAAAACAATTTGCTTACTATGTCGCCACTATGTAGCCAGTCAGGTCTACACTTAGATGCTCCCTTCCATATGCTCCATTATGGACCATTACGGAATTGGCACATAAGCCTAATGGGAAACCCTGTAAGGGGACCTAATGTCTAACGTCCATTAGTGCTTACCTTAAGTTTAGTATTATGTTCTTTTTTATGCTTGGACGTATATACAACACAAATTTTCTATAAATGTCTAATTTTGTATTTATATAATTTTTTTTATTTATTTCAAGTAAAAAATTTTAAGCTTAGAGCTTGGGCTTAAGCGGCCGGTGTCATAACTAGATTTTACATTTTCCGGTGACAACCACGTCAAGGTACTATCTACATATTTACTAGATAACCAGACGTTTCACCCATACTGTGATGTAGCATCCTCTGAGAAACCACTGAGGCTGCCACATCACAGTATGGGCGAAACGTCTGGTTATCTTGTAGGTATTTCCGGTCCTTGACGCGGTTTTCACCGGAAAATGTAGATTCTAGGTAAGGAAATATCAATTTACCCTGTTAAAACACTATTTTTTTATGCAAAGAATTAAATAATATTTCATTGTACTTACTTTAATATGCGCATATTAAAACCCTGATATGCTAGAAGACAACAGTTACACCTCTACTTAACCTATAAACGTATTTTATGATGAAATAAACAATACTTTAAAGTTAATAAATGCATTAAAAATCATTAATTGCTACATTACTATATATTATTTGTTTCTTTTTATGACATACATTATTTTTAAATAAAATTAATGTATTTATATGCTTACTTTATTTGATAATTATCTGAGAATGTAGTGAGAGCAAATTTGTTTGAATTATATCTGAAATAATTTCCCTCTATAGTTGGCATTCACATCAAATCACCATTTCAAATCAATAAATAAAGTTAGTTATATTTCCCTAGCCACGCACTTGTTATTGTATTGTCATAGAAAAAGCTTTTCTTCAATAATTATGGTTTAGACTACCTAGGCTAAATAGCAATGAGATTCAGGATATCAATTAGATATTTTTTATACCATAACGTACGTTTTTTTAAATATAAAACAGATCCTCCCGTATAAAACACGAAACATGCTATGGGTAATAAGTATCAAAGTACACGCTGGTGTAGCTTCTAAATGAAGATTTAGGATAAATAAATCCTAAAATCCTATTTAGTATCAAGCAAGAGAAAGAAGTCACTACTTCAGAAATTAGGTTAAAAATACAACTTTCCTTTGCTTTTCTGTGTTTATTGTTTTAACAAACAAAAATTAAGATTTTATGATTTCACTATCAAAAAGTTATTATAGGTTATGTTTTCCCTTTTACGGAGCATAAAATAAGTGTCATATTATTTTTGCACACTGTAGTTTTTCTGAATTGTATTCGTTTACGGTAGTTTTTATTTTATTTATGGCACTTTTCTTACAGAATACTCTACATTTACACTTACGTTTGTTGTACGAAGATCGCTATGGCTGAGTACAAAGTTATTCATACAATATGTAGTTATTAATTACAATATTTACCTAAAAACACGGTTACACAGAATATTCAAATTAATTCAGTTAGTTTATAATTATAATTCAGTTATAAAATTGTGTCATAAAATAAAAAATTGCCATACAACTCCTATAAATCTTAGCATGTATGTTAATATTATTATAAAATCATTATTTATAAAACTATTTTTATAAGTATTAGAAAATATTAAATAAAATTCGAGACGATAAACGAACACACTTATAAAAGAAAAATCCGATAAAGAACAATATAAGTATGTATCCCTCCATTACAAT
This sequence comes from Stictocephala bisonia, assembly GCA_035578905.1. Taxonomy (NCBI): domain Eukaryota; kingdom Metazoa; phylum Arthropoda; class Insecta; order Hemiptera; family Membracidae; genus Stictocephala; species Stictocephala bisonia. Next base: position 1,077,932 of record JAQJVL010000009.1, read on the forward strand.
GGACCGTTTACGCAGAGTTGCTAATAGATTTAATAAATTCAATTTAGCAGTAGCTTTTTAGACTTGTAATACTATGTCCAACATTTACACCCGAATATTTAAAGTGAAGATAAATTCAATAATTCAGGAATATATAAGATTAACTGTAATGATTGTTTTACATACGTCATACTGTAAATTTTAGCATAAGATATAAAAACCATATCAAATAAGAAACCATAAAGATCTAATGTAGCTAAATACCTTCTAAATTTTACCCACAGTTTGAATAAAATAGATGAAAATGTAGATATTCTAAAAACGGATTATGAATATTTGGGAAGAGTTATTTATATTTAAAGAAAAATGTAAGGATCGTGATAAACTAACGAATGAACAGGTTAATTTTTATTCCAAAATAGTTTTTAATAATGTATTTTCAGCGATTAAAATAACAGAAGTAACAGCCAATAAGTATTAGCCAATAATACCACAGCAGCCGCCATTTTGACGATTCTAGCCAATGGGGTCACGTGATCATAGGCCTATAAATTGAGTTGTTGAACACCATTTTCTATTCTGTTGTGAATCCCTCTGGTCTGAGGAAGGTGAGCGTAGTTCGCCTAAATCGATAACCATAATATTTTTACATTTTGTACTTGTATTGTAATATATTTGTGTTGTGTGACGTTTACTTGTACTGTATATGTACCAACACGTATTATGCTAATTTAAAAACTATAAAAACATTCAAATTCAGCATGAGTAAGTGATATAGAGCTGTTACTTATGTGTAAAATCCTAAGTGTGCACCATTAGATTTTTTGGTAGTATGAAGACATATAGATTATTAGATCATGAAAAATAGATCAATGTTATTTTGGAAAATGTAATATTATACACATGGTTACTTTGGACCAACTTGTCAAATGATTCACAAACAAATAAATACACAGCTGATAGAACATATTTGGAGATGTTCAATGCTTCGAGTATTTTAAGGAACAAAAAAAAAAACTTTGAGACGAGTATAAAAAAACTCCTGTCATCTTCAAGTGATACTGATTACCATATCCAACATTTAAAACTAGTTTTTTCGTTCGTGGTGAGTTAATCTAGTGAGTGAGTCTGGAAGTATCAAAAACAGGAAAAGATACAATACTTTATAATAACTACAAATATAGAGAGACTTACTCTGTAAAGAGTGGGGATATTGTTTGGCGTTGCCTGGGCAGAAGTTGTAAGGCATCTGTACGAACAGATAGAAAAAAAGAGGATATATATATATACAGCTATCGAGATACATACCGGACAACATCCGGTTACAATGAGAGCTATGACACCACCAATATCACTTAAGAATAAACAGATTTCTGAGGCCTCTACTCCCATATTCAAAGATGTTTCTCCTAGAGAAAAGACAAACATTCTGGACCAGGCAGTCCACACAGCCTCAACAACACAAAATCAACGGTGTATTCTGTGTACCCACAATGAACCCTTAGATTTGTTGGCCGAGAATGACGCGCTCAAGAAAGAACTGGTGGACCTACGTGAAGAGCGGCGCCTCATCTTGGACCACTCAATAGAATCAGACCAGAGATTGCTTCAATTTACTGACAGCGTATTCCATGCACCACTATCTAATGTAGTCTTAAAACCGGAACTCGCAAATGAAAACTGCAGTTATGGAAACAAAGCGTCTGAAGAAAATGCCATTTCCCCCATCACCGATTGTGCTGTACAGTGCGACCTTACAACTACTAAATTAAAAGAAGACCAAATTTCCATAGAAAAAATAAACTGTACGATAGCAGAAAAAGCTATCCTCCAGAAGAATGTAAATGAAATACAAAAATAACAGAACTCGAGGTGAAGAATTACTATTTACAAGAAAAATGTGACATACTACAGGAAGAAACCAAAAATATGATAAGTTCCTTAAGAGGCTTGGAGGAGGATATAAAATCAAAAAATAAACAAATAAAGGACTTGGAGGAAGATAATATTACACAGTATAACAAAATTGAAATATATCAGAGCGAAATTAAGAGCCTCCAACGTCAAATCAATCTAAAGGATACTTCTAACCCTACCTCTATGTCAACATCTTCAATTCCCCTACACAACAGCTATGAAATACTCCAGAATGACACTCATATTCCTGACGAAACTGAATTTAAAACCATTAGTTATCGCAGAGTACCAAAATCAAAAAATAATAAAACAAAAATATACAACAATTTCATCCCGTAAAAATTCATACAAACAAAAAACAACAATAAATAGAACAATTACAGCCCAAAATAAACCATATACATACAAACATACCATTCTCCAATGTATCAGTGGTTGGCGACAGCCACGCTAGAAGCCTTGCGGCACTGATGTCTGAGAGGACTTCCCAGAAGACCACGATCACCGGCTTCTGCAAGCCTGGAGCTGGGCTACTGAACATAATACCCACCTCTGTGGAAACAGCTGAATCCAATACCAGCTGTGTAGTGCTACTCGCCGGGACCAACGACGTGGCGGCGGGAAGACAGAACTATATATTTAAACACTTTGAGGGAATCATCAAAACATATAGAAAGACTACATGGAAGAAGTTTGCAGTCGTCATGAAGGTATAGAATGGCTGGATATAGGCAGCATCGGCCGGAAACACTACACTGCCCACGGCATGCACCTGAGAAAGAGTGGAAAACGTCTACTAGCCGAACTCTTAATGGAGAAGTTAGCCTGTTTGCCTCCACTACAAAGCGGCCGTCCTCACGCAATGGGCACCTCTTCTAATACAGAGACGCCCATCCAGCCCAACCACCCTTCTATACGAGACCTTCGCCGAAGCAGTCAGACAGAACTTATCATATAGACATTTTATTAATTGTGACAGTAGTGTAGATCCCAACCCCAGTAAAACAAATAGAGCAATTTTTTAGGGACACCTCTTCAAACTTCCGAGCTAAATTAATCGACTCAAGCCACATGTCTTCAAAATTCGCTATTCAGACAAAAACAATAAAAAATAATAGAATCGTTTTGCTACATCAAAATTCACAAATAGCAACTAACAAATTAGACGAACTAACTTTGTTAAATGATGAACTGGAGCTTGATGTGCTCCTTTTAACAGAGCACGGTTTCAATGAAAACAATATTAACCATTTCAAAATTAAAAATCTTGAACAAGCCAATTCATATTGCAGAGGCATCCATCGAGGTGGATGAGTTGCAATTTTGTTAAACGTGGCATAAACTTCACCCCAATGATGTTGAAGAATATAATAGGAAAAGATCTGGAAGCCACCGGAATTAAATTAAAAACAAAGAATTCCCAACAACTTACAGTCATTGGGGTTTACAGGTCGCCTAGTAGAAATTTAGAAAACTTCTTTTCAAGTTTTCATACCATCCTTAAATCAATTACTAAGAAACATTCAAAATTCATAATAATGGGAGATTTTAACATTGACGTGCTTGATGTTAGTAGCCACATAGCAAAACTATTATCAGATCTATTAACGTCTTTTGGTCTGAAGTGGTCCGTTAATGAGCCCACGAGAGTCACCACCGTTTCAAAAACTGCAATAGATAACATCATCACAAACGTATCAGATATAAAAGTAAGTGTAGTCAACACAGCAATCGCAGATCACTACGGCCAACAAGCCATTATTAGTAATTGTAAACCAGCAAGGGAGAATATATCAAAAAGAACATTAAGGGACACTAGGCACGAAAATCTGTTGCACTTGTTATCTGCGTTGCAAATGGAGAGATGGAATTTTCTCAATTCAAATGATCCTGTCGAGTTACAATTTGAAAAGTTTCAAAACTGTTTAAACTATCATTTTAATGTGAACTGCCCAGCAAAGACAATAAAATTAACACAAAAAAACAATAAATGTAAATGGATCACCAAAGGTATACTCATTTCAAGGGAAAAAATAAAATTGTATTCAAAAATATCACATGACACAACAAATTTGAATTTCAAAATCTTTTTTAATAACTATAAAAAAGTGTATAAAAAAGTAATTAGGGCGGCAAAAGCCTACGAGGTCAATAAAGCCATTATATCTTCAAAAAATATTTCAAAAACCGCCTGGTCGATTATTGATAGTAAAGTTTCACGAAAAGACAAACAAATCCAACTTGAAATTTGTAATGAACATATTTGTGATGGCCAAAGAATTTCGGAAGAGTTCAATTCCTTCTTTTCTTCGATATGAATTAATCAGGGACCACACTCACAGCGAGGCCAGACTCCTATCCCCTTAAGACGGAGTCCAGCAGCCTCTATGGTATTGGCCCCAGTTACGGAACAGGAGATTGAGAAAGTAATTAGAGAACTGGCACCTAAAAAGTCAAGTGATGTGAATTTCATGTCTACATGGCTTCTAAAAAAATGCTCAATCCATATTTATAAACCTCTGGAACATCTAATAAATCTCTCTTTTTCAACAGGAAATTTTCCTTCCATATTAAAAACTGCAAAGGTGACACCAATTTTCAAAAAAGGGGATCCAGCAGCAATTCAAAATTACCGGCCTGTTTCAATTTTGCCAATAATAAGTAAAGTCTTTGAGAAGCTATACTTATCCCGTATGGTAAGCTTCTTGTAGAGAGCTTGGAGAATAGAAAGGCCACACTTAGTGTGATTCTAGACCTCTCCAAGGCCTTTGACTGTGTTGACCACACAATTCTTCTTAAGAAAAATCTGGATTAACTGTTATTATTAATCCTTTATCTGTTTTCAAAGCTATCGAGTTGCATAATTGAACATAAATTTATAATTTTGTTAATTTATTTACATAAAATATAAGCTCAAATATGAAAATTACTTAGTGGCTTTGTAAAGTGGATCTACAGTTGTAATAAGCATATTAATCGGGACCGTATGATCCGGAAGAAGTGCCAATCAATGCATTGGAAGACTCTTTTTTCCACCTACCCACCCACCCACACACGTACAATAGTACTGACCCATCCGCCCACCCACACACGTACAGTAGTACTGACCTATCCACCCACCCACACACGTACAATAGTACTGGTACAGTGGTATTGACCCACCCGCCCATCCATACACGTACAGTGGCATTGACCCACCCACCCACCCATACACGTACAATGGCATTAAGAAAATGCATAGTCACGGAATCCGCGGAATTCCACTCGAGTGGCTTGAGTCATATCTTAAAAATAGATCACAAATTAAAATACATACATACGACACTAGAGGCAGGGACAACTGTACCGGGTCTTTTGACCGGTACATTTCGTTTTTTTCGTCGTTGTCTGGCAGGCTGCCTGAGATCGCTCATGCCCTGCGATTCGCGTAATTTGGTGGCTGTTGGCCCGGATCCGTTCGTTCCGTGTTCCGGCCTTCATCTGTCAGGTTGGCCATCAGTCTAGATTGTTCTAGTAGAGTTCTACTCGGCCGAACCTCCTTACCATGCCAGGCTAAAGGCTCCTAAAACGTAAGTGTTCTTTTGTAATTTCGAATATTTAATCACCCTTTTGGTGAAAATACTTTTGTTTCTAGGATAATATTCAACGGGCTTACTTGTGTTTTCAGAGTTTTGTTAAATTTGTGTTCTTTGTCTAGATGTTTCTCAGACTAGGTTAAAGCCATGTGCTCCATGTTACTTTTACCGTTAATTACCGTTAATGCTTTTTAGATCTGCCTTTATTGTCAATAGTAGTTCTGTATAATGTTTTGTTGAGCCTCTTTACAGTTGTAGTTACCGATTTACCATATTTTTTGTTCATTGCCAATAACCTAGCCTAGCTGTACCCTTTGATTTTCATGTTATAACCTATTGCTCATGTATCCATAGCCTAGTTTTCAGTTTGTCATTTTTAGTTCCATATACATAATTACGTCTTTTATAATTTGTTAAATTTGTAAATGGGTTTTAAATCTGAGTTTGCCAACATAATTATTCATAGCCTTAAGTTAATCTTTTACTGTCTTGTTTGCTCCATTCATGTTCAGTTTTGCGAAATCATGCACCCTTATGTTTAGTTGTTATGTGTAAAATTTTTGTTGTTGTGGCTGGACTGTTTTTAATGGCTGTGTTTGACCTTGCAGTCCAGGGTCCTTGAGCAGGACGTTTTCTTCCCTCAGCCTGCCGTTCGGGGATGTTCGACATCTACACTGCCCGCCTGGCCTGAGGACCATGTATAGAGACCAGTTACGACCCTGCAGCCCAACCTACATCCTTGGGTAGAAGTCTTCAGTCCTCAGGTCAGTGTGTTCCGTTTTTGTTTCCCGGTGGCTGAGCTGGGGGTTTTGATGGTTATTTAAAAAAGAAAAAAAAGGAAATATAAAAGAAGAAAAAAAGTTTGTGGAACTGTTTAATTTGTGCCTAGGCCTAAAACTGATTGGACAAAGTGAGGAAACAGCCATGGGGACATTGCTACCTAGATATTTCTAATTTAACAAAAAGAAAAAAACTTATATTAATATTTATTGTTATTTATTTTAGTTAGTTTTATTTGTTGTTATATTTTTTTTAGAGTTTATATTTGTTAGGTCCCTATGGTTAAGTTCTGTTATTATTTATTGTTATGTTTAGGCCTAGTGATTGTTATTTATATTTTTTGTTAAGTGTATTAGGGGTGTTTGGAAGTGAATTTTTACTCGAACGGTACCGTGTTATATTTTCTTTTAAATTATTTAATTTTTAAACTTTCACCAAAAGGGGATTATTGTTAACTTCTAATTCGGAGCTGCCCAGGGATTCCGGCTTACTCCCTGGCCCGGTGGAATTATGGGATTTGGGCTAAATTGCCGGTTTAATTGTTGTTTGCCAGAAGTTTTCTAAATTTTCACTTTTATGTGGGCATTAAATTTATCTTACGTTTTGGGGGTCTCCGGCTAAACTGCAGATAGGCCATACAGTTTGTTAATTGTTAAATTTGGTATTTGTTGAGTTTGTTGTTTTTTGTAGCTTTTGTGTCTTATCTTGTTAATTTTAGTGTTTATTGTTATTTATTGAAGTGCGAATTGATATTGTGGCCTTCTGCCTATTTTATATTGTGGCCTTCTGCTGTTTTTGATTAATTAATTTTTGCTTCTTGGTAATAAATCAGTTTTGCTCAGCTGCCGAGTGTTATTTTGACCCTCCAACTGCCACCCGTGATCCCCTCGCTCGACATGTTTTGAGCCATCCCCCCGGTTGGCACGCTTACCAGCTTTGGTGGGGGGATGGGTCTCACAACTACCGAACTGGTCGTCATAGAACGGTAGTCTATGAATGCCTGCCTTCACAGATGGGCGTTCGTATAGTCAACAAGTTACCAGAATTTATCAAAAGTGCTACAACGCCCAAGGCGTTCAAGAGTCGTCTCAAGAAGTTTCTTTCAAAACAAGCATTTTATAGTATAGACGAATTCTTTGCACATAACTAGGAGGGGGAAAATCAATAACACAAGTGAAGTTGAAGAGGTTCAATTGGCGATGAGTGGGAATTTGGGTGTCTGTCAATATATGTATGTTTGAAAGGGTGAATTGTTAGAATGGATGGCAAATTACTAAAAAATATGACTTTTGCAATACAATGTTTATAATTGTCCTAATGCAATAAAAGTTTTATTATTATTATTATTATAGTTTTAATTAATGGTTCGAGAAACCCAGTGCTATAGCCATTTTATCGTGTACACAATTAATTTTACATAATTTGCTTATTCTACTAACTTGGATCTAATTACCAATTGATTAATTTGAATTAATTAAAAAATCATCCACTACTGTTATAAATTATTAATTAGACAATTACCTAATAATTACCTAAAATGTTAGATAGTGTAAATTTAGGTTTCAGAAACTTATTTTCTTCATTTTCCTCATAATATAGTTATGAAGAATATATTTAGAGGCGGTAATCTTCTTCATTTTCAAAAGCCTACCTTTATTAAGTTGAAATGAGGTCTTGGGTGAAGAATTGTTTATTAAGAATTCAATTCAGAGAATAATCCAAGCGTCATGAAAATTCTGATTTATCCCTTGGAGTTACGGTGTCATAAACATTTTGGTCCTGACAATAGCACCAACCATCAAAAAGATCATATAGCCTGTACTGTATTGTATTAGAGTAACAAGCACCTAATTAAACTATGGAAAGATTATTGTTCGAGTCTATTGTCCTTTTTTATTATCGTTAGTGTTGCTTGTGTGTTGTGAACAAACAGTTGTTTAATTAGTTAATCCTTTGCGTTTTAATATCTATAAAAAATGTGAGGTTGCACCAAAAACAAAACTCCTCACTCTAAATTCTAGTATTTGTAATTGTATATGGTATAATGACTTACAAACAAATTAGGGTAACTAGGAATATGTTTAAAAGTAATTATTAAATTAAATACTTAAAATTTTAATCAGTGGTTATGTAAAAAATATTAGCTACATTAATAGCTAGTCGATACTGGGCTAAGCCTTAGCTTCCATGTATTAATGTATCGAATGCATCAAGTTGTATGTCTCGACTTTGTACTATGACTATTGATTTATGCACTTTTTAAATGCAATTTTATGACCAATATCACGGGGGTGCCTATAAACGTATTTAATCCAGTGGCCGGACTGTCTAGGGTACAAATAGAACAAGTGGGTCGTGGTAGATGTGTAGGTCGTGGTCGACATCCATGTAAATCAAACACATTGTAACGCAATTAAGAAGCAGAACATATCGGGTAAGTCGCGGTGGAGGACGCCCTCCTGGATATCTACAACGATTCTTTTTAAAATCGAACTAGTTTTATTTTACATGGATGCCAACCTCGAGGTTCAGCAAACTAAGTGGCTGCGAATGATCCATTCAGAATCAGAATATTTTATTTCGTTAATAATATGAGTTACATGAAATAAGCCAAACTTTACAAACAAACTTAAAATTATAAAATATTTGTTCCCACATTCCTAACCAGCACCTCCTGACAGGAATTCATTTACTGAGTACGGGCACTTTTCAATCAAAAACGATTTAAGTTTATGAATGTATGCTTTTGAGCTGCCAATGGATTTTAGTTGTTGAAGTAGGGAATTAAACAATCGTGAAGCAGAATAATGGATACCCTTCTCTCTTAAGTGTAAGCCTTTGAATGGGATAAGTCATATCATTTCTGTTCCGAGTGTTGTATAAGTGATCAGCTTTGTTCTCTATGAATAAGTGGCTATCTGTTTTAAAAAAGGACAACACTTCAAGGATGTAAATGCCCCGTAGTGTCAAAATATTTAGTTCTTGGAAAAGAGACTTGCAGTGGTGTTTAACATTTACTCTATACATAATTCTAGCCATTCTCTTCTGGAACCTGAAAACTTTTAATGTGTCACTTGATGAGACCCAAAAGCAAATTCCATATTTAATTCGGCTATAAAATAGGCTTAATATACCTGAATCTGGATTTCCCTAGACACCACAGATGTTAATACTCTGAATACAAAAAAATCATGGACGGCAATCATCAGAACCAATTTAGACGTTCATCCGCAGTAATACCTAGCAGAAAATCTGATTCTGATGGTCTGATACCATTCAGACTGAACAAATTAAAGTGACGGGAATGTGGGGAGAACCGCATGATTTTTGTCTTATCTTCATTTAAATGTAGATAATTCGACTGAAACCACTTGTTTGAACTGATGTACACATTCATTCTAACTTCAAGGGCATTTATATGAGAATCAGAAAAAATGGTAGTAGTGTCATCCGCATAACAAAATATATTAGAATCAACATTCAAAGGTAAGTCGTTTAATTACACGGAAAAGAGAAAAGGCCCTAATATAGAGCCTTGATGAACTCCCGAAATTATCTGCAGCCAATCCCCATGAGGCCTCATCACCGTATTACGCCACTTCACCCTGTTGAGCCGGGACACTCGAACAAACCGAACATCAGTACTGTCTGCTCAGTTCAAGTGTTTTGCTAATGTCAAAAGTAACACATTGTACACATGTGCCTACTGTGACAAGAGTACCACCCATACTCCTCCTACTCTCAAATTTAAATTCTCCTAAACACGTACAAGCCGTTTCGGTATCTCAAAATATGAATTTAGTTAACATGGTTACCTCTAATTTTTGTTTTAGGTAAAAATGTGATACTTCAACTTAGAAAAACGCAATAAAAACAATTTACTACGTGTTTCACTATGTTTATTGAAGCTTTTACTACAATATATTGGTGATAATGTGTTTCATCCACCTTTAACACGGGAGGATTAATTCACTAGTACCATGGTTGGAATCAGTCACTTCAAAGGTGCCAAAGCCATCTTGACATGCCTCAACAACAGGTAATAGCTTCCTTCTGAGACTCTCCTGGACGATGGGTCTGAAAGCGTCGTCGTTAACCTCACTGCCCCATTTTTCAAGGGTGGCCAAGAAGGTGTTCTCGTAATAATTGGAGTTTTCTTCTTCAGATTCGGCCACGCTGACACTGACCAAAGACAATAAGAGAGCCACGACCTAGACAGAGTAGAATATAAATAACACTAAATATATTGTCCTTGGTATATTTTGGTTACACAGTTTCTAGTTATTTTAGTTTCCAGCGCCTTATGTCATAAAATATTTATCAATTGAGTACAGGGTCATTTATGAACTATTTTTATCTCAAGCGTACTAATAAATAAGTTAAACGTACATTTTACTCATATTACTGGTAACTAATTAATAATATGTGTTAGTTATCATACATATTCTAATTTTTTTTTTTAATAGTAAAAATGCTTATGTTTACTTTTTAGACAAGATGTTTCCAAAGGTAAATCAGTATAAATTTTCAAAAACTCTTGATTTTTTTCAGAAGTGTTATGTAAAGTACACTTTAAAAATAGGTCATTTACAAAGTCGTCCACGTAGTTATTTTCAAATGATGTTATTGTAGGATGGCTTTGAACTGTTTGGTTCTCTATTTCCCTAAGACCCGAATACTGGTGAGATACATAGTCAATATATTGCTTATAAAATAATTTAATGGGATAATGACTGAATGTCTAGTGAATAAAGCTATTCTTATACCTACGTTGTTGACTGTAATAGACAAAAAATATGGTTTGAATAATTTCAGTATTTGTAAAAAATCATGAAATTAAGTTTTTTTATGTTTTTGACACTGTATTATAGTTAAATACTGCTTTAACTTTAATATGATATAAATCATACTTTCATTTACACAATTTTGACTGAATTCATTCAACTAAAGAATTAAACAAGTAATAAAATTACTAATATATATTTCATATGAATTGCATTCAAGTAATTGTTGTCAGGAATATTATGTTAAGATACTTTGTAGAAAATGAGATACTTATTTGCATACTAGAATTTTGTCAATGTTAAATACATTGCAGTATGTATAAAATTATGAGTAAATAAGTATTTTTAAGATACTCTTTAGCATATAATTGTAATACATAATCATATCAAATTTCATTTAAAATTTCCGGTTTTAAAAGACGTGCATTACTAAAATAGATAAATAATAGGGAAAATACTGGTAAAATTTAGAAAGAGTGTCGTTATTTTGACGACAATCATTTTTCATCTTGTCAATTTTTAAGTAAGGAACTTAAAACTTGTTTGACCTAACACTTTTATACGTGAAGTTACCAAGAAACTAATACTCTATGAACCTTCAATTTTTCGTTAATGTTTATTAATCTATTTTATTGTTAAACAGTTGTAATGTTAAGATTACTCACCACTAAGGGACGAATCATGTTGATGAAATTGGATGTCGATCTATTGAGTAGTATCTACCAACTGCACGTATGTCTCATAGAGCAAACACCTACTAACTCTAATGAGAGAGATGACAAATTCTCACCAACTGTGTTTAGTCAATTATACGTAGACACAGCCATCCCATAAATAATAGTAAATTAAATAGTTCACTACTATTAAATTTCTGTTATACTTCTCATAAACATGGATCTTAAAAGCTATATACTCGGTCATATTATATTATTTTTCAGTATTTTTTTATATCTACACATAGTATTATCAGTTTTTATGAACTGTAAAAGTAAAAATGTAAGATCAAATAATATGAAATAAATCATTTTGTGTTGTCACCGGTTTATTCTGATTACAAATCCATAAAGTTGACGATGGTGTAGTGTGGTGAGCAATGAGCAAACACGTGACTTACAAATACATACTCAGATTTTCATTTTTAAATTTTAATTAAATGTAAATTACATTCATTTTGTGAAGCGCATGTTTTAGTTTAATTTAAATTTAGTTTAATTTAAATAATTTTACAAACTTTGGTCACTTATGAGTATAGTTTATTTAATTATATATTTCACATTTCTGAATTTAACGTTTATTGCATCCCAAGAGTTTTATAGCTTACAAAACTGGTAAGTTATCGGTAATACTGCAGCCATTTAGTTTAATATCCTTGTCATTTTGTATTTACATTCCATTATTAACTCTACACACATAGTGTAAAAATTTTAAACAAAAAAATTACGATCAAAAGCAGTTGCTCTATCTTTGCGTGGTCAATATCTAAATAACACACACGTGTTCTTGAAGCACATTATTTAATTATATATGCCTCATTGGAAGTTCTGTTGGCTTTGGTCTGCATTTAACATGGCCCAAGGTTTAAATGCTCACTTGAGCAAACAGTTGATACATCATTTTTGAAGATTGTGCCAAAAACCTTCGGCTTTCTAATCTGGCGAGTTGAGTTTTCTAAAAGAAACAATAATACTAATAAACTAAAATATTGATAAAAAAATGTTATTTTTGACAGTTTGGCAGAATATATCACGTTTACGAATACAAAATTGTTTTAGAATACCTATAGTGTGCATTTTTATTTCACATTTAAAATTACGATTTTCCTCAGAACTTGCACATCACACTATACCCTCTCATATTACATTATGCTCTCACAGATCATAATGTAATATCAGTCCTCTCAAATAACACTCAGTTCTCTCAGATCACACACAGCCCTCTCAGATCACACTTAGCACTCGGACATCACACTCAGCCCTCTCAGATCACACTGAGCACTCGTACATCACACAGCCCTCTGAAATCACACTTATCACTAGGACACACACTTAGCCCTCTCTGATCACACTTAGCACTCGCACATCACACAGCCCTCTCAGATCACACTCAGTCCTCTCAGATCACACTCAGCCCTCTCAGATCACACTTATCACTAGGACATCACACTTAGCCCTCTCAGATCACACTTAGCACTCACACATCACACAGCCCTCTCAGATCACACTTATCACTAGGACATCACACTTAGCCCTCTCAGATCACACTTAGCACTCGCACATCACACAGCCATCTCAGATCATACTCAGTCCTCTCAGACCACACTCAGCCCTCTTACATCACACTAAGCACTCGCACATCACACTTAGCCCTCTCAGATCACACTGAGCACTCGCACATCACACAGCTCTCTCAGATCACACTTATCACTAGGACATCACACTTAGCCCTCTCAGATCACACTTAGCATTCGCACATCACACAGGCCTCTCAGATCATACTCAGCCCTCTCAAATCACACTCAACCCTCTCTCTCAGAGCATACTCAGCACTCAAACATCGCACTCGCACATCACACTTAGCCCTCTCAGATCACACTCAGCCCTCTCACATCACACTGAGCACTCGCACATCACACGTAGCCCTCTCAGATTACACTTAGCACTCGGACATCACACGTAGCCCTCTCAAATCACACTTAGCACTCGCACATCACACTTAGCCCTCTCAAATCACACTTAGCACTCGCGCATCACACGTAGCCCTCTCAGATCACACTCAGCCCATACACATCATATTCAACCCTCAAAGATAATACCTAACCCTCGCTTAGTTTATATAAAAAGTGATCAATACAAATGAATGAATGTAGCTCTGACGGAATGTTTTTGGCATTTATAATGTATATTGAAAATGTACCACTACGTTATTAAGGTCACGTATATGCAACTAGAGGACTTTCACTCTGTACCTCTTATACAATCTATTGAAATATTTTATATTATTTGCACCTTTCTCTATCAATCGTTAGAGACTGTACAGTAAAATTTATTTAGTGTACAAAGATTTTTTATAAAACCGAAAACTATCGTACTTTTGTACTTGTTAGTTGTAATATTTAATTAAAGAGAATATACTTTATTTCAATATGTTTCTTAGATTTCATTTTGTTTTACAGATGTAAAATGGTTCTAGTGTTTACATAACAGTTTTAAACTTTACTAAAAACTCTCAACATTTCGAAATAGCTCAAAAAAGGCAAAACAGGTAAGTCAAAAAAATCATAGTTGATATTCTCAAAGAATTTTTTATGAATCAATGCATGATATTAAAGTAAAATATTAATCTAAAACTTGTACACTGGATACATTATCAACTAAATTGTATGTTGAATATTGAAAATTAACTGTATCAATATTCATTTAACTGAATAAATGTCTTTTTTTTGTATATATTATTACATAGTACGAAAATGTTGAATGAAGTCAAAAGATTGTTTAATTTTATTATATTACAATGCACGAATTGTTAGTTATTCTAAGCATATCTTTTTATCGGCTATTTATTAACAATTTTAGTACGTAAAGGAGCACCTCATATTGTCTACACAATTTACTTTAGCTTGATTCAACATTTTAAAGTGAAAGACCCAAGGGAGTAAAATAAGTAAGACACAACTCTACATGGACTAGAATATTATTTCACAAAGTTCGTTACGGTGTTACGTCGTTTAAGGCTTGTTTTTTCCTCATTAGTGAACACTTAGTGGTAGAGAGAGCACAAGTGGAGACATCATTACTGTTGAAAGGTGTCATTCCTTGACTCCGCTTACTAATGGTGGCCACACTTACCACTTAAGACCTCATTTAGGGTTTGCCAACTTTGTATTAATATTATACTGTATACATAAAACTACACTGTATTATGTAGTTTTAATTGCACGACTACATAGAAACAAGTAAGAACTACACTAATATTATACTAGTACTACTTTACATTAAAGTGTATTATTGATTGGGTTTATATTGTTGTAGGAATTCGCTTAATATATATGAGGTATCATTATATTATGGAGGTATCAATACATCCAATACAAATATTATGCTATGAATAATATTTAACCGAAGACCGATCGTCCTCACAAGGCGATATGCCGAGATTTAAAAATGGGACTGTATCATAAATAGGCCTTGGCGAGGTTGCAGGCCGAGCTGTCCCCCGCGAGGCCGTAGGCCGAGTCCTGTTGCAGAGGCCTGTTGCAGAGATCTTGGCGAGGCCGTAGACCGAGCTTCCACGAAGGAGCTAAAGGTAAACGCGGAAGACCTAGGACACGAAATTTTATTAATAACCTACAAGGTAGAGTAACAACAAACGATCCTCAGTTATATATTTTAATAATCAAATAATATTCATCAAATGTAAATATTCGCTGAGTTCTGGGAATAAAACACAACTGGATGCTAACGCTTCAGTTTGCAAAATTCAGCGAAACTTGGACTCCCGGTACTGTATTTTAAATTATGAGCAATAAATACTAAATACAAATTTTACAGATAATCATCAGTGAAATAAATGTCAGCTTAACAGTCAGATAAGATTGTCATATTATTCATGTGGATCTATTGTTTTGTTAAAAAATACAATTTTAGTCCTTCCTCAGAAACTACAATGTGAGAGCCAACATAGTCCAAGAATGCATTAATCTTAGAACTTAGGCTTAAGCGGCCGGTCTCATAACTAGAATTTACATTTTCCGGTGACAACCACGTCAAGGTAATATCTACAATATTTACAAGATAACCAGACGTTTCGCCCATACTGTGATGTGGCATCCTCAATGGTTTCTCTGAGACTCTACCTTGACGTGATTGTCACTGAAAAATGTAAATTCTAGTTCAAGTTGAATTAGTTTATTTTTCTGAGAAACTACAATGTGAGAGCCAACTTATTCTAATAAAAAATTGGAAAATATCTCAGAAAATGTTTCGTCGTATTTTTTTATGACCTCAATCCCTTGACAAAATATTTGTGTTTACAATTAATTTATAGTTCGCAAAATAATTTAGAATGGAACCGTTTCTTTCTTGAATAAAGTAGTACAAAAGAATTCTCAATTTAAAAGGACCTACGTATATGTAAATGTTCTGTAGATCCATTAAATATCAGCTTAAATCCTTTGCCTATGTTTACTGCTTTGAACAAATTGGATTTCTTCTTACACCAGCTGCTTTAAATAGAGCGAATTGTCCAATCAACTTGGAGGATTTCTTGCAATTTTCATAAAACGTACTAAGGGCTTTTTCACATTGAAATTTATTAAATATCCAGATAATTTATTCAAATTTAATTGAGCATTAATAAATAATCACAAATAAAAACCATAAATTATTCATTTTGGGGCATATAATCTCGGTATGTGCTTAAATATTTATTTATTTACTAACGGCAAACGCCAATTTACAAAGAGTTACATACAAAAACCAAGATGACTAATAAACAGCTTGTATTAAAAAAGAAAAAATCTAACATTATTTAAAGGATACATACATATTTAGCGTAATATGCGATATTAGTTTAACTGAGAATAACTTGAAGAAAAAAAATAATAATAATATATAAAAATTGGTACATAGAAATATATACATCACTTAAACACGTGCTTTAAGATAATAATACAAACAACAGTACCTCTATACCATATAACAACTAATAACAATATTAAAACAGAAACATCAACAATAATTAAATTACTCAACAATATACATTCAAGTTGATTATTTTAGCCTGACGAACAGCGTCGCTTCAGACATCGCCCAAGATTTCCAAGGAGAGAAAAACCTTCTTAAGATGTTGACTACTGTCATGGAAGAAGTCGTGATCGGGACAGACGAGGTTTCCAAGTCGATGAAAGCAAGGAACAGCACTACATAACATGTAATTGGTCGGATGGGATCGATGGCAAAATATTTCCAGTGAGCGTGTTCGATTAGGCACTCTGATGTCAATGGAGCTTAGAAGTTCAGGGAAAATGACTTAAGCCCGGAGCAGTTTGTGCAGGAACAACACATCAAGCAGCTGCCTTCTAGCTCGCAAAGAGTCCAAGCCCCAAGAGAGACCCAATCCATGCCGGCGGTACATTGCCATAGTTGAAACCAAGGTTCACTCCCACCACACGCAAAAAGTGGTTCTGCACCTTCTGAAGACGCTGGTTGTGTCCAATCTGGTATGGGGACCATACAACACTGGCAAACTCCAATATAGACCTCACCAGGGCAATATAAAGGTACTTCAACGCATTGACACTCAACCCAGTTCTAGCCATTCTAATAAGAGCCCCAGGGAACGAGTCCTTTTGCTGACAATGTCATCAATGTGGTAAGCTGGGTTCAGATCAGATGAAAGGGTAACATCTAGGTCACGAATCATACACTTTCGAGAGATTGAAGATTGTCCAAGAGTATAATCATGCAGCAATGGTGTAGTAGATCGATGGAGGGAGACTACAGCACATTTTTCAGAATTAATCCTCATACCATCTCGAGCGCACCAGTCCTTAATTCTTCCAAGACAACGCTGAAGTCTATCATAGTCATTCAGGGAAGATACAGTCGAAAATACTTTCATATCATCAGCAAAAAGAAGACAATCCACATCAATGCACTCAGTAATATCGTTCAGAAAGATGGTAAAAATGAAAGGGCCGAGGTGAGAGCCTTGTGGGATCCCTGAAGAGGCTAAAAAGGGTCTTGAAATAGCTCCAGAAAACTTGAAAATGAGTGTCCGATTTGCGAGGTAAGACCTAAACCATCGAAGAAGATTGCTAAAAATACCATATACCTCCATCTTGGCCAGAATATATACATGGCTAACCATGTCAAAAGCCTTCGAAAAATCAATGTATATACTGTCGACTTGCTGGCCCTTGGCGAAGGTGGACAAGATATACTCCTCGAACAGTAGAAGGTTTGTAGTAACAGACTTCCCTGACATAAATCCATGTTGCACTGGGGTTATAATATCCTTGCAGACAAAATTAATTTGGTCGAGTACGAGGGATTCAAAAACATTACCCAAACATGACTGTATGGCTATTGGCCTATAGTTACGCATGTTTGCTACATTGGATGATTTGTGGATTGGTACTACAAAACTTGATTTCAGCACATCAGGAAATATTCCAATCTGCAGTAGACAATTGAATATCACAGTGAGATGGGGAGCAAGCAAAACGCTGCAATACTTGAGGACGGAGGGTGGTATCTCATCAGGTCCAGCATCCTTGTACGGATCCAAAGAGAACAACTTCTGTTCCACCGATTCAACGTTCAGAACACAATTTGCAAGGAAGAGTAGGCGTAGAACTATTATTAAAGAGGATGTAGACATGTAGACAATCTGTCCTTTGCCAGCAACATTTTACCCGTTATTTTATTAGGTTCAATTTTTTTCAATACTAACATCACATTCTTGTTATGTGTGGTGGAAATATAACTCGTTGAACTCACAAAAATACGATACATGTATGTTTTTTCTAATTTTTTAAGGTTTAAGAGATTTTTTTGGCCTGGTTTTCATCATTGGGCCTACATCATCATAATCATCAGTGGGTCACTTTTAACATGCATTCTGGTTAGTTTTACATCGATTGTATTCAGTATGAGCAGTTTTAAAATAAAAAAAATAAAATGCATCAAAAATAACAGTGTGGGAACAGTCTTGTTATTGCTCCAACTGCCCACCCATATACACAAAATTATATTATATATCAACACTATAGTGTATAACTTAACTTACAGACCCGTTTGTGTGTTTAAATTGACAAAAATATTAATTCAACTTCCATCCTTAGAGAAGACTTTTACCTTGTGAGGTGTGTGATGTAATAATAGTATTACTATACATGGTAAATGTATGTTAAATAGTTTCTTAATCACTCAATAAAAGTTAGCTCTATCTTGTTAATTTAATAAATACATGCTAGGCATTTAATTTGACTTCTAGCATATATATTTCAAGAAACTTGAATTTCGTACTTTAGCAAAATTGTACAATTCTACTAATATCAATTTGGTTATAAAGATACTTTTACAATATAAATCTCCAAAGTGTTGTAGGTTAGTGAACTAAAAATAGGAATCCAGGTGAGTATTATTTTAATGGTACTTACATATATTAATTTAAGAAGTTTAGGATTAAATTATGTTTAGTTAAGATGGCTGTTTTGGGAATATGTTAATTATTATGTACAAGAGTTTTATAAGTATCATGTCCTGTAGCTGTCATGTAAATCTGAAATAAATAAATAACTGCACAGACTATAATAATATTACCTGAATGTTTATAAGTTAATTTGGTTAAGGTGTGTGTTCATTAAATGTGTTTTGATTTTGTAAAAGTAAATTAAATTAAATACTAATATTCAGGCAATTTCTTTGGAAAGAGTATACAGTATTTTTCGATAAAAAATTCTAATCACAATTCTTTGGGGGTTTTTACTAAATATTGAAAAAAGACTATTTACAGTACTTAAAGAATTATACCACAAGGGCTGTTTTTTTTTTTTTTTTTTTTTTTTTTTTTTTTTTTTTTTTTTTCTACCTCATGATCAAGAAGTGAAACAGCCAGTCTAACATTTTGACGACGCACAGTGGTCTACAGTGGGGTGTAACACTTATGTCGAATGACAGGCATCCCATACACATGACTACTAGAACTATTCTCCCGCCAAGTGTGATGTGCCAAAAATGCCCGTCCTCATATCGATGAGCTAACAATTTGTTATGGGTTTCAATGAGACACTTTTGGAAAGCACATAAAGCCCTAACCTATTCCCTAAACTGAGAAGGAGGCAGATCTTCCGAACTATCAACTCATTTCGAAACGCAATGGAAACTCATCTCAAATAACGGGTGGCAATTTTCTTTGAAGAGGGATTGGAAAGCTTATACAGTGCCTAGTTCTGACAAATGCCTAACTTAAATGGCGATTATGTACAAAAGTAACCAAGTTTGTATGCAATTTTGAAAAGTAAATTTTTTCATTATTATCATTAGTTTTATATGTATAACATGTGGTTAAAAAACCCGTAGTTTGTACGTTTGTTCACTGTCATATGATAAACCTTTTGCTTCTATATAACATAATGACACATAAAAAGAAAGTGAACCTGGCTGGTTTCTATACTGCTGAAAAGTCATTAAAAAAGTCACAACTCACTTCTGTAGTTGTGCTTATCTATGACAACGCCCGTCCTCATATTTATTAGCTAACAGGTTGTCTCCTTGATGGGTTTCAATGAGACACTTTTGGAAAACACGTACAGCCGTGACCTAGCGCCGGTAATCATCTATCCCCTAAACTGAAAACAAGGCAGAGCTTCCGAACTATCAACTCACTTCGAGATGCCATGGAAACTCATCTCAAATAACGGGTGGCAATTTTCTTTGAAGAGGGATTGGAAAGCTTATACAGTGCCAAGTTCTGACAAATGCCTAACTTAAATGGCGATTATGTAGAAAAGTAACCATGTTCGTAAGTAATTTTTGAGAGTAAATTTTTTCATTATAATCATTAGTTTTATATGTATAATCTGAGGTTTAAAAAAACCGTAGTTTGTACGTTTATTCACTGTCATATGATAAACCTTTTGCTTCTATATAACATAATGACACATAAAACCAAGTGAACCTAGCTGGTTTCTACACTGCTGATACGGTCTCAAATGAATCGTAGTCGATAAATCTGTATAGGGTCTATAAAGATGCAAGCTCTCTCTCAAGTTCCTCTATCGTTGCTGAGAGATAAGGAGTTGCTGCAGGCATGATGGAGTGACTGTCGATAACGTTATTGATGGGAAGAGAAGTTATCTTGGCAGCGTATAATACAGCTGAAACTGTTGCAGTATAGGACTTGTTTACTCTTTAGGTTATACTAACAAGAAGTGAGAAGTTAGTTCAACCATATAGCTAACATAGACATTTGAACAGTTATTTGTGATGATACAGTTGTAATACGACGTACTATCTCTGATATACAGAAAATGGGACTGACGTAGAAGTGAGGATGTAGACATTTCATTACAAAATTATGGCTCAACACTTTGACTTAGTTGTTGAGGCCATACTGTTATACACTCCTCGAATGGAACGGTGGAGGATGAGTCGTAATTTCTTATTGTTATATTATATTTTATTGTTATGTTTATATATTTATTATTAAATATACATTTGTATTGAAATTCGTTGGTAATTGTTCTCGACAATAAATATTTCAATTTGAAAAGAATGATGAAGTTTAAAACTTATTCCTCGGAACAACATAAATTATGAAAGTGTATTACAGTGACAAATATAAATCATTTGTTTGATTGTCCGTCTATTGATATAGGGACTTTTGTTAGTTTTAAGTACATAGACGAAATAAATAAATCGCGTCCATAGTGCGCTGAATCTGTGTCGAGTTAGTGTGTCAAGTTATTATTTATCCAGAACAATCACCTTGTCAGTTCTTTCCTTTATACTCACAAATCCGTAAGGATAAATGTATTAATTACTACTATAGATTTATAAAGATGTACGTTACTTGAAATCTATTTACAACTGCCACTTAGGCGTTCACTATAAACATAAGAAAGTGACCACGGTTTCTTCCTTCTATGTGGTTCATGTTTCCAGACTAGTAGAAAAAAACCTCTTAGATACTTAGAGGGACTTGAAGGAATTAAATTGTTATTACCAATTATGCTGCACAGGATATTTTCTCTCACTAAAAAAATCCTTTCATCTCCAAAATGGTCATAAGTCTCAAATTATCAAAGTTTTTACTGCCTTACGTATTCCCAATATTCCAAAACAGCTTTCTAATACTTGTTTAAAAGTGTAAACAAAGCTGATGATCATTTGGTGTATAAGAAATGTATGTCTGCTTTGCGTTATGTTATGATATTGTACTATATGATAGATGGATGTGAATGTAGGCTAATGATTAGGTACTAACAGCTTTTTAAATAATTGCTCCCTATGGCTGCGACTTTAGAAATGTGCATGCATCAATTTACTTGCAACCGTAACTAGTTATAAAATGGTAAAATGAATAGTTACTTATTAATTGCCACTGGCTATTAGGCTATTAATAAGTAGTCCTTTCTGAGCCAAGTCGAACTCAGATAGTAACAATGACTACACTAGTTCATCTAAACTTATCACACTCATTCACCCCTCATATTCGCCCATATCTCTACGATCAGCGTCTCAGAAATTAATAAATAAATATATCATTTTAACCCTAATTATGTAAAAATTATATTTATTAGTTTGAGTGGCAAACCACCCTTGAGGGAAGACTTTAATTAACATTAACTAATGTTTGTTGTTAATTTATTTTCTATAGTTATTTATTTAGGTGTTAAACCTCCCATGACGGAAGACGGACTCTAAGCAACATTAACTTAATTTTTTATTGTTTTTTCTCCATTATTGTTTCATTATTTAAACAAGCTCTTGTTTTCTGTCATCAGACCTTTTAAACCTGTACTGCTTCGGTTTCTCTGGCTCTGGTTCAACTATCCATAAATGTTTTTTTTTGAAGAGTATTTCTCTGTCCAGGATTTTTTCTTGTTTTATGTTTTATTTTTAAACGTCTTTTTGTGCTTGTATTAAATGTTTGAACAGTACAAGTAAACGTCAAACAACAAAAATATATTACAATACAAGCACAAAATACACAAATACAAACTTTTAGAGTATCTACATTTTCATCTATTGTATTTAAACTGTGGGTAGAGTTTAGAAGGCGTTTAGCTACATTAGATCTTTCAGGCTTTTTATTTTTGAAAACAGAGACTCGGTTTTCATATCTTTTGTTAACATTTACAGTCTGACCTATATAAAACGTATTACAATCATTACAGTTAATCATATATATTCCTTAACTACTGAATACATCTTCACTTTCAATATTATGAGGTAAAAAATAAGAAAGAAACCAAGATTCTGGTTATTTAAATATAAAGCGCTTGAATATATTTGTATTCAAGTTGTAAGCTTGATATGATTAGTAAACTGTTTGATATAAAAATAAATGTTGAATGTAGTATTTTGGAGTATTATATGTATAGTTAATTAAATTATTTTTAACTTAGAGTAAGATTATCGCAACAATATACACAATTCTGACATTACGATGTAAAATTGGTTCTACAAGTATCTACAACTGTTTGTAGTCTACTGCTCACTAATTTGCTATAGAGTCTCCATTCTGCTGGGTCGGTGATAGAGCCAGCAATTGATGTAGATCATGGATCCTAAACGGGCTTCCCGTAGCTAACTCTTTAGCCAGGACGCGGCCGTCGCTGGTCCGTACAGCATCTAGCTTCCTCTCCCTCACCAGCTTCCTCGCTTCGTTAAAGATGTCCTTTGTCTTCGGAGCTAAGTGGTCATTTAGGTAGCTGGGTGTGTCTGGAAAGGAGTTGTGGATTTCTCTTGCTGACAAGGTCTTTTTATGTCTCCTCGCAATAAGCCAGTCCTGTTTCGTATTCCAAGACACGAAGCAAACAACGATAGAGGGTGGCCGCTTGTCATCTAGGTTTAAGGCCGGCAACCGATGAGCGACCGAGATGTCACACTGGTTGAAACGGACATTCAAAACATTTGCAATGGAGCCGAGGATCGCCATCAAGTTTCCCCGGTTAGTTACAAGCACTTTGTTGGTAACCGTATTGTTCTTTCTGGATTGCTGATGGAAATCCGTCACCTCTAGTTGAAGCTCCCTGACATTAATGTTGCCTATTTTCTTCCCGCAACTGGTTTTGTTGGTCTGTGTTACTCTCCGAGGCCGTTTTTAGGTCATTATTGCGACTTCAGCACTTCAACATCCCTCACAGCGTCAGCAACCTCCAGCCCGAGATTCTCGATGTTTGCGTTAGTGTTGTCTAAACGATCATTTATGTCTTTTCTCCATGCGGCGATTGCCTCAAGAACAACGCTATTTGTGACCTCACTTGACCTACTACTGGCCGATGATATCTCAACTACACGGTACTCACACTTCCACATTTTCCTGGTGCTAACTTTCTTTTCAGCTGAAAAACCTGCGCACTATGGATGAAACAAGTAAGAACAATTACACCAATTAAGGGCATCTTCTGGCTTATTAAGCACTTGTTCACACTTTTTACAGTCACCCGCCATCGCACACTCATGGCTACACAGATATAAAAAATCAAATCAGATAAACTAAAAATCACGGCAACAATAATCAATGAATAGTAAAAAGGCAAACAGATAAATTTCAATGAAGTGAAATAGTAACTGGCCAAAGTAACAAGCTAAACAAGTAACTACACGCCGGGTAACTACGCACTATCAGTAGACCACCGTAGGTAACCGGCGATGTGGACTCAACGAGCACCTGATAAGAACTGAATTAACTTTCTAGTCGATTCGGGTATAGCTAATTATATTTTTAGTGAAATGTAAGAAAATTATTATTTGCTCGAAATCTACATTATTAAAACAATTAAAAAATATGATCTTATTGTAATTTGAGTTATTCATTTATTGTATCGTTCTAGTCTACCAATAGCAGTATTTGTAACTATCTACACTTAACATTTATAAATTAGAAAATGTATAGAAATTGTTAACCATTTACTTTTATTAAGAGTTGTAACTTTAAAAGATAGGCCGATAGCTTTGAGTGCATTGTGTCTTCTAAACGCACGCGACACTACGTTACTACTCAGGTGGTAAATAACACGACACTCGAATACTACAGAAATCAATAACTGTCTCAATTTATGTGAAATAATAAAATTGATGGAATACTTTTTTTTATATTTACTAATTGGTGATGTGTTAACATATTGTTCGCAATTTTACATACATAATAAAGTCACATACATAATTATTGTAATCAAAATATACAAATAAATGAATACATTTTGCGTAAATTCTACAGAATTTACTACTTATATCTATAGAGAGTTCTAAAACAGTGTTTTGAAAAGAAGTCATTTATAAATATAACACTCACAAGGTCCAAAAGGGTAGCTCTTCAATATAAGCACCGGGTTGGTTGGTAAGCTGATTAGTGTGTAAAATATAATGAAGTTTGTGATGAAAGAAAAAAAAAACACTCAAAGAAGATTGAGTTTTCGATAACCATTTCGATGTAGCCAATCGGCCGAAAGGTTGTGGTATTGGATTGTCAAGCCAAGTGGAATGGCCATTGTGTCTATATCCATAAAATTCCAATATATTGGAATTACTTAGCGTAGACGCAGACTTTTAGAGCAATTATTTTTCTTTAAATAGCTTCTTGCGTGTAAACTAATTAAATACTGCAATAAGTAATCAAAACAAGTGACATTTTTTAAAGGTATTATTATAAAAAAATGTTACTAAATTTATTGAATTAAAAATAATTATTACTAAAAACTTTACTAGTGAATAATTATTTCATCAAAGCTTATGCTTTTTGACACCAAATTGGATCTTAAAAGCGTTGTTGAAAAGCTAGAAGTACAGTAATTAAAAAGATTGTCTGTCACCTTCTCATTCGAGAGATACTTTAGTAAACAGCTTCACTTAGTATGAGGTAATTAACCTTGTGGTAGTAGTAGTAGTAGTAACTGTTCACTACGCTCTTTTGTAGAGTATATAAGACTCTATTTATTATTTTGTTAAGTTTTGCTTACACAATGAAGTATCAGCTCCTGTTACTTCAGTATAGTTTAGTAAAAGAAGGACCAACGCCCTCTCCTAAAATAGGGACACCTCACTTCAACACATTATTGCTATTTGCTGTTATAGTTTAGTAGTTGTATATTCATTCTTAATTATTTATGTCTTGTTGTGGTATATTGTTGGTGTTTATTGTTTGGTTTACAGAGTTTATATTGATTGTTGTTACTTATTACGAATTAGTAAAACAATAAAAAGTGTTTTTATTCTATATTGTAAAACTATTGGGATATATTGTATACTCGTTTTGTATCTATCAAATATACTAATTTGTAACGACATTTTATGTAAATATAAAGCTTCATTTTATATATAAATCATTTATATTTAATAATAAAAGTAACAGTTAGAGAATTTGTATAGCATACAAACTGGGGCGAAATTTAAATGCATCCCTCAAAGAACATTCCACGTAGGCCTTCTAAACTTAACCAACTGAGTATAACAAAGACCGCGGGGGGGTTGTTGACTCACCCCTCGTTTACTCGAGTTCTTACTTGTAGAGTTAAGGTAGCATATCTGACTGAAACTAAACTCTAACTTAACCAGTTCCAATGTAAAGTCAAATAGAAATTAACGAAGAAATGATGTATTCTTTTAAATGCATAATTTGTACATCTCAACACCTAACTTAAACAAATGTCTTCTATTAATCCCATCCTTCCCAAAATCCCAAAAATATAATACAATTTTTTTTTAATTTAAAAATCGGAGTAAATAAAAAATCTGGAAAAATTCCAATAATTCAACATTTTAAAAATGTCCAATATATATATATATATATATATATATATATATATATATCACAATCATTATAAAATATCAATAATGTCAAATAAATTGAAGTATAAAATTCTTTTAAAATACCAAATTTCCGAACAGTTATAAAATCTCAAAAAATTAAAAATTAAAAAAACGGCGCTTTTAAACAAACAATATTCTGCTGTAAAAATTACAAATATCTCAAACATTTTAAAATTCTAATATCTCGAAGTCTCCTTCCTGTTTAAAACCCCATACATTTAAATACATGGAATTCTTTATATTCAAACGTACCTTCTATACTTTCAAGTTGACATAAACATTTCCATTAATATCTACCATGACGATAGGATAGTTGGTAGGTTGATAGAGTTCTGAAACAGTGTTTTGTTTAAGTTTTATCAGTCTGGTCATCATCAGTCTGGTTTTTGCTCTAATTATAGTACTACTACTGCTCTTTTAAAAATTACTGAGGACATCCGTCGAGCCATGGACAGGAAACAGCTTACAACTTTAACACTTTTTGACTTTATGAAGGCTTTCGATTGTGTTTATCATCCTCTTATTTTATTTAAGTTGAAAACCTATGGTTTTTCTGATAGTTGTGTTTCCTGGGTTCAGTCCTATCTCTCTGGCTGTCGGCAGTGTGTGAGGACTAAAGATGGAGAGTCAGACTGGAGGCCTGTGGTACGAGGTGTTCCCTAGGGGTCTGTTTTGGGACCTCTTCTTTTTACTCTCTACATTAATGATAACTTCTGTTATACAATACTCTAAATATCACTTATACGATGACGGCTTACATATATACCAACATTTTTCTATCACAGAATGCGACATTACTGTATCTAACATGAACAGAGATGCTGTAATAATCACTTCTTTTGGCAAAACTACATGGACTCAAACTTAACGATGATAAGACTCAAACTATTTTAGTTGGACATCCTAGACTATTAACTTCTGTTGACAATGACACTTTTCTGAAAATAAGTGTTAACAAATTTACATTAAAATATTGTGACAATATTTAGAATCTTAGGCTTACTATGAACAGAACATTATGTTGGACTGACCAAGTTACTGTGACATGTAGCAGAGTGCTTAATGGTATTCACAGTTTGGAGTGGTAAGTTATGCTTCCTGTTTCCCATTCAATGTAAAAGTGATGTTGGTTAAAACTCTTATTCTACCGCACTTTAACTACTGTGACACCGTTATCAATGATGTGACTGTTGAGCTCTCGAATAAACTTCAAAAGGCACAAAATTACTGCATTAAATTTATTTGTAATCTACGTCATGAGGATCATGTTACACCATTTTTTCTCCAAATATCTGTTTTGAAGTTCAAACAGCTTCTAGATTATCACATACTTACTCTTCTTCATAAAGTTTTAAATGACAGAACTCCAAACTATCTGTCCGAGCGTTTCAAATTCATTTATGAAATAAGCATTAGAAACATTCGTCTGAGAGCCCTTTTACTATCAGTCCCAATACATCGCACGCCCCGTACAATAGATCTTTTACTGTATTTGGGTGCCAATCATAGAATATGCTTCCTGACAATATTAAAAGTATAGGCGAGGGCCCTCGCTTCGGGGCGGAGCTAAAGAACCTATTTTTACGGGACCTTTAGACGGAGCGGGCGGGTGGGTCATTAACACAGTAAGTGTATGGGTGGGCAGGTGGGTCAATACCACAGTACGTGTATGGGTGGGCGGGTGGGTCAATACCACTATGTGTATGAGTGGGCGGGTGGGTCAATACCACAGTACGTGTATGGGTGGTCGGGTGGGTCAATACCATAGTACCCCTTGTTCTTCTTCACCCACCCACCCCACTGTACGTGTATGGGTGGGTGGGTGGGTCAATACCACTGAATGGTTTGCTGGTGGTATATATGAGTGATGGATGATTGTGCTTTTTAAGATTTGTATTATTTTATGTGGATATTAATTCGTTAATTATGATTTTAAATTTAATTTTTATGTTAGATATGTTGAGTTTTGTTTTTTTATTGTTGATTACTGATATGTTGTAATTGGTTAATATTGTAATAATAGTAATATTTTGCGTTATTTATATGATTAGTTTTGTTATTTTTGATAAGGTTAGGTGGTAGAGAGGACTGTCCAGTCCTAACCTCGCCTTAAAGATATGGTCGTTTTTCATTTCATTTCATTTTGAAAAGAAGTAACTTATAAATATAACATTCGCAAGGTCCATAAGTGTAGGTCGTTAATGCCTAATTTCTAAATAGGCAAATTTAAACTTCCATATGGCATAGCATTAATTACTTAGCATATAACTGACAGACATTACTATTTATCGATCTAATTGGAGTAAATAGTTCTTACGTAAGTTCACACTTCATATATAACACAAATCTATATCCGCTAGTTCTGTACAACACAGATCATCATTCAGCCTCAACCACTATGATTCGGCATGTGACGGTAAGTGTTGGAAAAATCTAGTTTAAAAATAAAGTCTATACTAAATTAAAAATCTAATAAAATATATCATGTAACAATAAGGTCGTTAAATCCATAGTTACTAGAATTTTTTATAAATATAACAAAAATATTTCTCATAATGTACGCCAAACAAAACATAATAAATACATATTCGCAAATGCTCTGATAATACATAAACATTAGATGATAAAAACGATAGTTACATTTCATTCTTATACATCTAAACATGAATATAAATTAAGAACAAGACATAAAGCATTAACCTCCGAGGCTAAGCCTGTTTGAAGGATTGATTATCACTATGGAGTAGAAAATAAACAGCTATTGACAATTCACACGTTAAGGTATCATAATGAAAAAAAATACCCTAAAACTAAATTCATACTAATGTTTTTTTTTTTAATTTCATGTTTGATTAAAAATATTATAACTATGTGAGCCTCTAGATTTAATTTTACAAAACCTTAGCTAGTAATGTTAGGATACAAAACTTTCGAAAATATTCTAGATCAAAACAAATAATAAATACATACGTGAACATATACTATAAATAAACATTAATAGAATAACAATAAATAATTTCAAACACTATTAATAAATATGTGAACAATATGGTTTAATACATTTATACAATGTGGGCACAATACATATGTCCCAAACATTATTAATCTTAATAACAAACAAATAAGGATTAAATATATATACATACTCAGTCGTTAGTACTTGGTATATTTTAAAAAGCGATCCAAAAAAGCATGTGTTCAATGTCATCTACTGACACAAGCCATTGTTTGAGTTGTAAAAAGGATTTGATTGAATTTGTTTTTTATTTCAATTGGTACTAGATTGATAAACTTTGGTGCTAAATAAAGAAAGGTTTTGGTAAAGAAAGTATTCAAAGGTTTTAGCACAAATAAATCTTCTGAATTTCCTAGTTTCTGTTTTTATTAATTTAAAGTTTTATGATTACTGCTTCTTATGTAGAACATTGTTAATGTCTTATACACTTACATGAGCTAGGGGGCATTTTTGTGTTAGAACATTTACTTAATTTTAGCTTGTTTATTACGAATAAAACAGAGTTTTGACATGATATTTGTTTGCTTACAGAGATTATAAAGTTGTTTAGTCATGATCACTTTTAAATAATAGTTTGATTTAAAAATATGTACGTTGTAAGAGTCTCGATAAATACCCGTATTTAAGGTTAATTAATACGAAACAGATTAATAATGTTTTTTATAATCGTAGATGATGTATATGACTACATTACAACCCCTTTTACCACTAACCGATGGTTTGGTGCATTTTTCGTTATTTTATTTTCCAGCGCAATACAGTATTGCTAGCCTTTTTTTGGGTTTATAACACTTAACTACTATTCAATCACGTATGTTCAGATGAAACCAACACATCACGTCCATTTTTGCTATTTGAGTATTCTTCAACAATCAATAATGAATACACAATTTCTGTTATACTATGAAAATAAGAAGTAATTTAAATATCAGCAAATGCTTAACACCATATTGCTCGCTAGTGCGTTAATGCGTCCATTACCAATCTGAATGACGCGAAAAGTAACAGCCCAAAATTTGGTCGATATTTCTCTACCAAAAACTTAGTTTCGTATATTCATTTTACATGTAAACAATTTTCTTTTTCAAAGCTCTTCCCAATATACTATTTGTACTTTTACCCAAAATAATCTTTAGTTGGCACTGGCAACAGTAATTAAATGATTTCGATTCTATCGTCTTGATTGAGTAGAGTAAAGACAAAAAAACGTGTTCTAATAGTCATCCCAATTATTAAATGATTGTATGATTGATGTGAATGTGTAGTTCATATATGTATGGAAGTTATGAAATTACAATTTTAGAAAATCCTTTTTAAAATTTTAAAGTACTTTAATTTCACCGTACTGGAAAGTGTATCGTCTTTCCATACACTCATGGGCCAAACACGAACAGAGGTATTGAGGTCCATCCGCCCACCCATATATATAGGCTACAGTGGAATTGATCCTCCCGTACACGTACGTGTAACTATTCGTCATTGACTCGATAGCTATCAAATCTCACCTTAATAAAGATGCCAAATTGAAAATATTCCGTAATTATATAATAAAAGCCTAAATTCAGCAATTTGGGCTTAGCAAGAGTGTCAAACAAACAGTTCCTTAGATCACATATGCCTTGTGGTAGAAGAGGTTTCAATTTGAATACGTTTATGTATTGCAATAGTGAAATTTTTAAGTTAAACAAGTGATGCATGTTTGTTGATTTTAGCTAAACGTATATTTAAGTATTACAACTTAGGATCTGACACTTAAATTGGGTACGATATGACCTAGTATGAAACAATAGCAAAAACTATTGATATTACAAGCATTATCACAATTTGTCAAAAGTGTAATTTTAAGAAATTATGACACCCTGAAGGTGGATTTAGAATAAACCAGAATACCTTTGTCATTCTGAATTGTTGTCAGTCAAGTAACATTATCTTCTTGCTTTAACTTACTCTTTGTCTACTATATTGTTATTTTTTTAATACGTGTGCAGTACATTTAATTCATCCTTAAAAAAATACGTTAGAAATATTATATCTCATTTAACATAGGCCTAACATATTTTGTACTGTAAATTTATAGTCAACAAATAAACAGTCAAGTTTAGTTGGCATCTTGAAAGAAATAAATTTTAAATTTATAATATTGAGTTTTTTATAACTAATTTACATATTGTCTACAGGTTTTTGCTCTCCTATTCACCATAGCCAGTGGCCTATACACTGATGAAGAAAATCAAGCATACTACAACGACGTGTTTCTACCCCAACTTAACTCTTATGTGTCATGCTTTACGAATGAAGAACATAAGGTAGTTTTCCGGGAATCTGTCGAGAGGAAACTTCTCTCCGTTAGCCAAGAATGTCAAGATGGATTTGGAGGCTTCTACATCGTCACTACAGACGGACGTTTAGACTTAAGCCTTCCTTGCTAAAGTATACACGTCTGCTTTAAGTTAAAATACGATTAAAATTAATTGTACTTTAATTCCTTAATTTAAACATTATAAATAAAATAACTTTTTTACATTTTACGAGTGTAAGATTTGTTTACCTTTCCACATGCTACAAGGAAATTCGCTGTGGTAAAAATAGACCAACAACAGAAGAAATATCAATAATATCCCCACCATACGCGTATTTCCATCGAAACCATACACTGGTGGGTGGGTTACTACAACTGTAAATGCGTGGGTGGGTGGGTGGATCAAAACAACCATGCGCGTATTGGTGCGTGGGTGGGTCAATACCACCATGCGTGTGTAGTAACAAAATATTACAGAGAATTTGGGTATGTTTAGGTTTGTATGGTTTAGGTCTGTTGACGATATATTTGCAGTATTTAATACAAATTAAAACTTTCTTAATCAACTGAACTCTTTTTACTCAACAATAAAATTTACTTATGAATCTGAATCTCATTCTAAATTACCATTTTTAGACATATTAATTGCAAGAAGCCCAAATTCTCTGGAACTTGATTTTGATATTTATAGCAAACCAACGCATACAAACAGATTCATCACTTCATCATATCGTCCTCCAGCTCAAAAAAGAGCTGCATTCTATAGTATGATTTATATATTAATAAACACACCCTTAAATCAAGAAAATTTCGAAAAAGAACTTTCATATATAAAAGATATTGCTATTTACAACGGTTACAATCCTACATTAATTGATAATATGTTAAATAAATCTACTAAGAAAAAGATTAAAAAATCAAGAACTACATTATTAGAAATAAAAGAAAAAGAAGAAAATTACTGTGCAGGTTTTACCATTAATGAACAATTATCAAAAACCATTCAACATTCCTTCAAGAAAAACACAAATATAATTCCTTCATTCAAAACTGTAAACAAACTAAACAATCCTAAAGACAAATATAAAAATTAAAATCTATCTGGAATTTATGAAATTAATTGTGACAAAAAAATACATAGGGCACACAAAGAGAAATTTTAAAATAAGACCTAAAGAACATTATTCACATATTAAATTTAATAGAGAAGAAAAATCAGCAGTTGCTAAACATTGCTTAACAACAAACCATAGCATCACAAAAGAAAATTCAAAAATAATAAAATTCGTTTCATCTTCAAAACATTTAAATGCCTGGGAAACCTATTTTATTAACAAAAGTGATTCTTCTTTAATGAATAATGAAAGTGGGCCTATTCAAAATTCTCGTTTACTATCATCACATTTTATAAAAAATTATACACTCTAATATATATATTATTAATATATATAACAATAATATATATATATCTAATATTAATATATATTATTAGTAATTTACCATATATTTACAATTATGTAATTCTTTTAGTTATTTACAAATGTTTTTCAAATTAATTATTGTATTGTTTTGTTTATAACCAAATATAAATTTGTATTGCCTGATGATGCCAGTTTTGCTGGCGAAAGGCCTTGTAAAAAGAATTTTTTATAGGTGATTTTGTAAAACTGTATTAACAACGGAATACCAATATCAACTCCATCTAAAATTTACAAGTTAATATTGTGTTTATTTTATCCTACAGTAGTTAATATAATTTCTATATAAATGATCATAAAATGACATGAATATATTGTTAATATAAAAAAATATTGATATATTGTAAACGATAAACAATATTTCGATTAACAATGTTGCATAGGTGTTCTTGGAAGGTAGTACGATCATATTGTGGGGCATCATCTTTGATATCGCCTAACATTATTTAAAATGAGCTTCTTTGAACATGCAATCTGCATCAATAGCTCTACGATTGGTTCGAGAGGAAAGAAGCATATAATTATGTCTGTGATTGTAATCTTTATGTCAGATACACGTGGAAGAAAATGTTAATGTATTAAATATTCCTGTGGTTTATACGTTCATTACTAATTACTAATGTCGATTGTGGATAAATCAATTAATCGACAACGTGTAATTGACAAATATGAGAGGTGAATGAGTGTAGTCATTGTAACTATCTAAGGTCAAATGTTACTTAGATATAGCCATTATTAATAAGTGACCTAGAGTTTTACGTGGAATTCGAACCACGTAGTATTTTCAGCTAACTGACTAACGTGATAGTCAGATCTCTTCCCTATACAACTCCGGAATTTGACCACCACCTAGCACGGACACAAGAAACTCCTCTAGTAGTGTCCACAGTGATGGCAACCATTGAGCGGACGATGTGTCAGTATTAAGAGACCAGAGTTTAAAGTCTACATATCACTTTGCCCCCAAGTAGCTGGATTACATCACTGGAACAACTAAGCCCGCCAAGTTCATAGACTCCTGGACATCGAGATGGTGTTGCTGTACCAATGCAACTGTACGTGTATGCGGGTGGGTCAATGCCTCTGTACTTGTATGGGTGGGCGGGTGGGTCAATGCCTCTGTACTTGTATGGGTGGGCGGGTGGGCTAAACACCCCATAGATGAAATATAAACTACTACATCTGCCTGTGATGGGGCTAAACATCTCATAGATGAAATATAAACTACTACATCTGTCTGTGATGGGGGCTAAACACCCCATAGATGAAATATAAACTACTACACCTGCCTGTGATGTATATAATTAACACATATCGGCCTTCCTACCCCATTTGACATACCATTTGAGAATATATAAATGAAATGTATGTTTAAAACTCCTGATTGTTCAGGTTTACATATAAAGAGAGCAAGGGACACTCCTAGGAAGTGTATGGAATTATAATAACATTTTTACTCTCCTGATTTACAAAAATAATCAGATGAGATAATCATGATATAATAACTCAGCGTAATACCTACATTTTCTTGATGCGGGAATTATTCTCTAAATTGAATTCGTAATGAACTGGTCTTCTTCCAAGACCTCATCGTAAACCTTTTATTTAGGTCACCTCTTTGGAATGAAGATAAGTTATTCTTCGTCAGTATTAAGCAGCAATATTTTCCTCGGAATTTATATTCATGTACATCATTTTCATTCATTTCTCTGTATATTGGAATAAATTTAAATACAAATAATTATTTTGAAATTGAATAGTCTATTTACTGAGTCAGTTATTTTTAGTATACATAAATAGGTTAAGGTTTATTTTTTGTTCATATGCAAGAAAATAACATCTCGTGCCATTTTTTTACCTCACAGTTACTAAAATAGTTCCTGATGACCTAAACATTTTATGAATGAATGCTAGTTGTACTTAGTAAATAATAATTTTATCGTCTATCGACGTGAGAACTAGAATTCAATAATGGTTAGCTATTAACTGAAATTCGATATAACAAAATTGAAAATATTACGTGCTTCGATCCATTTTATTTTGTATTATATGGTTTTACTAATACATAATTGGTTTTAAAAATGACGGCATTGTGTTTTCGAATGTAAATTTTGGTTGATAAAAAATAGAACTAGACTATTTTCTTTTTTTTTTTTTTTTCTTATATTTAAACGTATACATGCAAAAAAATTTAAAAAAACTTTTTATTACACTTGCAATAGTAAACATAAATTAAAACTATTTACTAGAGGAAATTAGTAGCTTTGAAATTTAAAATTTAATTCCGGAGCTTAGTTATGATTCTATAAACTTAGTAAATACTGAATAGGTGTTACAAAAACGGAACGGCATGTGCAAAAAAGTAATGACCTTCAAATATGCATTACGTTTGTATCGTACAAGGCTGGAATAGAACTATAACTACTGTATTGGTTTAGAACTAAATTACCATTTACCGAACATCTCTGACAATGTACCACCTGTACAGAATTCATATTATTTACACAAGTATTATGAATTAATGAATACAGACAATTTGGGTACAGCATTAGGGTAGTATAAATAAAGCAATGTATTGTGCAGTACGTCCAGTTAATATAATTAATAAGCAAGACAATATTAAAAGTGATTACAACAGATTTGCTTGCCTATTAAGCTTGTCAACAACAACACATCAGATCAAGAACCACACAATTTTCGAGCCTTGCCAAGTCTTTTAAATTCAAGCTCAACATTGTTTTTGATTCAACAACATTTGAAGAACCTCTTTTTGAGTATGTAGTTGGCGCTAGCCAATTATAGAAATCAGGTGAAAATATCCATTCGTAGTCTTGACAATTATTTAAAGTCAAGTCTTAATGACTATGACAATTATTTAATTTTAAATAAGTCACGGTCTTATTTAAGCTATTTCGGTTCGAAAAAACACTTTTATAACCAATTTTATATGGTAGAATATAGTAAATGATTTAACTAAGAAAACATTAGACAACTACGTTTTACTGAACAATTGCTAAATGGAAATCAATGATTATCCAATCATTGCTTGTAGTGCCATTTATAGTTAATATCTCTGATAAGTTTACTTCATTTTTTTAATAAGTTCAGTATTAAATTGTAGTTGCTGAGGAAGATCAACAAATATATGTTTTGGACCAAGTTGACTTTCACAAGAAAGGTAAGAAATATAGTTAAGAACTAGGTTGACTCACATTGCAGTTACTGAATGTCGACAGACACATTTTTGAAGTAAGTGAAATCTCATATTGCAGTTTCTGAGGAAAATCAACAAATTCGTGTTTGGACTAAATTGGCTTTCACATTGTATTTTAAGGGTAAACAAATCACATACTCGTATTATCGTAGTAAAAAAGTTATTATATTAATAATTTTCACATTAAGGAATTAAAGTATAATTCATTTTAATCCTATTTTAACTTAAAGCAGGTGTGTATACTTTAACAAGGAAGGCTTAAGTCTAAACGTCCGTCTGTAGTGACTATGTAGAAGCCTCCTAATCCGTTTTGACATTCTTTGCCAACGGAGAGAATTTTCCTCTCGACAGATTCCCGGAAAACCGCCTTATCTTCTTCATTCGTAAAGCATGACACATAAGAGTTAAGGTGGGGTAGAAACACATCATTAAAGTAAGCTTGATTTTCTTCGTCAGTGTATTGGCCACAGACTATGGCGAATAGGAGAGCAAAAACCTGTGGACAACATGTAAATTAGTTATAAAAAACTCAATATTCCAAATTTAAATGTTATTTGTTTTAAAGGGCCAAATAATATAATAAAGAAGATAATATTATTTGATTGACAACAATTTAGAATGATAAAGGTATTCTGGTTTATTCTAAATCCACCTTCAGAGTGTCATAATTTCTTAAAATTACACTTTTTACAAATTTTATAATGCTTGTAATATCAATAGGTTTTGCTATTGTTTCATATCGTACCCAATCTAAGTGTCAGATCCTAAGTTATAATACTTAAATCTACGTTTAGCTAAATTCAACAAACATCACTTGTTTAACTTGAAAATTTCATTATTGCAACACTTAAACGTATTCAAATTGAAACCTCT
The DNA here is from genome assembly GCA_035578905.1 of Stictocephala bisonia. Classification (NCBI taxonomy): domain Eukaryota; kingdom Metazoa; phylum Arthropoda; class Insecta; order Hemiptera; family Membracidae; genus Stictocephala; species Stictocephala bisonia. Next base: position 1,115,386 of record JAQJVL010000009.1, read on the forward strand.
TCTACCGCAAGGCATATGTGATCTAAGGAAATGTTTGTTTGACACTCTTTTCTCAGACCAAATTGTCGAATGTTGGCTTTTATTATGTAATTACGGAATATTTTCAATTTGGCATCTTTATTAAGGTGAGATTTGATAACTATTGAGTCGATGACGACACGTACGTGAATAGGTGGTTGGATGGATCAAATCCACTGTAGCCTACATATATGGGTGGGCGGATGGACCTCAAAACCTCTGTACGTGTTTGGGCCACACGTGAGCGATACACTTTACAATCGAAATCATTCAACTATTGGTGGCATTGCCAACTAGAGATTATTTTGGGTAAAAGTACAAATAGTATTTGGGAAGAGTTTTGAAAAAGAAAATTATTTACTTGTAAAATGAATATACGAAACTAAGTTTTTAGTAGAGAAATATCGACCAAATTTGGAAATGTTACTTTTCGCGTCCTGCAAATTGGTAATTCACTAGCGAGAACTATGGTGTTAAACATTTGCTGATATTTAAATTATTTTTCTTATTTTGATAGGATAACAGAAATTGTGTATTCATCATTGATTGTTAAATAATACTCAAATAGCAAAAACGGACGTGATGTGCTGATTTCATCTGAACATACGTGTTTGGATGATAATTAAGTGTTATAAACCCATAACAGCTTAGCAATACTGTATTGCGCTGGAAAATAAAACATCGAAAAATGCACCAAACCATCGGTTAGTGGTAAAAGGGGTTGTAATCATCTACGATTATAAAAAACATTTTTTTTCTGTTTCGTATTAACTACCCTTAAAGACAGGTATTTATCGAGACTATTACAACGTAATTTTTTTAATCAAACTATTATCTAAAACTTATCATGACTAAACTACTTTTTTATCTCTGTAAGCAAACAAATATCATGTCAAAACCCAAAACTGTGTTTTATTCGTAATAAACAATTTAAAATTAAGTAAATGTTCTAACACAAAAATGCCCCCTATCTCATGTAAGTGTATAAGACATTAACGATGTTCTACATAAGAATCAGTAATCATAAAACATTAAATTAATATAAACAGAAACTAGGAAATTCAGAAGATTTATTTGTGCTAAAACCTTTGAATACTTTCTTTACCAAAACCTTTCTTTACTTAGCACCAAAGTTTTTCAATCTAGTACCACTTGAATTAAAAAACCAAATTCAATCAAATCCTTTTTACAACTCAAACAATGGCTTCTATCTGTAGATAACATTGAACGTGCTTTTTAGGATCACTTTTTAAAATATACTAAGTATTAATGACTGATTTGTATATTTATATAATCCTTATTTGTTTAAATAAAGGTTAATAATCTTTGGGACATATGTATTATGCCCACATTGTATAAATGTATTAAACCATATTGTTCACATATTTATTAATAGTGTTAAAAATTATTTATTTTTGATCTATTAATGTTTATTTATAGTATATGTTCACGTATGTATTTTTAATTTGTTTTGATCTAGAATATTTTCGTAAGTTTTGTATCCTAACATTACTAGCTATGGTTTTGTAAAATTAAATCTAGAACATAGTTTATGTCCGTTCGGTTAGGCACAAATAGATTTATAATATTTTTAATCAAACAGGAAATTTAAAAAATATTAGTATGAATTTAGCTTTAGGGGAATTTTTTTTATTATTATGATACCTTTACGTGTGCATTGTCAATAGCTGTTTATTTTCTACTCCATAGTGATAATCAATCCTTCAAACAGGCGTAGCCTCGGAGGTTAAAGCTTTATGTCTTGTTCTTAATTTATATTCATGTTTAGATGTATAAGAACGAAATGTAATTATTGTTTTTATCATCTAATGTTTATGTATTATCAGAGCATTTGCGAATATGTATTAATTATGTTTTGTTTGGTGTACATTATGAGAAATAGTTTTGTTATATTTATAAAAAACTTCTAGCAACTATAGATTTAACGACCTTATAATTACATGATATATTTTGTTTGATATTTAATTTGTATAGACTTTATTTTTAAACCAGATTTTTTCCAACACTCACCGTCACATGCCGAATCATAGTGGTTGAGGCTGGATGACGATCTGCGTAGTAGCAAACTACCGGATATAGATTTCTGTTATATATGAAGTGTGGTTTTACGTAAGAACTATTTACTCCAATTAGATCGATAAATAGTAATGTCTGTCAGTTTATGCTAAGTAATTAATGCTATGCCATATGGAAGTTTAAATTTGCATATTTAGAAATTAGGCATTAACAAGCTACACTAATGGACCTTGCGAATGTTATATTTATATCCCAGCTTCATGTGCTAAAGGTTCTTAGTACGATCCCAATCAGAGTTAATACATTTTGAGAAGGATCAGCTGATAATCACCGGCTGTTCATTTGTCATTGGGCTATTAATTAATAACACTTTCTAAGGAATAGTCGGCCTTAGTTTGTAACCATGACTACATTCGCTCATCTACACTCATCACACTCATTCGAAATCCATATTCGCCCATATCTTGACGATCGGTGTCTTATGAATAAATAAATAAAACTAAATAAATAAATAAATTATAAATTACTTCTTTTCAAAATTAAATGAAATGAAAAACGACCATATTTTTAAGGCGAGTTTAGGACTGGACAGTCCTATCTACCACCCAACCTTATCAAAAATAACAAAACTAATCATATAAATAACACAAAATATTACTATTATTACAATATTAACCAATTACAACATATCAGTAATCAACAATAAAAAAACAAAACTCAACATATCTAACATTAAAATTAAATTTAAAATCATAATTAACGAATTAATATCCACATAAAATAATACAAATCTTAAAAAACACAATCATCCATCACTCATATATACCACCTGCAAACCATGACCACAAAACGCACCCGCCCGCTCCGTCTACAGGTCCCGTAAAAATAGGCTTTTTAGCTCCCCGCCGAAGTGAGGGCCCTCACCTATACTTTTGATATTGTCATGAAGTATATTCTATAATCGGCACCCGAATACAGTAAAATATCTATTGTACGGGGCTGTGTGATGAATTGGGCCTGATAATAAAAGGGCTCTCTGACGAGTGTTTCTAATGCTTATTTCATAAATGAATTTGAAACGCTCAGACAGATAGTTTGGAGTTCTGTAATTTAAAACTTTACGAAGAAGAGTGAGTACGTGATAATCTCGAAGCTGTTTGAACTTCAAAACAGATATTTGGCGAAAAAATGGTGTAACATGATCCTCACGACGTAGATTACAAATAAATTTAATGCCGTAATTTTGTTCCTTTTGAAGTTTGTTCGAGAGCTTAACAGTCATATCATTGATAACGGTGTCACAGTAGTTAAAGTGCGGCAGAATAAGAGTTTTAACCAACATCACTTTTACATTAAATGGGAAACAGGAAGCATAACTTACCACTCCAAACTGTGGATACCATTAAGCACTCTGCTACATGTCACAGTAACTTGGTCAGTCCAACATAATGTTCTGTTCATAGTAAGACCAAGATTCTTAACTTTGTCACAATAGGCTAGTTTAATGTCAAGTTCATAACACTGATTTTCAGACAAGTATCATTGTCAACAGAAGTTAATAGTCTAGGATGTTCAACTAAAATTGTTTGTGTCATCGTTAAGTTTGAGTCCATGTCGTTTTGCCAAAGAAGTGATTGCTACAGCATCTCGGTTCATGTTTGATATAATAATTTCGGATTCTGTGATATAGAAATGTTGGTATATCTGTAAGTCGTCAGCGTATAAGTGATAGTTACAGGGTTGTATAACAGAAGTTATATCATTAATGTAGAGAGTAAAAAGAAGAGGTCCCAAGACAGGCCACTGGGGAACACCACGCACCACAGGCTTCCAATCTGACTCTCCATCTTTAGTCCTCACACACTGCCGACGGCCAGAGAGATAGGACTGAACCTAAGAAACACAACTATCAGAAAAACCATACTTTTTCAACTTAACTAAAATAAGAGGATGAGAAACACAATCGAAAGCCTTCATAAAGTCAAAAAGTGTTAAAGTTGTAAGCTATTTCCTGTCCATTTCTTGACGGATGTTCTCAGTAATTTTTAAAAGAGCAGTAGTAGTACTATAATTAGAGCGAAAACCAAACTGATAATAATCAGACTGATAAAACTTAAATAAAACATTGTTTAAGAACCCTATCAACCTACTAACTATCCTATCATCATGGTAGGTATTAATGATGATAGGATGAGCATTGATGATGAACGGACACAATGCTTATGTCAAATTGTTTTAGACATTGCTAAAACACGAAGGAGAATTTGAAATATTAAAATTTAAAAATGTTTGAGCTATTTGTATTTTTTACAGCAGAAAATTCGTCGTTTAAAAGCACAGTTTTTAGTTTTAAATTTTTTGGGATTTTAAAACTGTTTAAGTACTAGGTAATTTTTAAAACTTGTATAGTTCAATTTATTTGATATTATTTTTTGAAATGTTTATAAATTTTGAATTATTGGAATTTTTCGAGATTTTTTATTTATTCCAATTTGTACACTTAAAAACTATGTATTATATTTTTGGGATTTTGGGAAGGATGGGATTAATAGAAGACATTTGTTTAAGTTAGCTGTTGAGATGTACAATTGACAATAAATTAAGTATTTAAAAGAATACATAATTTCTTTGATAACTTCTATTTGACTTTACATTAGAACTTGTTAAAGTTAGAGTTTAGTTTCAGTCAGAAATGCTACCTTAACTCTACAAGTAAAAACTCGAGTAAACGAATGGTGAGTCAACAAACTCCTAGCGGTCTTTGTTTTAATCAGTTGGTTAGGTTTAGAAGGCCTACGTGGAATGTTCTTTGAGGGATGCATTTAAATTTCGCCCCAAAAACTTATTTGCTATAAAATTCTCCACCATAATATCACTATAATATTTGTGCATTTTGTACTTGTATTGTAATATATTTGTGCATTTTGTGCTTATATTGTAATAAATTTGTGTTGTGTGACGTTTACTTGTACTGTATATGAAATTCTCCAACCATTATCTTTATTATTAAATATAATTGATTTATTAATAAAAATTGTATATATTTACATAAAATGTCATTACAAAGTATATTATTTGATAGATACTAAACAAGTATACAATATTTCCCTATATTTTTACAATATAGAATAAAAACACTTCTTATTATTTTACTAATTCGTATTAACAATCAATATAACAATCAACAACAATCAATATAAACTCTAAGCACCAACCACAACAAGACCTAAATAATTAAGAATGAAAATACAACTAATAAACTATAACAGCAAATAACAACAATATGTTGAAGTGAGGTGTCCCTATTTTAGGAGAGGGCGTTGGTCCTTCTTTTATTAAACTAAACTGAAGTAACAGGAGCTGATACTTCATTGTGTAAGCAAAACTTAACAAAATAATAAATAGAGTCTTATATACTCTACAAAAGAGCATAGTAAACAGTTACTACTACTACTACCACAAGGTTAATTACCTCATACTAAGTAAAGCTGTTCACTAAAGTATCTCTCGAATGATAATCTTTTTAATTACTGTACTTCTAGCATAACAACAAAACTTACAAGATCCAATTTGGTGTCAAAAAAGCATAAGCTTCGATAAAACTATTATTCACTAGTAAAAGTTTAGTAATAATTATTTTTTGTTTTAGTTTAATAAATTTAGTAACTTTTTTTATAATAATAGCTTAACTATGTCACATGTTTTGATTACTTATTGCAGTATTTAATTAATTTACATGGAAGAAGTTATTTAAAGAAAAATAATTGCTCTGAAAGTCTGCGTCTACGACAAGTAATTCCAATATATTGGAATTTTATGGATATAGACACAATGGCCATTCCACTTGGCTTAACAATCCAATACCACAACTTTTCGGCCGATTGGCTATATCGGAATGGTTATAGAAAATTCGATCTTCTTCGAGTGATTTTTTTTTTTTTTTCTTTCATCACAAACTTCATTATATTTTACACACTAATCAGCTTACCAACCAACCCGGCGCTTATATTGAAGTTTTTCTATAGATATTATTAGTAAATTCTTGATAATTTAGCAAATACTGCTGGCTTACGTAAAATGTATTAATTTATTTGTATTTTTTGATTACAATAATTATGTATACGACTTTGTTATGTATGTAAAATTGCGAACAATATGTTAACACATCACCAATTAGTAAATATCAACAAAATTATTTAATCAATTTAATTATTTCACATAAATTGAGACAGTTTATTCATTTCTGTAGTTTTTGAGTGTCGTATTGAATGAAAGTTGAAAATCACAAGCCATTAGAAGACACAATGCACTCAAAGCTATCAGGATCGGCCTATCTTTTAAAGTTACAACTAACAATAAAAGTAAATGGTTAAAAATTTCTATCAGTTTTCTAATTTATAAATATTAAGTGTAGGTAGTTACAAATACTGTTATTGTTATTCTATAGATAGACTAGAACGATATAATCAATGAATATCTTAAATTAAATAAGATCATATTTTTTACCTGTTTTAATATTGTAGATTTCAAACAAACAATAATTATTATACATTTGACTATAAAGATAATTAGCTATAACTGAATTGACTAGAAAGTTAAGTCAGTTCTTATCAGGTGCTCGTTGAGTCCACATCGCCGGTTATCTAAGGTGGTCTACTGATAGTGCGTACTTATCCGGCATGTAGTTACTTGTTTAGCTTGTGACTTTGGCCAGTTACTATTTCACTTCATTGAAATTTATCTGCTTGCCTTTTTACTATTCATTGATTATTGTTGCCGTGATTTTTAGTTTATCTGATTTGATTTTTTATATCTGTGTCACCATGACTGTGCGATGGCAGATGACTTAAAAGCTGTGATTTTTCTCACTTGTTTCATCCACAGTGCGTAGGTTTTTCGGATGAAAAGATAGTTAGCACCAGGAAAATGAGGAAATGTGAGTGAGGCAATCACCGCACTGAGGAAGGACATTAATGATCGTTTAGACTACACTAACAGAAACATCGATAATCTGTGGCTGGAAGTTGCTGACGCTGTGAGGGATGTTGGCGTGTTGAAGTTGCAATATAATGACCTAAAAACGGTCTCGGAGAGTACCACTGCCCAACTAATCCAGTTGTGGGAAGAAAATAGGCAACTGTAATGTAAGGGTGCTTCAACGAGAGGTGACAGATCTCTATCGACAGTCCAGAAAGAACAATAGAGCTATCAACGGAGTGCCTGTAACTAACCGGGGAAACTTGATGGCGATCCTCAACTCCATTCCAAGTGTTTTGGATTTTCGTTTCAGCCAGAGTGACATCTCGGTCACTCATCAGTTGCCGGCCTTAAACCAAGATGACAAGCGACCACCCTATATCGTTATTTGCTTCGTGTTTCGGAATACGAAACAGGACTGGCTTATTGCGAGGAGACATAAGAAGACATTGTTAGAAAGAGAAATCCACAACTCCTTTCCAGACACACCTACCTAAATGACCACTTAGCTCCGAAGACAAAGGATATCTTTAACGAAGCGAGGAAGCTGGTGAGGGAGAGGAAGCTGGATGCTGTATGGACCAGCGACGGCCGCGTCCTGGATAAGAAGTCAGCTACGGAACGCTCGTTTAGGATCCATGACCTATACCAATTGCTGGCTCTGTCACCGAGCCTCAGCAGGGTCGAGACTCTACAGCAAAACAGTGAGCAGTACTGTAATTACTTAATACAAACTATTGTTGTTACTTGTAGAACCAATTTTACATCGTAATGACAGAACTGTGCTTATTGTTATTATGTATAACTGTGAAAAATAATGTAATTAACTATACATATAAAACTCCAAAATACTACATTCAAAACCTATTTTTATATATTAAAGTTTACTAATCATATCAAGCTTACAACTTGAATACAAATATATTCAAGCGCTTTAGATTTTAAATAACCAGACTCTTGGTTTCTTACTTATTTTTTACTCCCAAATATTGAAAGTGAAGATAAATTCAATAATTCAAGAATATATAAGATTAACTGTAATTATTGTATTATATCGGTCAGACTTTAAATTTTAACAAAAGTTATGAAAACCGTATCTCTGATTTTAAAAATAAAAAAACCTGGAAGATCTAATGTAGCTAAACACCTTTTAAAATCTACCCACAGTTTAAATAAAATAGATGAAAATGTAGATATTCTAAAAGTTTGTATTTGTGTATTTTATTCTTGTATTGTAATATATTTGTTTTGTTTGACGTTTAGTTGTACTGTCATATATTTAGTACAACCACAAGAAGGCCTTTAAAAATACAACATAAAACAAGAAAAATTCTAGACAGAGAAGCACTCTTAAAAAAAATCACTTATGGAAAATTGGACCAGAGCCAGAGAAACTGAAGCAATACAGGTTTAAAAGGTCTGATGACAGAAAGTAAGAGCTTGTTCAGATAATGAAACAAAACTGGAGAAAAAAAAACAATAAAAAACTGAGGTAATGTTGCTTAGAGTCAGTCTTCCGTCATGGGAGGTTTAGCACCTAAATAAATAACTATAAAAAATAAATAAATAATAACAAAAATTAGTTAATGTTAATTAACGTCTTCCCTCATGGATGGTTTGCAGCTTTAAGTAGAATCCGAACCACGTAGTGTTGGTCTGACACTCATTTCTCATCCCTATACAACATCTGGCCTTGAGATGATTAGCAACCCTTAACAGTCTTATTATATTACTCAGCTTTAACGTACTTCTTACGTTAACGCACATGTTCGTAATACAAACTAAATACTTTTACCAAAAATTATTAATACTTAAAAAAAATACACAAATAACAAAATAAATATTAGAGTGAGAATGCTTACTACTTTTTAATAAATATTTACAATACAAAATTACTTAAGACGTGTAATTAAATGGTCCACAAGAAAGTCCCTCGTTTAGCTCTCCCCTTACTTTGCCCGGCAGTGTGTAATGGACTGTAAGGCTGCTATTTGTCTTCATCTTCTTAATCTGCTGAGGATTTATTTGCTTTATAGTTTTTTTTTCTCTTTTTTCTTATAAAAGTCAATTCGTACATAATTCACGCGAAAAATTCATAAAATGAAATCAATTTCACTTAACATTATTAATTGAATTATATAGTTCATTAATGGAACAAACTTCTTGTTTATACTGTAGTACTAAACAATTCCGATAAATGTATGATTAATACTTAACGGAAAAAATATATTCACTTTTACAATATTTGCAGAATATTGATATAACATCAAATATGTTTACATCAAAACGAGTATAAATATATATTATTATAGGTTTTATTTTAATTAGGTGTCAAATATTTACTAACTTAAATCGTATCATTGTCCTTTTTTTTTTTTTTTTTTTTTTTTTTTTTTTTTTTTTTTTTTTTTAGTAATTAAAAATTTAAATATTCAGAGTGAATTGGTCTACATTTATAATAATTTTAGTTGTACTTTTAGATAATTGCTTTATTTCTGATACCATATATATATATATATCAATTGTGCATATATATTATATTTAATGTACTTTTTAATTTTTTTATTAAAATATAAACATTAAAAAGTCGTTAATGTATCTTATAATCTGGTTTCGTTCAGAATTTCAATCGAAGAACAATCCAACATCAACAAATAACATTCGAACAAAAATTGGTTGAGCCTTGTTTATGTTGTCTGTTAAAGATTGGCAAATGTATAACAAAAAATCGTAATCGTCTTCTTTAATCAAATAGTTCTGAACATTTGCCCGTTTAAATTGAGGCACCATTTGATGAATGCTTCGTTCTTTTTAATTATTAAATGCGATTATTATGTTTCAGTGTTAATAATGTTTTTTTTTTTCTTAGTTTTCTCCTAACTTATAGACATTTCTTTGTTTTAAGGGCAAGTAAAAAACATATCAGTTTCGTAATAATAAGGCTTTATGTTTTTAACAGTCTATATGATTCCAAATGTTGAGATTTAAAGGGGTAATTTCTTGTTCAGTTTTCTTTAATATTTTATAAATATAATTTTATTCACCACCCTACAGTCGTTCAGCTCATTGTGAGTCTTGACCCATCGTAAGGCATATTATTTTGTGTATTTTTGGACTGTGCCACTGTTTGGGATTTATGGCGACTCTCCACCATCCATCTCTGTCAACAACTTTATGTCTCCAGCTGCTTAATCATTAAATCTGTCTAAATTTTTGGTTTCACTTTCTTTTCAGCCTTCCTTTTTCTCTAATACAGTCAATCGTTCCATCTAGCACAATAAACTCATATATTCCATATACATGGCCCAACCATCTTATTCTGGCAGGATTAATTTGTTTGACTAACTATGTCCTCTCCATATATTAGTTCTTCCAGCTATATTTTGTTCCAAAACTGGAGAATTGAGATTTTTACTGATTCAAAACATATATTAATAAAATTCCAAAAGTATTAGATTCAAACTCATTAAATATTATCACTAAAATAAAGAAGTTGCAAGTATTTAAAAGTATACACAGTTTCTTATTGATTTCTGTTTTACTTTACATTAGAACTTGTTAAAGTTAGAGTTTAGTTTTAGTCAGAAATGCTACCTTAACTCTACAAGTAAGAACTCGAATAAACGAAGGGTGAGTCAACAACCCTCTAGCGGTCTTTGTTTTACTCAGTTGGTTAGGTTCAGAAAGCCTACAAGGAATGGTCTCTGAGGGATGCATTTAAATTTCTCCCCTGTTTTTTTTTTTTTTTTTTTTTTTTTGCCATACAAATTTGTATATTTATATTTTCTCTCACTGATTTCACTATCATTTAAATATAATTAATTTATTTATAAAAAATTTTTACTGTATATTTAAATAAAATGAGGTAACAATTTATAGTATTGGATAGATTTCATAACGAGTATAAAATATTTACCGATAGTTTTAGAAATCAGAACAAAAATTACTATTGTTGTTTTATTGCATAGGTCCATAAATTAATTATTTTTACCTTGTGTTCCGAAATGGCATGTCTTAAGCCATATAAACTTTTTTTTTTTTTTTTTTTTTTTTATTATTATTAATAAGAACGTAAATGATTCTTCACTAATACTACAACAGAGGCTATATAAAAGTACATACATTCTCTAATCACATAAATAAACGAAATTATACCTTTGTAAAATACCTTATATAATAATAATTGCTTCTAAAATTAAACCCGTACATAGGTCAGCAAAAATATTATTTTTATATAACAACTAAAAATATGCAATGAAAAGTAATTGTTACTTTTTATAAACATAGAACATTAGGTTCTATGCTCGGCTTAATACTGACATGACGTCTGCTCAATGGTTGACATCGACATGGACACTACTAGAGAAGTCTGGAGTGTCCAAGTTGGATGATAGGCAAGATTCAGATTAGTGTAGGGAAGAAAACTAAATGTCAGGTTTGTCAGTTATTTGAAAATCAGACCAACACTGTGTGGTTCGGATTCCACGTAGGTCCCTTAGTTAGGCTATTGGGCTAGTAATGAATAGCTTTCTGAGTAACGTCAGTTAGTAGCAATTCCTCTACTCGTTCATCACACTCATTCGCTCCTGATATTCGCCCATATCTTGACGAGTTGCGTCTTACTAGCAAATAATGAAATATTCTTTTTTACATGTATATATATTTTATAATATCATGCATAATATATGATTATATTAAGTTTCTATAAATCATTTTGTATTAAAAATAGCAACATTTTAATTACGCTGTTTGTACTTTGTTATACTTGACAAAAGATTATTCTCTAATACATTCAAATGAAATTGGCTAGACATATATAATTTGGTACCATTAACCATCGAGGTCAATAACATGTAAACAGTAATAATCAAGTCATTGGGCATATAAATATATATTTGAGGTGTGCTTAGTATATTTCTCCTTGCACTCTTATTCCATATATATTTTTAATATTTTATGATTTTACACACTGAGACTTGAAATTGTTCTTAAATGCAGTTCTATAGACACTTGTTGATGAAAGGCAATACAATAATATGTTTTGTGAAACCAGAAAAAGCTAATCATATCACATCTAATCATTTAATTAAATGTTATTAATCATTTTTTTATACAATTAAGATACAAAATACAAACTAAAATGGAAAGGCAGGGTAGTAATTAACTTACTATTAAAATGTTTACAACGTGTTGATTACAAAATAATTAAGTGATTATCAAATAACAATCTTTTTATATGATACCTGCCAAGAATGTTTTCTTTTAAATTACTATTAAATAAATAAGATAATAACTTACGAAAAACTATCTATTATATGTTTTACCTAATTTTAATGACTAATGATTACTTTTACTATCATTATACATACTGTACATGCCAATAATAAAAACGGTGTATAACAACAAACTATTTTTTTCCTTAAAATAATTCACTCGTCACTTTACATGGCCCTATAGGCTTGTGCATGAACTTTATTCAACTACTAGTTAGTTAGTTAGTTGATATGGGGATATGCAGTTGGTCCAGCCAACCCTTGCAACGAAGCCTAAGGCTTTTTGTGCCAATCCCGGTGCCTAATCGTCGTAAAGCTGGCAATCCTTGACCAGGTCAAGGAGCTTCTTCACTAGATTAGTAATTTCCAACTGTCCCAGAGGTGAGCCTTCAAAAAGTGCTCTTCTCCTGGCACCAAGGGCCTCACACTCCAGGACAATGTGTTCTGCCGACTCTTCGTCCTCCCCACAGAGGCGACAGATGGGATCCTCCGTAAAGAGTCCCACCGTTCTTAGATGCCTCGGGAATTTGCCGTGACCGGTGATGAGTCCCACCACCAGCTTAACGTGCGGTTTACTCAACCCAAGAAGTGACTTTGTTAACTTCTGGGAGGGATTCCTGACAAGAACCTTGCCGAGTCTTTGCCCTGGTAACCACCGCCATCTTTCCAGATGCCTGGTGCTGACCCAGTTTTTGATTGCTGTTTTGACAGCTGCAGTCGAAACGCCGCAGGCCGGCTCAGGACCAATGAAGGGCTTGAGAGCACCCTCCCTAGCCAAGGCATCGGCCTGCTCGTTGCCTTCTAATCCCCTATGTCCTGGGATCCATTCCAGCAAGACCTGATTTCTTGAACCCAGGATGCTGAGGGACTCCACACATTCCCAGACTAGACCAGACGAAACCTACCAGGAGTCAAGAGCCCCTAAGGCCGCCTGACTGTCTGAGAGGATGTGGATATGTTTCCCGCAAACCCTCTCTCGACCGCCTGGGCGGCACATTGTAGGATTGCGGCGACTTCAGCTTGGAAAACGGTGCCATACGCTCCCAGGCTCACGCTAGCGTTGGTCCTATGGTCGCCAGTATAGACCCCAAAATCCAGCTTTGTTGCCCATTCTTGACCCGTCTGTGAACCATACAATTCGGTCGTGAGAAGAAACCGGGCTACTAACACCGTCCCAGTACTCCCTCGACCTGAAATCCACAGTATAGGGTCTGGTGAAAAGATATTTAGTCCCAATGAAGTCAGACTTCATTTAGAGTACCTCATCGTTTACTAAATTGGCCACTGAGGAGTGACCTGTACAGGACCCCCTCCAGTGGCCAGTTAGTTGAAGCCTATAAGCCGCTGCCCAAGCCTCCCCAATAATGAAGAGATCAAGGGGCGGCAGGTTAAGAAGAACCTCCAGTGCAATAGAAGGGGTCGACCTAAAGGCCCCTGTCATGCACATGCAGGCAAGTCTTTGTAGGCTAGAAAGCCTACCCCGGACAGTTACCTGATTGACCTTAGGCCACCAGATCAAAGCCCCGTAAGTAATTTGTGGTCTGATGACCGCTGTGTAAAGCCAGTGGCAGACATGGGGTAACAGGCCCCATGTGGAGCCCACGCAGCGCCTAGTGGTCACGAAGGACCACTTAACTCTGCGGATGACTTTATCAAGGTGCAAGTTCGATGTCAGTTTCTGATCAAGGATTACTCCCAGATACTTAACCGACGATGAAACAGGCAGAGACACTCCACCAAGGGCCAGGCCTCTGAAGGAGGCTACTAAAGTACCGACCGTTATCTCATTTGGGGATTTGATCCTTGGACATTGCCCCCAGAAGTCTGAAGCCTAACACTATAAAAAACTATAAAACCATAAAAGTAATAAATTATTAAAATATGCAGCAGTTTAAATTATTTTACATGTATTAAAAATGCGAAAACTTATGGTAATAGCTAAGGTAAAGTAATAAGGTAATATATTAGAGAATTCTGCATTATCATAAAATAGTAATGGAGTTCGAAAAGGGAGTGTAAATGAGGGTGTTTTGTGACCAGTCAATATTAAAACTGGAGTTGATAAATAGTTTAAATTATAGTTTGTAGATAAAAATAAAAATATTTGTACTCTAAGATATAAGAATGAATTTAATAAAATATAGAGTTATTCTTTGAGGAGTCTTTAAATTGAATTGAAAATAAATTGGTTTTTAAATAAATGAAATACTGCATTAGTTCTTAGTCTGATTCAAATAATTTTACTGTATATTAACTACAATTTACAAAGTAATTTGTTCTTTTTATAGATAAATTGCTTTGTTTTTCCATCTTGATGTCTTTGTTTTTTTCCCATGGGTATTTGGGAAATTTTAAACCGTAGTTAAAATTTAATTTACCTGTCGAGATAACCTCAAAAGCATAAACGTCCCTTGTTGTTTAATAATTTCCAGCTATTATTTATGAATATTTCTTAGAGTGGTTATGACAAACGTATTCATACTTGTAGGGAAGAAACAATTCTTTAAGATTATTGTTAAATATATCATCTTTAATTAAAGTATGTTGATAAGCAAGCCAACTTCCTGGACTAACTTATTATGCTAAAAATAATACAAAATGTTCAATATTGCAAAATACAATATTGAAACGTAATATTGTCTGCATCTGTGCAGATTTGTGCATAATGAACTCAGCATGGCGTTGTCTCTTTATAAAGTGCAGACTATTCCCTTATCGACTGACTAATAATCATACGAAATATTTTTAATTTTTTTTTTTTTAGTTTCAAAGTGGAAACAAAATTGGATACAGTAAAAATACTTTCTGCGTTGTGCTTCTATGTATAGGAAAGTTAAGCAATTCAGATTGGAATGACATCGTTTTGTATTTAAAATTAAATTCAGTAACTCTTATCTTAATATAAAATCGCTCTATAAATTGAAAAAATATATTTTTCATAAAAAACTTAAAAAATAAATAGTTTTATATGTGGAGAGGTACAAAGCCAGGAAAGGTATGCCACATTGAGGTATAAAGCTATTGTTAAAACCAACATTCCATATATAACTCGGCCGTCTCTTTAACATAACATGTTATCCATGAAGTTTTTTTTTTTTTTTTTTCAGATCGGTATAGTAATTCAAGTGTTTAAACTGAAAAAAGCGTTGAAAAAATAACAATATACGTTAAGGGTATAAAAAATAAGAAGATTTTATTTTGGAGTAGTTTAAGTTTTCTTATATCTTAGGTTATTCCATTCAAGGGTTTGAAATATTTTTAAAATATTTCTTAAACCTAATTATGCTCCACCACCCCAGCCTCATTTGCTGGCTCGGTGCTATTTGTGGGGTGTCAACTTTACAATGACTGTATATGTTTTATATTCCAAATTTATTTTTTTTTTATGTCAATTTCTTATTAATAAGGGACGGGTTTTGTAGGTTCCAGCTACTCTAGCTGAAGGCTAAATTTCTTTATTGGGCAGGACGTTTTTTGAGTGGTAAGTTTTGCCACCCTCCTGTAAAAAGGAGGGTGGTTTTGGGGCACCAGCCCAGGTAACGGGAAATTTTCTCCGAGAGCATGTTATGGTTTTTACAAAAACAATATCCTCGAATAATAAGAACATGGATTATTTTCAACAAAAATAGGCTTTTCAAAAATGTATTGGTTATTTCCTATATAAATACATCATTATTTATTAAGTTAGTAACTATGAGATAGGTTGTTCAGAAAATAGTAAATGTTTGAGTTTATTTACTAATGGCTTTCTTGTAAATTGATAAACAGCTCTATTACATTGAGTTGTGTAAAATATCTTATGAGTAAGAAGAACTATTTTATAACCAACCAAAACTTAAAAATACTTAATGTTAAAAGTTACATATTTGTAATTCCATTTCATCTGCGTTTATTTACCAAGTCGAAAAGTTCAAAAATAAACATGAAATAATAATCCATTGTTTTGGTTGTTTATCACCATAATTCATTGACATAACAAAACAAGTGTAGACTCTGAGCATTAAAAACAAAATATGCTATCTAAATTTTTGTTGAGTTGGACATGTCTTATAAGGCAAGTGAAGGATGATTTTTATTTCACATATTTAAGTAAACCATGTTTTATTTCCCGAAAATAGCATATTCGTTTTTTTTAATCCTCCCATGTAAACTTTTTTGGAAACAATTTTGGCTACCACACATTTTTAAATATACTATCACGTTTTATTTTTAAGTTTTTTTTCGAAAAGGTAGATGTGTTATATGAATACAACCTATAAAATATTTAAAGCAATTTTTTTTAAGTTAAAAACATTTAATTTATTATTTTTTTAATATAAATAATAAACTCTAAAGTGCCGTAAAAAGATAGTCCTGCAATATTTAAACAAGATTAAAATAATAAAAATAAAAAAAAAACTTGTTTATGATATCAGAGATTTCTGAATATAAACAGCAAGTGTCGAAGAAAGTCATCTTTAAAGTTAACTGAGGAACTTTATCTGGCTGTAAAAGATTTTGTTTCTTGTCCCGTCGTAAACAAAAATAACCGTTTACTTACACCAACTCCTGTGACAAAATAAACAACGAGTGAATAAATATTATTTATTAATCACAGGCTAATATTTTACACTAAGTGTATTTGTGCTTACAAGTAGGCCTAACTTGGGATGAGTTGTAAGAATACATTTATTTGACACACAATTTTATTCACCCTTTTATTATTTAAATAGCTGTTCGTCGTCAACCTAAACTTTTTTTATAAAAATATAATTTCAATATACAGTATTTTATAATATTGTATTTTATTTTATGATTTTGACAGTTTTCCAGACAAATTCTTGAAGGTATTCTTAGGAATCACCAACTTCGGGAATTGCTGTGTACATAACCACTGACTTCAATGCACACTGTAACATTTGATATTCATATAGCAAAGCAAAACAAATGAGGGCAAATCGATGTTTCCCGAAATTTTGTTATGTTTTTAAATAAGGTAGTCTTACTTCTAATAACCAGTATTTACTTCCAAAATATTAGCCCTTTTTGGTATGAACATAATTAAATTACGTGACATAAAACATTAAAAAGTACTAAAATATAAAATTATAAAAGATAATTTCTACCACTTGGACTACGGACACAATAATCTACATCGTAAGGAAGTATTTTGTACATAACCAACAAATAATAATTTTTAAGAATATGCTTTATTTGAAATACTCTGTCAATGAATTCATTTTTTGTTATAGTAGCGATATCGTTAATCAGTATATTGAAATAAATTTAGATTTCACTATATCAGAAGATTCAAATAATATTCTTCGTTCCTCACAGCTCAATGAGCCAATGCTTAATGTCCTAATATTATAATTAACAAATCACTAATGACGTACAAGCTAACTGTGATAAAAGTACTCTAGACGAACCAAATATAGTTATTTATTCTTAATTACTCTAATATTTAATTACTCTAGGATTAGCTGAAATCTGATGTTGTATTATTTTAAAATTATGCATGGAACTAACGCTCATGTTGTATTCAAGAAGAAAATAATTCACAAATCTTACATTTTTCTTACTTTTGAAACACATATCAATACTGTATTATTCTATTACAATCATCTATTAGATATGTTAATTTACTATCGTAATAATAATGTATTGGTATATTAATATATTATACAATTTTATATATAAATGCTAAAAGTATATGAAAATAAACAAACAATTTGATCAATTTTATATATGTATGGAATCCTTTGCAAAGATGGCCTTATACTAGTTACGCGTACACAGAGTTAGTTACGTTCATTTTATTTATCCTTGGGTAAAGATAATCTTAGGTAACGAATAATAAGAATACACATTTTACCAAATACTCTCCAGATTATGTTTCTGTCAAAAACAAGAAACTTTATTCTTTGATCCTTAATACGGTTATTTAGAAACAAGAGGAAATACATAAACCATGTAAATTGAGCAGTTTCTCAGAATGTTTATCTTTGAAATATATTCTTGAAAATACTTCTTTAATAAGCAGAAATCCACGAATGATGTATTTGCCATAGTATGTTCCTCAATGGTTTAAATCTTATATACAAGTCATATATAAACCGTATATAGTCCCTGCTAAGTGGTTTAAGTCGTAAATATTATTTACCTGCTAATATCTATATAGGAACTATTATATAGATACATGATAAATATGGTTGGGATTGTGGTGGTTTTGTCCAATTTTATCTTACGTTCCAGTGTTTAAAAGTATATTAACTCAGATAGAATGTGAACTATACACTTCTGAACAGTTTAATCCAGAACAGTATTTCAAGTATATATTTTCTTATGACGATTTTAATTGACTTTTAATACATAGTTCCAATTGACTACTTACGTCTGTTTTATGTAGACTACTAGTATTTTTCACCACCGTTTGAAAATTGGGAATGAGCAATCGGAATAGCGGTTCAAGTATAATGGTTGTGGGAGTAAATAATCGAAAATAAGAAGATATTTTTCATTTGTTTTTACTTTTAGGACTTTGGTAATTGCTTATCCGTTATTAGTTTACTAGGCAGACTGTATAAACACCAAAATTAGGCTTACACTATTTCACTTCAACGTATAAAAAAAGTTTTAAAAGAATTCCCTTGCTTTTGAACTATACTATTAAGGGGTAATTCAAACATGACTTTAAAGCTTGAAAATTTCATGAAACTCTGTTTGAAGAACCTAGAGCACTAGTTTTACTGTTATTTTAAACGGTAGCACATCAAGTTCTATTTTGTTGGACTAAATATGTTCTACTTGGCTTACTTTGGTTATCCTGCACACTCTCAATCAGTAGACGATTGTATACCAAACTCGCTGTAGCATTGCAGGAGTAACTTACTCAACTGCAGTGTAAGTTCTTCCTCTGAGCTCAAGTAGTGAAGCTGTCAAACGAGGCACAAACCTTCTTAATAAATCCATAAATAAAAAAAAAACATTGTCTGCGTCGGACCAGACGGGGGAAGTTATACTTCGGCCGTCACCTCCGATTCATATTCTGAATCTCTTTTTCTCCCCCCCCCCCCTTATCCCCGATGAGAACGACAATTATTCTCTGGATTAACGGTATAATTCTTCACTATATTACTCACTATTAGTTTCTTTGTGTACTAAATTATACTTATCACACACAACATTCACTACGGCGAAGTTAATAATTCCAGTTTTTTTAATATTAATAAAATTCAACGTGGTATATTCGCAATACAGAAAGCAAGATGAAATGGATAAGAACAGCTGAGCGCAACAAATGTCTATCACGAGTTTCTTCTTTCTGGCCACGTGAGAACTGCAGTCAAGGAGTACCTGACAAAAGGACGTAAGGCGTGGCCTACTATGCGGGCCGGTTCACGGCTTCTAGTATGCTAGGTCCCACGTAGGCTAAGCCCAACGTATCACGCAAAACGCGTGACGCGGTTTCTCAACCAACACCCCATCCCAAAAGTATACAACGGGCGCAAAGAAGTTTAACTTCAAAAATTTAAGGGGTTTCAAGTCTTGGGGATGGGGGGCAATCATTTGGTGCATTACGACCAATCCATTAACTTTAAAAGTGTCAATGGAAAGATGTCTTAGGTATAACGGAGTGAGCATTGTATTTCAAAATGTTAAACGTCACCATAATATTTGTACATTTTATTCTTATAGTGTAATAGATTTATGCTGTGTGACGTTCACTTGTTTAAATTACCAATAATTACCCGACATTTCTTATATATTCATTTATGTGTAATAGCAGTTTCATATAACATCATCAGAGAATCTTACACTTGATATCAATGTTATTTTATCTATTTTTCCCTCTATTTACGTTAGTGGCATTTTTGACTTATTCTTCAAACGTTCTTATGGGACAACGGTCCCAACCCCTTGAGCAAATAATTTTAATTTGATCCCCGGGATTTAAACCCTTGACCCTCTGTACATGAAGCTGAAGTGCTAAACACCAAGGTGGCAAGAGTCCTAAACTTTATTCGTAAGAACTAAATAACAAACCCTTTCTTCCATAAACTTTCAAAGGAGTTTCACTAAGACATATACCATTTTTAATTAGTATCAAGGCTACCCTTTAATTGTGTAGTTGTATTGTACATTGTCATTAGCTAAATTGTAAAACATCTTAACATATCTTGCGTTACTAAACGACATGAATGTAGTCAACGTACGGGAACTTAACTCTTACTGAACAAAGTTGTCGTTAAAAACACATTCTCGGCAGCCAAGCACACACCACCATTGGCTGCACGTCTCATGGCTGACTGACGTCACAGATTGATGGGGCTTAATGGTGTGTTACATCATCGAGATCAGCTCTGGAAACATGGGAAAACTAACATGCAGCATTTTGAAAAGGAAACCAGGAACCCTTTTACCCCCAGGAACACATAGATCATGTTCATAAATGCTAAGCAGGATCAATGTATAGTTTAAGGTGCCGTTCACTTAGAACAAAACGAAAATATTACTATATAACTTTTATTACTAATATAATTGAGTAAATTTTTAATATTCTCTTATTCTTACTAAAGTTCTTATTAACGTAGTCAAACATTATTTTCATCATTATCCTGTTGCAATTTTTCCTAAATCTTATTTTCAAGTTGGTTTGCGGAGAACTTGATGCATCTTATAAATGCAATCTGTGAATTTTTTCTGCTACTCACCACTACAATTTGACTCTTCTGAAGTGAGGAAAACTCCTAAAGAGACTGTCTTGGGTATGAAATTTTTTCCTAACCTTCTTGGTTTGCCATTTTAATCCGATGTTCATATTGCTTTGGAATATTAAATTTAAACACTGGAGATTGAAGATTATGCTATAGTGGTTTCAGTGGCCGGATAGTAATCGTTACTCAATTTTAATAACTGCCACCGTTTTCAGGGACTGCTATGGTACAACTAATTTTACAAATTAATGCATTGATGTATATCTTTTTTGTTTAGTTTGTTATAAAATATTTGTAAATGTATAATTTGAAAAATAACTTTTAATAATTTTATTTCAACTATATTTGTTTTCTTGAAAAAAAAACCGTCACTATCATTACTGTAGCTTTTAGACAAGATTTTTATTTAATACTTCATTTGTTTTGCTAAAGGACTTAAATATAAGCGTAATTTTTAAGTTGAGTTGGTCATAGGTTATGAATGTAATAATGTTTTACTGACTAGGGGAGTGCCAACCCCGGCGATCGCTGTGCTCGATACACCTCGGCCTTCAGCCTCGGCATGTGGTTTTTGACTACAAATAATAATAAATTAACTGTATAACGTAAAATCGCAATATTAAGTTTATTTACAGTATCTCAGTGATAAACACCCAATGGTTGTACTTAGCATTTTTATTTCATTTCGTTTAGAATCTACATTTCCCCTTCCCTTCCCCCTCCCTTCAACCTCATTTCCCCCTCCCTTCCCCCTCCATTCCCTCTGCCTTCCCCATCCAGTCCCCCTCCATTCCCCCTCCCTTTCCCCTCCCTTACCCCTCCATTCCCCCTCCCTTTCCCCTCCCTTCCCCCTCCCTACCCCCTCCCTTGTATTATCAAGGTATTATCTACAAAATTTACAAGATAACTAGATGTTTCACCCATACTCTGATGTGGCATCCTCAGTGGTTTCTCTGAGACCACTGTGAAACCACTGAGGATGCCACATCATAGTATGGGTGAAACGTCTGGTTATGTTAATATTGTAGATAGTACCTTGACGCGGTTGTCACCGGAAAATGTAGATTTTGGTTATGACACCGGCCGCTTAAGGCTAAGTTATAAGATTCATTTCATTTTTTAACAGCTGATGATTAAACTATATATTATGTATTAAAATATATATATCAATACTGTCGTACGTGTATAGGTGGGTGGGTGGGTCAACACCACCGTATATGTATGGGTGGGTGGTTAGGTATAGACTTCACGGTGATAAGGTGGATGTATTTAGCTTCAATGACCATCAATGAGTACCCTACTCTCTAGATAAAGAGATATCTAAGTTAATCTTCTTGATAAAGGTAATATTGACGATTTACTTATGATACTACGATAAATTTGTTTCTATGATTATAAATCTCTTAATTTGTTCTATAGTTGTAATAAATCTGCCTCTATGTTTATAAATCTTTTAATTTGTTCTATAGGTCAATGCAAATTCATGTTACAGTATAATATTAAAAATGCATCAATCACAGAGCAGCTATGTTCTGTGCCATCAATAGTACAAAGTCAAACATGCAAAATAAACATGTTTGGTTACTTACAAAACAGCTGTTATTAATTTACAAAAATTAATCCGATGTTATCCTAATGGAACAATATTTTAGGGGTGGTTTTTACCCCTTAGGAGTACATTATTAAGATGAAAATACTTAGATAGTTCCTATTTAAAACCTAAAGAAACAGTGTACAAAATTTCAGGCCTCTACTTACATGGGAAGTTGGAGAATCAGTGATGAGTGAGTAAGCCAGGCTTTGCCTTTTATATATAAAGATAAAGTTTTTTATTTTTTTAAACAAAATACAATGTCTCTCTAGATAGTTTTATAACAAATTATAACAAGAGCATGAGGAACAAAATAATATAAATACTCTTAGGCACGTACAAATCATAGTAACATGTGTTTGAATGTGAAATACTAATACTAATATATTACCAACAATATTGTCCTTATTGATAGTCACATTACGCTATTTATATTATGTCAACCGGTTTTACTAAATCTTGAAAGTACTGTATTAGTTATTGCCTTTTTTGTGGAATTAAAAAAAGCTTTTAACCAATAGAATAACGAGATTGGTCATAGAGTGTTGAATGACAAAACCCCCGAAGGAGCACTTATTAAATTGAGTTGAAGAATGGTTCACATCTTTTCAGCAGTCGACGAAATGTGACTTCTTTATTACACAGAGTGCCCCTCAAACCGTATTACCTAATGCTTTGAATAACTTGTACGTCTTTTAACACGATTTCATTATTTATTTCTAAGACGCCGATCGTAGAGATATGGCGGAATATGACGGGTGTATGAGTGTAGATGAACGAGTGTAGTCATTTCTGAGTTCGACTTAGCTTAGAAAGGACAATTTATTAATAGCCCAATAGCCAGGTAACTATGGGCCCTACAGTTTTATGTGGAATACGAACCACCCAGTGCTTGTCTGATTTTATGCTAACTAACAAGTCTGACTCTCAGTTCTCCACTCAGTTATCTTCGCTACACAACATCCGAACCTTGACTACCATCCAACATGGACACCCAGACTTCACTAGTATTTTCCGTCGATGGCAAACATTTAGCTGACGTCGTGTCGGTATTAAGAAGACCGAGCGTGGAACTTATTGGCTACAATCTCCCAAACACTTTGTCCCCAAGTAGCTGGGTTACAGCACTGCGCCACTAGTGCCGACACTTTAATTTAATCAAACTAAGAACATTCTACTAAATGGTCAAAAATGGTTCAATGTCAAAAAATTACGATCAGTTAATTGATACGTACTGAACAAAATATGTTAAAAAAGATATTTGTTTGGAAATAATTTAAAGTTTTAAATTCATATTAAATAAGTTTCATCACTTACAAATATAATTTTAATTTATTGTTTACAAAACAATCCTTCGGTTTCACAGTGCACTACCTCTCTTTTTGCCTCCAACACTTCCCTACATCCAAAAGTCAGATTTAGGCAACCAGCTTAAAATGATATCAGTTTTTACTTTTCAATCCTTAGAGTGTTACTGAAGTCTTTGGATTTTAAATTATAAAATGTACTTCAGTAAAGTACATACAAACATTCTGCCATGTTAATTTTCCAAGATGATCTCGACCATCTACTAATATTATTGAAAACATAAAAACAATATCTATATTGACAGTATAGTTATTAGCTAGTGCATTGTGTATATGTGTATATTAAAAACAGCTAGTGCAGGGTCTATGACACCCTTGTCGGGTGCCACAGTCTGCTCCTTCTAAAGGTATAATTTAGGACTCTCAGACTAATTTTATCGACTGAGATGCTTTGGTCACCCATGGTAGAGTTGGAAGATGAAGTTTTCGACGATATTCGGCATATCAAAATTGTTTTATCATCTGTAATCTTAATGACCTCTCATTGACCTCATAGTATAGAATTTCCTATCGTCAGGTAGTTTACCACTTTAAAGGCACATTACCAAATTAGCTTACAAAGACTAATATATAAAAACAGAAAATAACATGATTTTATAAATTAATTTTGAGAAAATTACTGTGTTATTACAATTTAAAACTACTATTTGTTTGGTAATGGTTATACTTCTGAAGGCATTTACATTGTTGATTTTTTTTAACAAGACTTACCGGTGTTTAATAACTCCATAATTCCAGCCAGTTCACTGTAATAAGACACCAGCAGTCATTCCTTGAATGAAAAACTAATCAGTATATAAATTACTCTCAGAATTTTCCAGTACAAAAACCCTTCTACTATTTTCCGTTGTTCAATACGTAAATAAAAACATAATTTTAAAAATTGTTTTAAGTAAGAGAGTTTTCTTTATTTCACATTTAATTCCTTATATCACTCGTTTTGAGTGCGTTTTTAATAATTGGATGAGAGGTTTAACTTTCCAAACCATTTATTAACATGTTAACCTCTCATATGACCTCAGATACTGTGGAACATATTTAAAATAGTTGAGATTTTTGTTTTTATCAATAATTATATTTTTTAACGATGGCATACTAGATTTTACTATTATTGAACCCCAATGTTTATTTTTACGAACACATAATATAAATACAGTATATTTGGAATAAGACAAACACTAAAAAATAATTTTATCTATGGTTAACTATTTTTAAGCTTTTTGGCATGAACTGTTATTGGGATCTCTTTTTTAACATTTCTGGCTTGGCTGTCAAAATATTTACTGTATTTTTTTATAAAGTTCAAATATATTTCTGACAGTATTCTATAGTCCAACCATACAGCATCCTAGTCACATATTCCACCAAGCCATTTATTACATTCAGACATTATCACCATTTGTCTTGCAGGTAGTCACAACTCATGGAGGACTTTGCGGAAACTAATGGTCTGACGGACCTCTGTTGAAATATTACAATATATCATGAAATAACAGAGAACTTATATTATATAATAAATACGCAAACCGACATGACTACGCTGTAACTAAAATACGGAAAATTCTAAGAATTAAAGTTAACATTGCAATTAAATTTATTCTTCTCTTATTCTCTCGACTTTTTATTGTTAACCTCCTTTAATATATTTTATTAAATGTCTAATCGTAATGGTATTACAACAGATTCTAATAAATTATAAATTTATTTTAGTCTTTACCAAATAAAGGTTTTAATTGCTGTTCCACATGTATCCTACTTTACAAATTTGTAAGTTAATCAGTTTTTTATTTAGTTTTTATTTAGTTAGGGGTCGCATATCCATATCATGGCCAAAGTGTGACTCAAGTAACCTTGAATCCACTCCACATCTTATTTAGTTAAGGGTCGCATATCCATGTCATGGCCAAAGTGTGACTCAAGTAACCTAGTCCCATATCCATGTCATGGTCAAAGTGTGACTAAAGTAACCTTGAATCCACTCCACATCTTATTTAGTTAGGGGTCACATATCCATGTCATGGCCAAAGTGTGACTCAAGTAACCTTGAATCCACTCCACATCTTATTTAGTTAGGGGTCGCATATCCATGTCATGGCCAAAGTGTGACTCTAGTAACCTTGAATCCACTCCACATCTTATTTAGTTAGGGGTCGCATATCCATGTCATGGCCAAAGTGTGACTCAAGTAACCTTGAATCCACTCCACATCTTATCAGTTTGACTCATCAATACAAGTCATTTACCTGACAGATTTAACGTTCCTGTCAACATTGGTTGGTTTCAATCTTAGAACTTAGGCTTAAGTGTCATAACTAGTATCTACATTTTCCGGTGACAACCGCGTCAAGGTGTTATCTACAGTATTTACAAGATAACCAGACGTTTCGCCCATACTATGATGTGGCATCCTCAGTGGTTTCTCTGAGACTCCCTCCGGCATCCTCAGTCTTATAATACACACACACACACACACACACACACACACACACACACACACACACACACACACACACACACACACACACACACACACACACACACACACACACACACACACACACACACACACACACACACACACACACACACACACACACACACACACACACACACACACACACACACACACACACACACACACACACACACACACACACACACACACACACACACGCACGCACACACGCGCACGCACACGCACACGCACACGCACACATATTACAATTTGTTAGAATCTAAATGTTCCGTTAACAAACGCGTCAAGGTGCTATCTACAATACTGACAAGATAACCAGACGTTTCACCCATACTGTGATGTGGCATCCTCAGTGGCTTCTCTGAGACTACTCCGGCATCCTCAGTCTTATAACATATATATTTAACAATTTGTTAGAATATACATTTTTCTGTGACAACCGCGTCAAGGTACTATCTACAATATTGATAAGATCACCAGACGTTTCACCCATACTGTGATGTGGCATCCTTAGTGGCTTCTCTGAGACTACCTCCGGCATCCTCAGTCTTATAACATATATATATTTAACAATTTGTCAGAATCTACATTTTCCGGTAACAACCACGTCAAGGTGCTATCTACAATATAGACAAGACGTTTCACCTATGTGATGTGGCATCCTCATTGGTTTCACTGAGACTGAGAGACGTCTGTCTTCTCAAGCGTTATTACTGATATGAATGTATCAAAAGATATAAGGTATATGTCAATAGTCTATCATTCCACGCTGCTTAAATTATTGTCACATGTTAATAATTGTATCGACAGAACTTCTTATGATTGGTACTTTAACTGTTTCTACTAAAAAAAACTCAAATTTCAAAACACAATCAGGTTAATTTATTTATTGTTTTGTTCTGTACCAAAGAATAAACATGTAATAAAAATCTATAAAAACAACTGAATGATATTTATTATGATATTTATTGTTTATAAGTAAATATATAAATCATAGAAATATGGTAGCAGATGGGTTGACAACTGTCTTTATTCATATTGTATTTGAAGCGAAATAGAGAGCTTAGAAAATAAGTTAAACTTGAGTTAATACACTATAATTAGGCTATCAATGTAAATATAACGGTAGCTGATAATCACCGGCTGTTCATTTGTCATTGGGCTATTAATTAATGACACTTTCTAAGGAATAGTCGGCCTTAGTTTGTAACAGTGATTACATTCGCTCATCTACACTCATCACACTCATTCGAAATCCATATTCGCCCATATCTTGACGATCGGCGTCTTATGAATAAATAAAAATAAATAAAATACTGTGGAATATGTACAAAATAAGTATATGTAACATTTTTATGGTACATTATGACATAAACTTGATCTAACAAAATATTTTCAGATAAAATATTTGGTCTAACGATGACGTATTTAGAACAGCCACTAATAAAACTTAACTTCAGTAAGAGTCTGGGATAGTAAAAATAACAGCAGAATACCCTAAAGGTACCAACCCAATAAGCCTAGGATAGTGTCGTGATATTACACTGTGTAATAGTATACAAACCAAGTTTTCATGATTAATATTTATCTTATTATTTTTATTCTCAGACATAAGAAGCCGAAAAAACTTTGTGCGTATGTTGATGCGAATATAAATTATTGTATGAGTGAAAGATAAGCGTGGATTTTATACATTTATTTTAAAGTAATAAACATACAATGCTTGATCATGAACTTGAAATCAAATTATATTAAAAGATACAGATTGTGTTTTGCATTAAAATATTTTTTGTGTATACGAGATGAAGGCTTATTGATACATCATACAATATTGATTTCATAACTATACATATTATTTTTAACTCAAACCCAAGTAAAAAACATTAAAATTAATAAAACTATACTAGCCAATTTACATGGGCTTACCTACCTACTAATACATGTGCTGAACTTTATTCAGAGTGTGAAGTTCCAGCTGTTAGCTCAGTTTGAGATTCGAACCTTAGAACTTGGCCTGGACATTCCGAAACCTTAACCACTGTGCTGGCAAAGACTTTATTTAAAAAAATATATATAAAATCTTTTATACCACACTTTAATACGTACAAATAATTTATTACATCCGTATATTTAACAACACATGTTTCCAATGTTCCACAATTTGTGAAATATTACGCTTTTGAAATATTATTCTCATTATATCTCGTATGATGTTTCACGAAAATATTTTATCAATAAATACAGTCTATTCACTGTTTAAAATAATTACTTTTAATTTTTTAATACGTTATTTACATGTTTATGACTCTCAAAATAGTATTTATCACCCCAATAATTATTATCAGTTGAAAGAATTGTCAAAATATACATAAAAAGTGTATGAAATCAATTGATTTCACTATTAATTGTTATTTTACGTATGAGATAATGACTTACAAACAATTTTCAAATGAATATTCAATTAGAGACAATTTACTAAAATTCCTTTCTTTAACGATCCTTGCAAAAGGTTCTTCATCTCCGTATTGACTTTATTACCTTCCGTTTACTCACTTTTTTAGTCCGTGGACTACTATCTTATTGCACGGTTAGTTAAATTTCTGCACTATCGACTGTAGATTATACTTATCTGCACGTGCACGATGTCAGATATCTGTTTCTGTGGTCTTAGTAAATCTTATGTGCTCGAATATTGAATCAATTTGACCAATACGAATCAATCATAGAAGTGTGAGTGTGGGAAAGAGTTATCTTGCCTTTTAACGTTAATTTAATAAACATTTGTCACCAAATTTATGTTAATCTGGCAAGTTATATTTAACCATTTATTGAAAATATGCTCTGACATTCAATCTGAAATATTATAGCTCTAAAATATAATGTAACACTTGTACTGTTTTTAGTAAAAAAATCAATTTATAATCAGTTTTAAGTAAGCAATAAGTTATACCTCTTACAACACGTATAAACACTACAGAACTTGTCTGCGTCTGTCTTGCTGCTACGAGCCGGACTGCTTTGTTTGAGTACTTACGTAAGCATGGGCAAGGGGTGGTGGGCGGGAGGGGTTGCGAGACAAAGTAAATTCACATTCGCCGTAAGGTGTCTTAATTTATATATATATAAAAATTATATATATATATATATATATATATATATATATAATTGTTGTTATGTCCTCTTTTATTTTCTACGAATGAGGAAAAGACACTGTAAATTAGTAATCGGAAAAATATACAAATATAGTTTTTCATAAGCCTTATGTAAATATGAAAATAAAATCTACTCATGAGTGGGGCGAGTATGATGGACACTAGTAACTCTGGTTGAGGTACAAGACATAACATGACACCGTAATTTGTTTATTTTTAAGACAGAAGGGGGTGTACCGGGTCTTTTGACCGGTACATTTCGTTTTTTTCGTCGTTGGCTGCCGGGCTGCCTGAGATCGCTCATTCCCTGCGTTTCGCGTACTTTGGTGGCTGTTGGCCCGGATTCGTTCGTTCCGTGTTCCAGCCTTTGTCTGTCAGGTTGCCCATCTTCTAGATTGTTCTAGTAGTGCTAGTTGTGTCTCGGCGGCCGAACCTCCTTAATATGATCGGCTAAGGCTCCTAAAACGTAAGTGTTCTTTTGTAATTTCTAATATTTAATCACCCTTTTGGTGAAAATACTTTTGTTTCAAGGATAATATTCAACGGGCTTACTTGGGTTTTCAGAGTTTTGTTAAATTTGGGTTCTTTGTCTAGATGTTTCTCAGACTAGGTTAAAGCCATGTGCTCAATGTTACAGTTTTACCAGTAATTGCTTTATTATATCTTGTTTTATTTTCAATTGTAATTCTGTATAATGTTTATTGAGCCTTTTTCAGTTGGAGTTACCGATATATCATATTTTTGTTCATTGACAATAACCTAGCCTATCTTTAGTTTGATTTTCATGTATAACATTTTGCCCCTGTATCCATAGCCTAGTTTTCAGTTTGTCATTTTTAGTCCATATACGTAATTAATTCTTTGGTAATTTGTTAAGTTGTAATTTGTTTTAAATCTGATTTTTCAACATAATTATTCATAGCCTAAAAATGGATCATTTATTTTCTAGGGTGCTCCAATCATGTACAATTTTGTCTGTTCTTGTTTTGTTTGGCCATTTCATGTTGATGAGTTGTTATGTGTATTATTTTTGTAAAAGGGTTTGGCTGTTCTATTTTTAATGGCTGTGTTTGACCTTGCAGTCCAGGGTCCTCGAGTGGGACATCTGCCCTCAGCCTGTCGTCCGGGGAAAGTTTGACCATCCACACTGCCAGCCTGGCCTGAGGACCATGTATAGAGGCCATTGGTGACCCTGCTGCCCCACCTACATCTTTGGGTATGAGTCTTCTGTCCTCAGGTCAGTGCTTTCCTTCTTGTTTTCCCGGCGGCTGAGCTGGGGGTTGCTAATGTGAAATATAAAAAAAAGAAGAAAAAAAATGCTTGTGGAACTTTATGTGGCCTAGGCCTAAACTTCTAAACTGGGACAAAGTGATTGAAACAGCCATGGGGACTTATATTTTTGTTTTATTAAAGAAAGAAAAACTCTTAAAATACACAAAGATTTTTTTTTGATGTTAATATTTATTTATACTTATTGTTATTTAGTTTAATTAGTTTATTTGGTTGTTATATTTTGTAGAGTTTATATTTGTTAGGTCCCCATTGTTAAATCATGTTATTATTTATTTATATGTGTTTAGGCCTAGCTGTTGTTATTTATTTTTTTGTTAAGTTGTATTATGGGGGTCGCGAAGTGACTTTTTACTAAAACGGTACCGGGTTATATTTTATTTTTAATTATTTTTTTTAACTTTCACCAAAAGGGGATTATTGTTCTTTTGCTTAACTTCTTATTCGGAGCTGCCCAGGGATTCCGGCTTACTCCCTGGCCTCGGTGGAATCAAGGGATGTGTGGGCTAAATTGCCGGTTTAAGTGTTGTGATCCAAAGGTTCTAAATTTTCACTTTTATGTGGGCATTAAATTTATCTTACGTTTTGGGGGTCTCCGGCTAAACTGCAGATAGGCCATGTAGTTGTTAATTGGTAATTTTTGGTATTTGTAGAGTTTGTGGTATTTATAGCGTTTGTTATTATTGTGTAGTATCTTGGTAATTTTAGTGTTTGTTGTTATTTATTTAATTGCAAATTTATATTGTGGCCTTCTGCCTATTTTATATTGTGGCCTTCTGCCGTTTTTGATTAATATCTTTTTTGTTTACTTGTAATATAAAGTAGTTTTGCTCAGCTGCCGAGTTTTATTTTGACCCTCCAACTGCCGCCCGTGATCCCATCGCTCGACTTGTTTTGAGCCATCCCCCGGTTGGCACGCTTACCAGCTTTGGTGGGGGGATGGGTCTCAGGGGTAATATAATAGACACTTAATGTTATATTAGAGTTTGCAAACTGCATTGGATAATAAATTCACAGCGTAGGTAACACAAAAATAACAACGACTAAATGCCTTGAAGTTCTGGTTCTAGGACAAATTTGATTTCAGTGAGGTGTGGAATGTACCATAGGCTTGATGAATTTTTAATCCTTCGTCCAGAGTTCGTCAGTTCGGTCGCGGGTTTAAACTCCTCGGTACGAAGTACGACGCCTCAACTAAGAGTCATGTGATGGCAGGTTACAGATCCGTTACATTAGCGTTGTACGTGTTTTCTCTGCCATACAAAAGTTTCTCTGCTCAATATATAATATTTTAGTCACGGATAAAGTCAAAAGATGGAGTCAAATAATTGGCTCTTTTAAAAGAAGTTTGTACACTATAACCTTTCCTATGAAAAATTAGTAATATTTTAGGTGTTGCAGTTCTTGTTCAGTGATGTCTACGTAGTATATACGACAGATAATTCTAATGTAAATACTAACTGTTGGAGATTTTCTCGTTAATATTTAAACCATATCAACTGGAAACATTATCGATAACGCTTCATTTGACCCCAATATCAGCTAAAACGACCACCACGGTTCGACAGTTTTATTGTATTTAATTTGAAGTCTAAACAATACACAACCTAACTAACTCACAAAGTATGAATGTCGTTGAATTTTCTCGAACTCTTAAGCTTATTTGAAATAATTCTTAACCATACTAAATTGATTTTGTTGTCTTTTTTTATCTATTAACAATTCTTCAAAACTCTCAAGATAGCCATTTTAATGTCATTGTACATTTAACCTTGTTTAAAACTAAATATCTGTCTATAAATTATTTTAGTTGGTTTGAATATTGGTGTGAACTATATTAAAAAGCCAATTCTTAATGAATTTTACATGAATGCAAATGGTACTATATAAATAGGTTATAAATAAAGAAACATAAAACAGGTTTGCTTTACATAGTGACTCAAATTTTTTGACCTCTACGTTAAATATCAATCATAAAATTACAAAATGTTATTCGAGTGATTTTTTTAAGAAGCCTAGTGTTAAAAACCAATAACAAAGTAAATAAATCAATTAAAATGTATAACTTCTATAAATATTTGTATTTTTTGTAAAATAAATAAATAGTGTATCTAAAAATGTATGTAAAAAATGTATCGGTTTTGGACAGAAGCCAAGGCTTGTCATATACATTTATAATTTTATTTTTAGAAACATATGCTGTAACAAGTATTTATGTCATATTTTCTAGTTATAATTGTCTTGTATTTACACTATGCGCTGATATTGACAATATATTGCTTATCACCGTTTCATTAACTTATTATACATCGAAAATATTTTGAATAGCCTTCCAAAATATTTTGCATGTTACTGGAGTCTCTTATTTCAAAAATTTTAAATGTGTGTGATCATAAATATTCAATTAAATAATGACTCCCACAATTTTTTAATTTTTAAAAATCTTTTTAACTTTTTGTAAGCCTTCAGTTCCAACTATATACAAATATTATTGCATACTTACAACTAAATGCTCCTTTGGTAAAACACTAAAAATATGAATAGAAATACACAATTAAGAGCAATAGGTTGCGATTAATTGTAAGTTAAACAATGACATAAAACTTACTCTGATTCTAACCGAATTGCAGACCTACTTATAGAAAATTATTTAGCATAAAATTTATCGCTTGTGTCTTTCGAACATTGCATGTTCGTATAGATTTGGGAACTCAAATGATATAAGATGTAATTGGTGATTGCGTGATACTGAATATTCCTATTCAACTGACAGCTCATCTGTTTCAACAATGGCACAGTTATAATTGCTACAATAGCCTCTTAATATTTAATCGAAAATGTACCGAATGAAAACCGAACACCTAAGTAATTTAAAATATTTATAAATAATTTATCTTTTTATCTATTTTAATGTATCGTTTAATTAATATATGCGCAACTATTCTAATAATACTAAAGTAAAAGTGTCATATTGTAAAACCAATATATATTATATATTACAAATTTGTAATATAATATATGTAATATATAATAATATATATTACAAATTTGTATTTTTTTCACTGTAGTCTATAACATTTTATTGAACTAATTATTACAAAAAAAATAAGAAAACAGTATTAAAAGTCACCAATTTACTGCATACTACTCTAAAAACAGAATAAGTTATTTTAAATTGAATTGTGTTTTTCACATTTTACATTAATTAAAAAAACAATTGCCTTCAGCTCTGGTGTATACATAATCAATTTTACGAGAATCGAAATCATTCTGTTTTTATAGGAATGTTTGTAGGGGATTGAAACAATCAAATTAAGAGAAGGAATGGGGGTTCTCTGATTGACAATCGTTTCCAATCAGAGTGCCTATAAATATCGATAAGTCTCCGTGAGTAGTTAGTATTGTGCAACGTAAGAGAATGCAATTAAGCTAGAATTCCATTTCTAAGTTCAATTCTTCGCACGCCTTTATTTATTTTACTCAATTGATTGTTATTTTACCTTTTTACCTCTTTGCACATATGACACAATACATATTTTTCCTGATGACACTAAGGGATTTCTAGCGTATATTTTCTATTCTAGCGTATAATAAAATGTCTGTGGATCTAGTGTCTCATTTAGAACATATACTTTATTTACAAAAACAAACGGCTTCCTAACCATCAGTTAGGCTTGGTAGCCTACATACATAATTACACATAAATACATTTTAGTCTAGGTACTACATAATTGCAAAATAATACATTATTGAAATGAAATGAAATGAAAAACGACTTTATTTTTAAGGCGAGGTTAGGATTGGACAGTCCTCTCTACCACCTAACCTTGGTATTTGATTATGGTTAATCAAGTTGTTTACCATCCAATAATGTATTATTTTGCAATTATGTAACTATGACGTACCTATATTAAAATGTATTTATATAATTACAAAAAAATTATGTATATATAAAATTATATATGTACATATACAATATTATGTACGGGTAGTTGTATTATGTTTTTTTACATGACTTGTTTTAGTATTTACCAACATTAATATGGTGTTAAAATAATTACTAATTCAAATAATGAAGTTTTTTTCAGAAACAAGACAAAATTAACAAACGTACGCTTACTGTTAGTTATTTATTGGTTTTAATATACATATTGTAAGCCACACGTACAATTTAATATCAAATGAAATAAATTTACATAAAAAAATAGGTTTGTAGGTTTCTATTTGTATGCATATATTTTTACTGCAGTGAATACGTTTGTAGTATGGGGAAACAAACAAATAATATATAATGTTTGGACTTCTGCTTGTAGTTTTTACATTCATGATTTAAATTAAAAATAATTCGTAGCATATTTCAACTTATATGATAGGTTTACTCTAGCAAGGCATGCCAAAATCAAAACGACCTTCCCCATAGTCTATGTAGAATCCACCATATCCTTCTTCACATTCCGAGGTAACGAAGATAATTTGTCTTCTCACAGCTTCCTGGACGATCCCCTTAAGTTCATCATTCGTTGTGCATTGCACAAACTGATCAACGTAAGGCAATAAAGTTTCCTTGTAGTATCTATCTTTCTCTTCTTTAGTGTATTGTGCAAAGCTGGCACTGATTAGTGTGAATAAGACAGCAATAACCTATGAAAACATGGATGTCGTTTAAACAAGACTTAAATATTCCAAATTGAAAATAAATTTATTCTAAAATTCCAGCTACAATTTACAGGTTTTTCCACGCAATGTGTTTCGTAAGGTGGCAAAGCCAAGATATATATATTTTTTATAAATTTAAGATTGTTATACAAATAGTTGTCACACTACATTTTCTAAACACGTAAATAATATATTATTTCACTTATTTCTGTACTTAGAAGCTACAGAATTTGGCGTTTTAACTAATTTTGGGGTGAATTCATCTTAGAAATGGTTTGTGCTGCAGATGTTATTTTATTTAAATATTTTTTACCTGTGTATTTGGCTTTTTTTATTAGTTTGGTAGATGGGTTATGAAAGCCATACGATATACATTTCAAGTGTGGATTGTTCAACTGGCAAGAACTTAAAGAAAAAAAAAAAAAAAACAATGTCCGACTCTGAACCAGTAAGGGCAAAATTAAACCAAAGTCACAATAAGAAGTCAATATGTGTAAAAAAAATTATTCTCGTCACCAATTATCAATTAATTAATTGACAACTAATTTATCAAGGTGAAAGTGTATATTGTGTCATATGATAAATATACTGCACATGAGTATAAACAATTTTAAGAATGTTTTTTAATGAGAAACTTTGAGTCAGACAGATTTTCACTTCTATTTAAACAAGGGCCTATTAAATATCATACCCTATAACCAGAAATAGGTTTTAACATAAATCACGTGGATCAAAAAGTAAATACAACCATATTTATTAAAACATTGAAGAATTCATGAGACCTATTTTACAGAGAATACCTTGGAACATGAATTAAATACATTGTTTTTGTTGGTCATAAGATCAGTAAATGAGAAAAATCTAAACTAAAGCATTTCTAAGCAGCTTACAGGTATAAAATAATATTATTGTAAATATTCTTATTATTTTCTCATTAACTGTTTTAAATACCGGTAGACTATTTATCTACAGGCCTAAATATTTAATATCAAACAATTATTTTAAAAAATGATAACTAAACAACTTTATGATCCCTGTAATCAAACAAATACCATTTCAAAACTGCGTTATATTCGTAATAAACAAACTAAAATTAAGTAAATTTTCTAACACAAAAATGTACTCGAGTTCATTTAAGTCCAGCACCTATCAATTTAATGACCTCATTGTTATATTAGGTAATTTAATTTACATTAATATTAATGTTATTTTAAATTTAACAGAGATATCAACATAAATTTTATCATGGAAATACATTTATTCGAAACACTCACCGTTACAAACCGCTTCATATTAATAGAAGTTGGTTGACGAACTGCGTCATACCAAACTACCAGATGTAGGTTTGTTTCATGTGAACTCACCTATTAACTCCAATTAGACGGTTAAGTGACAAATGTTTATCGTTTATTATAAGTAATTAATGATGCTCCGCGTGTCAGTTTAATTATGTCTATATAAATGAAGTATTAACGTGCTATGCCTCGTTTACTTTGAGTTGATTATTAGTAAATTACTGTTTTTCACGATACAACTGTATTGACTCAACAACCTGAAAAACGTTCCTGCCTCACAACCTCAAGTTAGGTTAGAGTATAAATGCTTAAATAAACTTAAAAGAATATATTTACTTATTTCCAATTCTTTTTTAGATGAAATTTGTCAGTCGAATAGAATTGACATATTCATAAAATTTAAGGAGTACGCTCAAATTCAAACTATGTATCACATAGTTAATTAATGTCCACTACGTTCTTTTCAGGGGGGGTATCAGCCAATCTTCGTAAAATGGATACCTGAATTTACTTCTGTATCGGACCAATATTTAAAAAAAAAATACAAAATTACATTCTACTTGTGTATTTTCATTTATGTGTGTATTTATTTAGTTATTTTTTTTTTTTAATGTTTTATTAGCTTGGTTTTAATTAGTTGAAAGCCGTACGACATATACTACTATGCTGGATAGACTATAATTAATAAATTCTACGTCATCATCTTCCTTTATAATGTAGACTATGTATGTTATACTAAAGCTTAAATTAATATAATTACATTAAATATATTTGCCACAAAATACTGGCTCCAGTAAATCATGAGTAACAATAAAACTGCATTAAAAATAACATTTGTTGCAATTTTTATAACAGTTACAATTCTAAAAAACGTATTCCTGTTGCGTTAAAGAAAAATAAAAATACTGGTTCTAGTAATGACTTATATAAATTTATAGTTGTTAATAATAAATATTGGGCGGCGCCCTTTGACTATCCTTTGACTGTCTAAAAGCACTTTAAATTAAAGTAAATGAAAAAAGCCTTAAATAAAGGGGAAAAGTTAGGACTGTAAAGTTCTCTCTAATACTTAACTCCAAAGCTACTTTTTACGTTTTGAATATAAATAGCAATTTAACGTAAATTACTGAAAAAGATTGTTTTAGTTGTAAAACCCTCATATGAATTAAATTTCAATTCACTTATAGAAAAATCATCAACTGAAATTGATCCTTATTTAACAGAAAATTCTTTTCCGCTCTTGAAAAGTGTTTCCATCACTCTTACAATGCCATATAATTACATTATTATATCTGTTGTTGCTGTTATAATTACACTCCATTACCCAAAAAAAAACTTAAAACTCTTAAATTTGATGAGAAAAATTCCTTTAGAGATGAAGAGACTACTGAAGGATAAACTTCTTCAGTGCTTAATTGCCTATTTAATAGAATGTT
Source organism: Stictocephala bisonia (assembly GCA_035578905.1). NCBI lineage: Eukaryota > Metazoa > Arthropoda > Insecta > Hemiptera > Membracidae > Stictocephala > Stictocephala bisonia. The sequence continues at coordinate 1,153,650 of JAQJVL010000009.1, forward strand.
TTGATATCAATTAAATGAAGTAATACAATTAATTTAGCTCAATATACTAATAACTAAAGCTTCCGGTAACGACCACGTCAAGGTGTTATCTACAATATTTACATCACCAAACGAGCCTACGAAATAAAATTAGTCCAATATACACTAACTTTGAGCATCAAATCAATCTTAAAAGTGCAAGATATGTAAACTGTAATTGTTTTATAATCACAAATGTAGTATTTTTGTGGTTATAGTTTCAGACGATTGACACTATGAAAACAAAGGATGGAACGCACCTTTCTTGTATTTATCAGTAATATATCAGTTGCGACTGTTGTGTAATTTGAATGCTATGCGAAAAAACTGTGTTAATTAGTCTATTTTATTCATTAATTAGTCACCTAATTGTATGACCACTATGCTAATACAGGACTTATATTTTTATGTAAACTTAAAAAACTAACTAAAACCGTGTGAATTTAATCATTCAGATCTTCTATAATTATAATAAAGATTTGAAGACTGAAATTATAGTTTTTATTGTTTACTACACAGTTCTATTAACTTCCAAAACAGCTTCTTCAAATTATATAATCACAACGTTCAAATTAGAGAATAACTCTTGGTTCTTGCAAGAGTTTATATTTACTTTTACACTTAAGATGATGTTAACTAGTACAAAATTGGTGGATATGAGTGCAGTATTATTATTATTGTGAAATGAAATATAAATATTTACATGATTTATTAAGTAGGTTTCACACTTACTTAGCTGTGAACTATTATTATTTTTACGTAACTGTTATTAAAGTTCACACGTTACATATATGTATATACACAATACATCTAGGAACACCTAGCCCCTTAAACCATCTTGCAGTCATACAAGCATATACAATTCAAGAGGCCTAATGTTGAAATGACACTTGGATATATGTCAAATGAGGCTAACTCTGATGTTATTTTTGTGTCCAGAAAATAACAAGTCATTTATAACACACATTAACATATTACTATCTTAATTAATATCTCAATTGTGCGATGCAAATCTGTTACATTGTGGAGAGAAATGTGTTTTATCAACATAAATTTATAAGTGCATAGATATGTTTTCTAATGAGATAAAAACGTTTTAAGAACATAATAAATATTAACTTACAAACTTGCACCTACAGTTGATGTTTAAGACAAAAACGCCAAAAATGTTTATATACTTTCTATGTTTGCGCTAAAAAAAAATCAAAATACTTGTTCTTCGTGAAAATAAATAAGATAGTTTTATCGAACGTTTGAATAGTTATCTTCCAAAGTATTACACAACTTAATAGACGTGGTCTAATTTTATACTATTAGCAAGGAACTATTCGAAAATCTGTTTTAAGTTTATCATGATCAAATGATAAATTCCTTTACAATGTTAAAGCTATAAGACATCTTTTTCAAGGGATTAACGGCATCCATTTTCATATCGGAGGAAGCGGCAGAGATAAGGCAGATGCCGCTGGCATGACGGAGTGACTACATCATGTTATTGATGAAACTGAATTTGTCTTGTCAATGTTTTATACAGCCGAGTTTCACGCATGATTTAAATATTTTGAGGATATATTATAAAAAATGGTCGATGGTTTCTCGATTAGAGGTTAAATGCAGTAAGTCGTTATAAAAAAAACTATAGTACTAAGTATTTATTTATATATCCAAAAATAATAATTTAAAAAAATACTGTGAGTGATAGAATTATTTGAAATAATATCAAATGCCTACATCACGAGTTTTTTTTTAAATATAAAGTAATAACTGAATTAATTTATATATATTAATTATGAAATTTTGAATCAACTAATAACAGTTCCTGATCGGATAGATGAGAATTATCATCTGAGATCGACTTTTTGTTAATTTATTATTTATCAGAAATTGTAGGAAATGCATAGCTTTATATGGACTACTACGGAATTTTAAGAGTTTACACTGTGATAGAAACATAAGAAAGTGACATTTTACTATTTAACAAATCAGTTCACAAAACCACTTGTAAAGTTTAGTCAGTAAAGTCTGCTACTTGTCCCGAACTCGTTACAACAGGGCACAAAGTATGAATAAACAATAACATTCTCACTTGACGATGTAGTTGTAACGGCCGCAAACGTAAAGTTATTTTACAGTAACGTTGCTGAACTTTTACGAACGTATCTATAACCAAATCAGGTTAAATTCTCGATATTAACGTACGTTTTGGGTCAGTAAGAGAACCTCAGTTTTGTTCGCCTTGAGGGACTTGGTGTGAAAAATCTTTTTTTATTATTATTTATTATTAGTAGTATTATTATTTCATGCAGACCAACTTGAAAAGCTATGTTTTCCTTTTATCATATTTTAATGCCAATCAATATTTTATGTTGTTTAAATGGCCTTGTAAATTAAAGTATAAATTTACAACTTTGTATGACAGTTAATTAATCACCTTTAATGGTTAATTATGATTTTCAGTGAATTTTATCAACCATTAATAATGTTACTGTAAATAATGTTTAAATATGATTGTACTGTTTTATCTTAGTATTTACAGATATATTATTAATGCATTTTAAACCCTGATTTAAACAGTATGGACCTTAAACCAAACGAAGGTAAAAACTATTAATTTTAATATATAATTAAATATGAATAGTAACTAGGTAGAAATGTTCGGTTGTAAATTATTTGAAATTCAGGAAGTGTTGGACACAAACTCTTGATTGGGTGTTGACCTCGATTAAGGCTTACACCATGTAATGGTGACAATTAGGGTTGCACCAATCCTCTCTACAGGAGATTGTGGTAAGCTCCTACTGTGTACATGCGGGCATTTCGGTGTCTTACAAGGTAATGTAATCAAACAATTTATTGTTGGAGTATATGAAATGAGGGCACCTGGCAATAAGTCTTTGGTGGTTCTTTAATTATGATTAATGTTTTAACAAAACTATTTAATAGAGATAAAGTATGTGCTGTAGGAATTTAGTTTTTACAACCATTCTGTAGGACTAGTTTACTGTACTTTAAATGTATTACTGAGCCTAATTGTTCTTTTATAATATTATATTCTATCAATGTTTACTTTATAATATAGTGGTGTGAATATTAAATTATTATCTGCTGCTGAGCTTTTTTAAAAGAATTGAATATATGGCAGAAATATATTTACTTTTTGATAGAGAAGGAAAGTTGATAGAATAAATTTCATAGAAACACAATGCTTTTGTTTAAAAGTATAAAATTAAACTATTGCAAAATAATTACTAAACAATAATAATCCTAGTAGCTTGAGACTTGAATATCAAGCAAACGATCAGGCCAAGAATTTATCAAAATACGTTGTTCTGCTGTAACAATTTGAGTAGTTTCTATGTAACTTAATTAAAAATTAAGTTATTTATTAGTGCACGGACAAAAACGTACGAAGCATTAGACAGCAATATTTTTTGGAAAAGGTACACACATGGTAATATCAGTCAAAGAATAAGGATAAAATAAACGGAACGAGTTGGTCTTTGGGATAACATAAAACAACGAGGAGAGAGGATGAAAACTGTATTAGTAAATAGTTAACAAAAAATAGTATGTTTTCTGATGAGGAACTGTTACTTAATACGGATGTCACAGAGCGTTTTTAATCAACTCATTCAAGTCAAAGAATTGAGTTGATTCGACATGTTATAACATGTATTACCTCGAGTAAAAATGTACTAACCATCACCTAAACTTTAACGATCGCCGAAACATTTGGCGTAATTAAAGTGAACAGACATTAGCTAACGAGATTGACAACTGAATGGCAAGACAAATAGAAACAAGTTTGTTGTTGGCTCAAGACATCGGGGTAAACTTCCTTTCAACCCCTTGTAGGGGTGATACACTATTATCGATCTCCTGGTTATCCTTAGTATTAAACGGAAAGTCAGGCTAAGGGTGAATATTAATTTCTTTAAGGCAATGTGTTATTTTAAAAGTTAGAGTGAATAAAATTGTCTTAATATTATTTTCATCTTATAATATAAGACTTGCAGAAAATATTCTATATTTTTATGGAAGGAGTGTTACATACTTAGAGATAAGTGGTCCTATGGACGATTCATAGAAATATCATTAAATGTTGATATAAAAAAAACTGGGCAGATATAGTAAATTTGTCCTAGTTTAAATTTTAGCTGCTGTCTTTTAAAAATGGCTTTTAAACGTCAGCGGTCGATCTAACATTGCTCCCAGGTACAGTGGATGATCATTGTGCTGAATTTCTACACAATTTATAAATATGTTTAGTTTTCGATCAGCTAGTCCAGGGATACTCACTATGAGACCCTCGGGCCGTATGCGACACTAACACAAATGTTGCGGCCCTTAAATTCTTTTAAACTACAAACATTTTTTAAGTGACAACCACTTTTGTATTTTACAGGCTACAGAAATGCTCAGAATGCTTCGACTTTGTTTTAATGCACTAAATACTAAATTAATAGCAGAGAGACAGACAAAATGCAAGCTAGAAAACATACGAAAACTGTATGTATATGTACTTGCGGCCCTTAGATTATTTTGAGAAAAGTAATGAGGCTCATCATGAAATCCTAGTAAGGAACTGTGAGCTAGTCGGGTTACGATTTAGCTGCCAGGTTCTAAAATATTCTTGAAGATCATTTTTAATGTTTCTTCAGTAGTAATGATTTCATTGTCCTGATAAGCTAAAGCAATATCGTATACATATATAAATTTTCTAGACTTTTGATTGCGATGTCAGTGGTATACACGTTGAATAAAATTGGAGCAAGTACAGACCCCTGGGGCAAACCATCCTTCAACTATCTGAAAGAGCTTTCTTCATGGCCGAGATAAACTTTTATTAGCCTGGCACTAAGCAATGACTCTATTAGTCACAAAAGAAAGGGACAGGGAAGGAGGCTGTAGAACTTAAAAAAAACTTTGCTCGATAATGTTTCATAAGCCGCTGTAAGATCAACAAAAGCTGCGGACGTTATTAACTTCTTTTTAATCCCACTCTCGATCAATTATGTTAGATCTATGATCTGCCCGTTACAACTGACCTATTTAACATTATTAAGTGTTGTATTATCACTTTTTTACCCTCATTTTTATTATTTTTCTATTTTTAATAAGCTAATTTTTCAATTCTTGTTAGTAAAATGGGCTTCAGTTATTCGTAATATTAACCAAATACGGGCGTCAAGTAAAATGGAATTTAGCAATACATTAGCTAATAATATTAAATTCGAATTGACAATAGAATGGAAAGCCAATAGACAGACAGTTTAGTGAACTTAACTCATTAGTGTTAACACCCTTATAGCCCTTACCATAAGAATTATTTTTTAGATATTTCTTATTTCAGTTTATGTTATAAGATAATATTGTTTTAGGATTCAGAAGAGGACGACTTTATTTATAAAAAAATATGTATTTATACAATTCATTTTTAATATCTTAAACATTATCTATTTATAATTGGTTTGTTAATATAATCAACGTAAAATCTTTGATTATTTAAAAAATCTTTGATTATTTGATTGATTAAAAAAGTTTTACATTAAAATTGAACTAGAAGTTTAAATTTGGATTTTATGTTTTTATATACATGATTTACTTCATAATACATATATATTTAAACTTTCAGTTAAATTTTAATGTAAACTGCAAATTTTTGTGTTGTTTACATTAATAAACCAAACATAAATAAATAGTGGTTATGGTCTTGTAAATATTTTATTTAATGAAAAATATTTACAGTAATTGCCACTGTCACTATAAATAAAAAGTACAACTAGAAATAAAATTTAATGTGATACTTAATCGTTGTAAAGGCAAATATTAAATGTAAGCAATCGATTTATTAATAACTAACAAATAATAACTAAGAAAGAATTAAACATTTCCAATTACGATTACTAAACAAACACAAATACAAATGAAAAAAACCATTAGTAGCTTGCTTTCAAACAAAAAAATAGATTTCGTTGCACGTAGTTCGTTAACCACTCATTTTTCATAAAACATCAAAACAACTCCTCTTAAATCCACGCAAAGTTCATTAAAGCTCCATTAATTTCATCTGTGGACGAGGCGGTGTTTCATTTTTTTAACAGTTAACACTCTCAATATTTGCAGGTTAATATAAGGTATAAATTACCTGGCCATTTTTCCTTTACAGCCTGTATATGATTATATCATTTAAAATTAATATGTGATAAATAGTAACATTTTTTAATATGCAAAGAAGGTTAAAGTAATGGAATAATTGTATCCAACATATTCATAATCATTACGATATTCAGTGTTAAAGAGTTTTCCCATTCTTTTAACTGGTCCTTTGCACTCGTCAGTAAGCAACTATCTCAAGAGAACTGTCTTACTCTACCATCATACAGCTCACCCATAAGTTCATTATTCCTCCAAAAAAATCACCATATCGTATCGTCATCTAATATCATACTGAATGGCACGCTTTGTCGTCAGGCAGTTTACATCAGTATTGGAAAAGATTACACACCCCAGGACATCGATTATAGCTAATTTTTAGTATATAAAAATTCTAATAAGGGTTCGAAAACTATAATCATTTCTATTTATATAAATATTGCTATTATATATTTCTAAGAAAAATCGTAATGATGTACTAGCTTAAATCAAGAACTGGTTTTCAGTCAACTTTTCAGCGCAAACTGATTTCTTTTCAAACGAATTGATATTAACTGTTGTTAGTTTGGTTGGAAAAAACTAGAGTTCATTCCTGAAAGGTTGTATTCGTTGCTTTGTATTAGGAGTAAATTCTGAAATGAGTACACTCCTTATGTTTTAAAAATACTAATATTTACGAATTAAGGTAATTAATAAATATCCAAACCACTATAATGTAATGTACAATTTCAAAGAAAACAGTTCTCCACTAATGAAAGTAAAAACTAATGATGGTCAAAGCTAATTTGTTGAGAGGTATACCTAAAGTTCTATAGATAGGTATTTAAGGTCCTCAAGCTGGCCAATAATGGTGAGCCGCAAATGGGTTTGCCATTAGGCTCATCCTACCAGCCGTGGAGAGGCCGATATTGGTATTATTTGGTATCTGGAGGCCTTGTATCGTACTAAAGTAGCATTTCCTAAGGATAACGTGTGACATCTAACAATACTTAGTATACAAGATCACGTTCAGCCACGATATATGTTTCATTTACATGACCTTAAATTACCTAAGTGACTGATTAGGTAATCAGCAAATCAGACCTTAAAGTGTGCTTGTTTGGATACAATCGTTCTCATGATGTCTAAGAATTGTTATTACTTCAAATTTTAATCTTTGTTAAGCACATAATTTTAAGCATTTTTTACGGGTATCGTATTTTACATATTAATTGTGTATTTTAAATAAACATAATCCATATATGTTAAGGTATATTTATAATTGAAATTGATTACTTATAAAACCTGTCCTGGAAAGTGTGTAGTTTGTATTTGTCGTACCATCAATGTCGGTGTGTATTGGGTAAAGTCAATACCACCGTACTTATTTGATTGGGAAGGTGGGCCAGTACCACTGGATGTGTATGAGTGGGAACTATCCACAATGGGGGGGCCTTTACTACTATACCTGATTTATTGACCCACGCGCTCACCCATACGAGCAGTGGTAAAGACGCTCGCAGTAAGGTAGTATTGATGACCACCCGCTCACCCATACGAGCAGTGGTAAAGACGCTCGCAGTAAGGTAGTATTGATGACCACCCGCTCACCCATACACGCACGGTGGGATATTAACAGTGAATTGTGAGGAAGAAATCGTTTCTCTTGGATTCAGATTAACAATAATCTTTTCTCACAAATTTGACCGCAATGAAAAAATAGCAATTTTTAATATATCAATGGGTGGCTACTGTACATTTATACAGTAATGTACTTGCACCCACTCGTCTGCTAAAACAATTTCAGTGGTGAAGACCCACCCACACACTTACAATGGGGAAGTAAATGTTAGTACAGTCGTATGTCAGTATTTTGTCATTCTGTTTACGTGGTAGTGAGGCCTAGGTAACACTAATTTATTTTATACCAGTCGTTGATATAACTCATGCGGCCAAAGACACATTGTGGCACAGTCGGTCAGCCAGAATGTAAAAACATCAGTTCAATTTGGTAGCAGCTGGATTCAACAATGTAATGCTGACTCACTATCCCACAATGTGGTGGGGGAAGAAAACGCCCGTCTTATGGTGTGATCCAACACTAATTACTGGTCGTTGGTTATGACTATTGTTGAAACAGGTAACAGGTATTTCCTAACTTTTCATGTCTGTATCTAAGAGTGGAAAACAAGATTAGTCTGCAGATTATAATTGCTTTTACTAATGTATACGAGGGCTGTCACACAAACACCTCATTTTTACACAGCTGCTGCTAACACTCTGCAGTACAGCACTAATTACGTAATTATGTACTAACAAGTAAGCATTTGTCACTGAACCATGTAATTGGAGTAAGTACATGTCTTTTACACGTACATACAACAGATCTACCTCTGGTCGTAGTGCGGTAGTATCAACACCAAACTTCAGTAAATATGATTCGGCTAGTAACAGTGAGTAATGTTTAGATTTATATTAACTATGTACAAACTTACGTGTTGTGAATTTAGTTCACACGACGGTTTTGTAGAGTAACACAGTTACTTAGTTGATCTGAAGGAGATAAAATATCACGTCATGATCATGAGTCAAAAACAATAATATACTTACATTGGGTAATAATTTGCAAATTTACTTAAATAATTAAAATGTCTTGTGTATTTTTTTCATCAGATTATAATATTATATAAATTTTATTTGTTTGTTTAGAAATATTATTTTGATATTTTTGTAATAAATCGAATTTCATGTTCTCTTACTAAATTTTGTTGACCTTCCGTTTATATGTGTAGTTTACTGCAATATTTTGTTATCGTTAATTCTATCAACTTTGTTTAACCAGTACTTTTTAATGAAATATAGATTATGCACACATAAAACCTGAACACAATAAATGAGTTACTTAAAATAAATATTTTATTCGTCATCTCTAATGTCAGATAACCCAAAATAAGTATGTTTCATATGTTATACTATTCAATGTACTATTATCTTATTAAATTCATTATACTTACATGGATTTTAAGAGTGAGTTGGCACTGGTGGCGCAGTGCTGTAACCCAGCTACATGGGGACAAAGTGTTTGGGAGATTGTAGGCGATAGGTTGGATGCTCGGTCCTCTTAATACCGACATGGCGTCCGCTTGAAGGTTGCTATCGGCGTGGACACTACTAGAGAAGTCTGGGGTGTCCATGTTGGGTGGTAATCATTGTGTGGACGTTGTGTGGGGGAGTATCTGAGTAGCAGGCTTGTCAATTAGCTGAAAATCAGACCACCACTACATGGTTCGGATTCCACGTAAATCTGTAGGTCCCTTAGTTGCCCTGGCTGTTGGGCTATTAATATTTATGAAGAACAGTTGAACTCAGTTAGTAACCAGGCTACACTCATCCACACTCATCCTACACTCATATAACCATTCATATTGACCTTTAAATAAGCACAACGTTGTGTCGGCGTCTCATATGTAAGAATGATTTATGTCAAGATATACTGACTTCAAAGTGAAAAACTGTAAGCAAGACAAGAGTTACAATCTTTTTTGAAAAATGTATCCGTCATACTAAACACAGTATTAAATGATATATTTTATTATAAAATAATACGAATTGTATTACGATCATATCTGTCATATATTACCTCCATAAAATATCCAATCTATTAATAACGTAAATCATTCATGGTCGAAAATGCAAAATGCGATCTTTCTCCAAATTTACTAGGCTAAACTAAACGATTTTATTAAAACTTTTTTATAATTTTGATTAAGCTTAGTATATTATATATTCAATAATACTTATTGGTTCATATTGTCTTCCATAAAGACAAATAAATATTTGGTTTATACTAACATTGTTATAAAGCTTCTTTTCGTATTGTAAGAAGCAGTTATTTATGAGCCGAATGTTCACCCACTTAATGGTCACCATTATGTTGATTGTTGAAAGGTTATTGTATATTTTTGTTTCTCCTTGCAAAGGATACAAAACCTCTTGTCAACCATCAACAGAAACAGAAGGTATGCCTCCTTATATGAATTTAAAATTACAATTTAGACCCCATAGTTATGTTCTTAAATCTGTGATTAATGCTTGGTTTCAATTAAATTATAAAGTAGCAAGTTAAAAGTTGAAACAGATATAATTACGCCAAAGTTACCAACGTAATTTTTATTTTTTTTTTTTATTTTCAGCCCTAAATTTTAATTAATCATTAGATTTTGTATATGTGTAATCAAATTCTTATAAACTAAAATATCACATACATCCAGGGGTGTTTTAAATACAACAGAAATTATTTTCTACAAGACACGAATAGTATGAGATATAAAGCTGAATAAAAACAATCACATGGTTTTATATATATTATATATATATACATTGTTTATTTTATAATATATTAATTGATTCACTATTATTATAATATATTTACTATTTAAAATGATTAAATAAACACGGTTACATAAACCTATACTATTGATTTTTTCAAAAATATTCAACATATCCAACCAACGTTCCAACTCCACCAGGAACCACCCAGTGCCTCGAACCATTTTGAACTCGTCAGATGAACTCACCACGAACGTCAAAGACGAAATAACGAATGTTTTACATAATTTCAAAATATTAAATTTTTTATTATGTCAAAATCCTTTTTATTCCCCCAAATACATAAAAAGGATGCCCCATTTTTAATTTGGGGGGTATATAACAGATGTTTACCCTTCAATATTACTGTAAACTAGATAACTCGTAATAATGAGCTTGTTTTGATCTAGGTTGTGGCTCTGTTGTTGTCCCTGGCCACAGTCAGCTGGGCCGAGCTCACTGACGACGACGACATCGACTACTACAACAACGTCTTCATGCCTGCCTTCAACACTTACGCGGACTGTATGACGGATGATCACCTCAGGGGGTTGGTTCAAGAGAGTCTCAGTAGGGGAATACTCAATGTTCTTATACCTTGTGATGACGGCTTTGGTACCTTTGAAATTATAGATGAGTACGGAGATTTCAAAGTCGGCCTTCCCTGCTAGAATGACCACAACCTGACGAGAAAAACCCCTCCTGTGGCCTTTTAAGCTGTTATGACGTACGGTTGATAATTATTATAGTTTACAGTAAAGTTTTAGTAATATAAAATACTTAGAAAATTATTAAAATGTTTTACAGAAGTATTGTGTACCTGTGTATGTCTTTTTACTAAACCTCAGTTTAAGTCTATATAAATAAACATATATACCGTGTGGTTCGATGTCAGCTATTATTGGTTAATTTTAAAAAACTGTGATATATATTTGGATGAAGATCCAAAATTCATGCTGTATATCAGTAAGAATAAAAATTAAAATTGATCTCCTGTTACAAAGCTAAGTACAATCCTACGAGCCATTTAAGACCTGCCTCACTGACTCTGTCATGCTGGTTAATCTATCCGTAAAAGAGAGCAGTGAGAGCTCTGTAACTATGTGATCCATTGTTTGGATAAACTCCTCACAATCACATGACTCATCTTGTGTCAATCCCCATTTATAAGTCCAATAGTTACATATGTCCACACCAATGGTTTGGAACCAATGAAACAATGTCCATTCCCTACGAGGGAGGTTCATTCCACCAACAAGTATTGACAGATATTTAATAAGGTACTTATTTCGTCCTTAAAAACTGTTCCACGCTGTGGCCCAGCTATTATATTGGGTGAGAAATTTGATCTGCTCAACTATTAAACTGTACGTAAAGGTGGGTTTCGAGATTTTAAGCGACCGTACTGGCGTCAGAAATCCTGTGTAATGGGGAGGTACGGAATATTCAAGATATATTTTAATTCTTTAATTAATGTCTTCTGACGTCTTATCTCTGGAGGAGCTATATTGCATAGCACCGGGGGCCACAGATAGCTGTGGCCACAGCTACACAGTTGTCATGACAAAGCCACTAATAGCTCTCATGACCCTATTAAGTTCATCAATCGCTTTAGTGTGTACACTATTAAGCCATACGGGAGCACTGTATTCAGCAGCAGAATAGACCAGTGACAAATAAGTTGTATGTAGGACTTCTGCGTTGGCCCCTCAAGTTGTCCCGGCAATATGGTGTAATAGATTGGTCCTGGTTTTGATTTTAGCTGCTGTTATTTTAAAGTGTCTTTTAAACGTCAGAGATCGGTCTAATAGTACTCCTAGGTACTGTGGATGATCATTATAATGGAGTTTTACACCACTTAGAAAGATGGTCAATTTTCGATTAGCCAGTCTGTTACTTAGGTGGAAGCAGGTAACTTCGGTTTTTGGTATGTTAGGTTCTAAATTATTCTTCGAGGCCTGCAAGGTCGCTTGTGAGTGTTTCTTCAGTAGCTGTGACGTCCTTGTATTATAACATTTGTTAATGCAATATCATCCGCATAAACAAATTTTGGGATGTCATCAAGTAGAGATAAAAATTGGAGCAAGTAGAGACCGTACAGAAAGTTCAGGCCCCTGCGGCAGACTACGATCGTCCTTCAGCTGTCTACAAGAGCTTCCTTCACGATCGAGATATATTTTTACTAGGCTGACACTAAGCATTGACTCCAATAGACGGAAAAGAAAAGGACAGAGAAGGAGGCTGTAAAATGTTAACTACAACTTTTGCTCCATACTGTATCATAAGCTGATGTAAGATCAATAAAAGCTGCAGATGTTTTCAACTTCTTTTTAAGCCCATTTTCGATCAATTATGTACGATCTGGTTATTACAACTTCAGCCAAGACGAACACCAGCCTACTCGACTGGAATATAAGAATCAAGAATGGTTTATATTCTATTGCATAACAGCCTTTCCAGAAACGTATAATAAATACTAAGAATATATATTGGATGATAACTTTCCATTCGTTTAGGATCTTTGCCATTCATCAGAACAGCTACTACTGTTGATCGCTTGAATACTTTTTGGCTAATTTCCTGTGGCTAATATATTATTGTAAAATGTTTGAAGCCATTGTTTAACTTTGCTACCAACATTAAACAGAAATTCTAGAAAGATACCGCCAATATCACCTGATTTCACTTCTGGTAAAGTGGTTATCATCTTGCTTATCTCTTCCTTCCAGATTATCTCTTCCTCCGTGAAATATCTGGAGACTTCCAAGGGTGCCATTTGACTCTTATTTATTTCATTCAACTTGTAAAGCATGTTTGTCAGAAGGATGGTGGGTTGACTTTAATAAGCTGACTATCCGTTTTGCTATATTAGTGGCCTTCGGGTGGAGCACTTCTCTTTGATTTGGAAATTTTCCAGTAGAGAGTTTTCTTAAAAGTGACCAGGCTTTTCTACTGCTGTGGGTAAAATTTATATCGTCAACAGTTTTAACCCACCTTTCTCTCCTAGCACTGTCTAGAGAGTGCAGCAGCAGCTCAGCCGTGTTGGAGTATAGTTAAAGTAGCACTAAACTCTTTTTTTAGAGGTCATCTGATTTCTTACTCCATCCAATACAGTATAACAATATACTCATGTATGTATCCTCTTGGTGTGCAGCTTTAGCAATGGACGAGATGAGATATGTAAAGCTATCGCAATTTCTTATTGTAGGAGGAATGAACTGGATGCTATTATCAAGCCTGGTGGTAGAGGCCTCCCATATGCTTTATTAAAATTCCATATAGGCCTTGAAAAATATCGAATTATGGTCATGTGGATCCCCAACGAAACTAATGATACTGGTCTACGTTGAGAGTTGGGAAAAACATCAAGAACTTTCCACCTAATTGGCTTTGATCTTAAAGATCGTTTACATGAGTAGAAGCTAAAATTGGGGGAGTAACCTCGACACCAACGAGCTGAATAAAAAGTGGTTGAATCTTTAGCATCAAAGATCAGGAAAATATTATTTATTTCAGCCCAGTCAGCAAGCTCTCTACTATTCTCGTTGTAGGTGTTGTAGCCCCATTGGCTATAGTGACTGTTTAAGTCTCCCGCATAGAACGGAGGGCATTCAAAACTTGGGAAAAGCCTATCGTTAGGCCACTGGATGTTAGGAGGTTTATGAACATTAACTATTGTAATTTTTCACATTTTGATTTCCAGGACAAAGATGTCACCATCAAATCTCTTATGTGTAACTGACTCTTATTCTATGTCATGTTTTACGTAAATTGCAATACCATACACCCTTTTTCCTATAAATCAATAAGTCTGTATCCAGGAATATCCTCTTGCACTATTATTACCTTATATGTGTGTCTCTTGGAGGGCAAGGATATCAACATTGTTTTCATGAAGAACCCACTGAATATTCACTGATTCACTGAATATTCACCTTACTCAAGCCATCAGTACTAAAATTCACTAAGTTTAAAACAGAACCTATTAATTTAAAATTAGATTGATCCTCAAAATGGCCTTTTTTATTTTGTCTGGTAGCTGGCATATCTGGGAGATCACAAAATGGTAACAGATCAGCTATCAGATTTGTTTCTCGTTTAGAACTACCCAGGGGTATGTACATTTTTAATATTTGCTGTGGACGTGAACAACATCACTCCCCTCTTGCAGCATCAAAGTATCACTAAAGGACGAAATATCTTAAAATGCCTTGACCTCATCTGATAATAACAGACATCTAGTCGGAAGAACATCCACAAAATTGTTCAACAACATCCGGAAAAGATGTGGCCCCAAGATGAAGTGCTTAAGAATACCGGATTGTCTAGAAGAACTCCTGGAGGCAGTGTGAAGAAATTTGACTTTTCAAGAACTATCCAATCGCCTATAAAGCTCAACGAAGGGTCAGGTATAGTATCAATGTAATAGGATTTCAATTTACTGACATTGTGATTCAAGTTGTTAACATCCTTGGTCAAATTAATAAAGGCTCCATCAACCTGTCTGTGATCACCCAGCTGTGAAGTATGGAAGGGGAAAAGATTGGTGAAAAGTGGTCTTTGAGGTACAAATCTCAAAGACGATAATTTTTAAGCCTGTGGAGGTTCCTGCGGGAAAACTGATCGATTCAGCGTTGTTAGTGACGTCACATGAAATATAGACAACTGTTGTTTCGGAAAATATGTAAATGTATACTTTGGAAAGGTGGAACATGCCGAATGAACATTACTCTCAGCTTATAAACGATAACGTCTTGGTAAAATACTACAGAAAGACAACTAACAAGACATAATAGAATAAATGGCACAGGAACTGTCTAGATAATTGAATTTATACAATTCATTCTACTTTGGAGGGTTCATTCCCTTTACACAATCCAAAAAATATATTTGCAAAATTCTGAAATTGTTCGGCTTGTATTTATTAATTTTTTTCCTTAAATGTCCTTAAATGTAGTTAGTTTTTTTACTTCCTGCTTATATTTTTATGTAACATATATATTAACTGAATCTGAAAATAATCATCCTCTCTTAGGTTTGAAAGTAAAATTCTCAATTAATTCTTTGATAGGTAAAAAATATATTTTTAAATCAGGTTGGTTCAGTGTTAAATTTTTCAGGTGGGTGGGTCCAGTGTTAAATTTTTGAATTCGTCAAGTTTGTATTAATTTGTCGTACAGTTTTATATGACAGATTGTATAATATCTTACTTTATATCAATTTCACTATTCTTTTCAAAAGTTAATTAAATCAATTAAGATTAGTGAATTTGATTCGACATATGTACAGGCTCTGTCAATACATTGATTCAAATGATACGATCATGTAATCTTAAAAAATATACATATAATTCTGTCTTAAAGCTATATAAAAACAACGCATTTATTATTTCTTGCTAATCAATACAGGTATCAAACAGGTAATTTTTTTATAATTAGAGTTGGCGTACTATCTAATTGTCTCTTAATTACCGTACATCTGTTGTTAATTACGTTTTGTGACGTATACTTCCAATTTGATGTTAACTATGAACCTAGTTTTCCTCTATGCTGCATTACCATTCCACATAGAATCAATTGTACCAAATTCATAATGGTTCGGGCCTTATTTGTAAGTTGGCAATTACGTTTTAATGTGAAATAATATTAGATAGTTGTATAAAATAATATATTAAAGTTCAACAATGGTCACTTATCACTCATTTATAATGATACATTTTTGTAGATTGATAGAGAAACGTAAATAAATTCAGACAAAATAATAAATGGAAACAATTATGATTTTAATGAAGATTGGTTAAAATTATAAAAATGAAATGAATTGTGACGTCTGATATTAGTATTCTCATATTTTTCTAGTATAGTACATTATCATTGTACGAGTATAAAAATATGTTTAATACAATGTTGTAAACATTTTTAAGATCTCATGTTTAATTTCTATTTTACATTTGCACCCACACTTCTGAAACCATCAACAGTTGTGGTAACCTATGCTTGCTCAAGCGTCAGTTCCAACACTTATTCGTGAAACAGAACGAAATTTCCCATTCTGACCTTCATTGCTGGCATTCTTGTGTTTCCAATAAGAACGTCTTATTACAAATGTCATAGTAAACATGTACACCGTTAACATTTAAAAGCGTTTAGACTAGTATTGGTTAATATTATTTTATTTTTAATAAACACTTCACTTGCCAGTAGACATCCCTAAACATAGTAAAACGCCCGATATTCCACTGATTCTGACGAAATTTCCCCCCCTTTGCGCCCTCTAAAATTAGACTTACTAGTTTTTCTATACTATAAAACTCTTATCTAGGACCAGGGGAACAAATACATTTTTCTTATTCTTGACACAACATTTCAAAACTCATTTGTATTTAACAATATCCTGCTGATAGGACATGGTAAAACCATAAAAACCTGACTTTATGTTATTTCTTCAGTGTCTGTTCACTTTATGTAGTGATTGAGACTCTATGAAACTGAATTTTGAGACGGGAGGATCTTCTTATGGTGTAGGTGGGTTTTAAAGCCGTGGTTAAAAAGTATCCTTTTTGAGAGGTTTTCAGAGAATCTTTTTACGTTTCCACTAACTCTGACTGCTCTTCTTTCCCCTTCCCAAACTCCCTACGTTGACAACTAGTAACTTGTATAAAGAAGACTGAAATTTTGTAACGCTAATTTGATGAACTTAAATTGATAATTTACTAAGCATTTTTAAACTGACACTATCTAACCTGTTTTGGATATTAGATACTTAGCGTGTGCGTGTGAGATTTCAGATGCTAGACATAACTGGTGGCTAGTTTGTTATCCTGGGCAATTTTAACACTAACATTATTCTCCTTAAGTTTACTAATACATTCAGAAATAACATACATTTATTTACCACTGTCAACATTCCCTCAGCTATAAAAAAGGTCTTCAATGAGCATTAAAGGATTTTATATTCATAATTAGAAGAGCAAATACTTACAATAGTATGGCCAGGACTTATTAAAACTAGAAAGATAGTATAGAAAATATCACACCAAACCAACAAACTCGTTCTCGTAAGGGGAGCAAGGAACCCACTCTTTCCTTAACGGTGGACTTTCGCTCCTTTCCCACCACCAGAGAAAGACGTTTTTTGACTTAATTTCGAATAGACCTCTCAGTACGAAAATAAAACACAGTTATGTATCTTGATTACTTAATTAACACCTTCCAAATATTTCAAGTAACTTACTTTACAAATCCTACTCGAATACTTTTATAGTATGAGGGAATATTTAGAACAAATGTAGACCTAAGTGGTGTTGATATAATGAATATTATACTTGTTCTATTTTTAATACAAGAACCAATTTGGATAATCTTTGTACATTTTTAGATAATTTATCAAATAAATCTTACGCTATTATTTAGTTGTAAATATCTGTTAAAATAAAGTTGATTTGGCTTGATTGTTTGAATCAAACTCAATACAAGTTTTATGGAACAATCATCAGTTTAGAACATTGATTAGAAATAAATATTGCAGCTTTTATAAATTTTAATGGAGCAAACACGATCTACAAACATTACGCTAGTTGTGGATGAGAATAAAATTGTAACACTTTCTACTATATTGTGTGAGCTAAAGATAGTAACATAGTTTATAAATCGGTGTTTCTAACAACATTTACCCCCGAATTAGATTTTAAAATGCTACTAACTTTCTTCTATTGCATATAAAATAAACTTATTATATATAGGAGATCCAGTGGCCGAGCGGTTGAGGCCGTCAAGATGTACCTCAGTTAGAGATGGAGTTGTGAATCCTGGCATTGACTGTTAGGTGTTATCAGTAATATTCACCTTGTACTTTACTGGTTCTCCTTTACACTAATAAGTTCCCTGCACACATACAATAGTCTACGGAGGATGGGTGGAGTAAGGGTGTAAAAGGGGATCAGCCTCTCCTTATAATAATAATAATAATATCAGCTTTTTATTTGTCACTTTTATACATGTTTTACTATAGTCAAGAGTCACATTGAAAATATAAAATACCCAAACGCCACATTACGTTACCCCATACAACAACACGCTTAGCTTCACACAAATTCTGTTGCAGGTGGTACTTCTGGTGATTTCTTTAGTGTCATTCAGTTCAGCCAATGGCTGGTTTGGCTGGTTTCCTAGCCAGGACAATGATGACTCCTACGACACTGGGTCGTCGAGAGCGTTTATCCGGCAACTCACCCGTTGTAAAAATGGCGAAGCCGTGTTCCTCATTAACAACCCGGCAGGAGCACACGAGGAACTCCTGCCGTGCTGAGTCAAGAACATTGCCATGGCTGATTAGGAATAATTTGTAAAAAATGAACTAAACTGTATGACATTTGTAAAATAAATAAACAAATTAAACATAACCTTCATTCAATTTACTAAAGGATCAAGTTAATAATTGTCACATATGCCATTGACAATGAATTTACAACCTAGAACAAAAAGCTTGCGCATTCAAAGAAGAAATTAAATATTGTTGCCTCGTATTATTTTATAATGATAATTATACAGATAAAAATAATATTCAACTGCTTAGAAGAAGCCAAACAAGAAACTTTAAAACACAGAAACTTAAAACAAACTTTCTTAGTTTACACAGCGACAATAGATTCAACTAGACCGTTCAAGTGAAGCCTAGAAACTATAGGATAGCTCTCAACAGTCTTAACAATATCTATAGCCAAGATGTTCTACAATTAATATATTTTTACCACGTAGAGTCAATCTTGAGATACGAGTCAAGATTTTGGAGTCGTAGTAAATTTTATTAGAGTGTTTGTTCTACAGAGAGGGTGTCTGTGAAGACTTAGGAAGTTCGAATCCTGTAACCCCCTTCTTAATGAATGATAAATCCCATTCTCATGTTTTTTTAACCAAAAGATTTTTTAGCAACGGTTATTTTCATGAGTATACAACACGATCTAGAGAGCTTATATTTGTGTAAAGACAAAAGCCCAGTGCAGTTAAGAAGGGGTCCATAGCATTTAATTGTGAAATTGTTCAAAACTTTATCACAGGAAATAAAACTTAAACATAATTAACATTTATTCAAAAATAAATTTAAAATGTACTTTCTTTGTTAATTTCATTAGTTTTTGCAGAGTTTATCAGGTAAGCCTCTAGTTTTTATTATTTAAAGTATAAATTAAGTGTTTTTACTTTGTACGAAAACATTTGTGATTGAATTTTTTTGCATTTCGAAATAGCGAAAATTATACAATTACCACCCCAAATATTTGTAATGTGACACGACCAATTATTTTTAACTTATTTTCTTATAATATTAAATGAGTTACAAAAATATAATTTGTGATTCAAATAAGATATATCAAACAGATACATAAAAGTACAATGAGTTCAATCTGCGCTCAGTTCTTCCTTATTCGAACGTAAAATATAATTCAAAAATGAGCTTTTGGTCTGCTTCTATGGACGACTAGGTAATACATTGTAGGACACTTAAACAGAGCATACGTCCGAACGATTTTTTTGTTGGCTCCAAGGATTTTTAAGTGTTTTGGGAGGTTTTCGACCACAAGAAATCTATTGGCACCGGTCTCAACCCTGGGAAACTTTTGATTTCTACCCCAGAGATTGTTAGACGTCCCGTGTTAACGACATCTAGCAGCAATAACAATATGTAACCATTATCGACTTCTAGCAGAAAGTGGAATATAAAACTATAAGCATTTATCTCCTAAATCACAGTATACCACTAGAGAACTGCCTTAAAACCTCATTCAGTAATCAACCCTTACTACGTATGATGTGTGGATGGGTCACTAGCACCGTACGTGTTGACATTTTAAATACCAGTTGCGTGGAGCCCTCTGTACCCACCGTACGTATTTTGTTCGTCAACTATGTTTCTTCACTGAACAGCAGCACTGGGGATAAACTTAAACTACTGTCCGATTAGAAATATTTGATCCCACTTTATTTAACTGTTTTACATTCTAATCTATTTTCAATTAAATGTTCACTAATGTACGTGTGTGGGTGGGTTGGAGGGTCATCAGCACAATATTTGTGTTTAAATACCACTATCTGTTCTACTTACCCTTCCATACACGTATTTAAACACACATACTCAGACTCTTCAAAACACGCAAACACACACACAGGTGAAAATTTCTTGGAAAATATATTAGAATGTGAAAAAGTGTAGTAACATTTTGTATTAAATATTGTAAACGACGCTAATGATATATTGCAAGGGATAAAATATATGATAAGTTTATTATTTCAACCAGTACTTACGATATATATACGAATTTATCGCCAGTATGAAGTGCAGAATAATATATACTTTTCTGTTTGGCCGTAGTAGGCTACATTAATTATTGCCAGAAAGGTATTGGGGTCTAATCTCACTGATGGGGTAACACCTCGGTGAGCAGCATCAATCACTCCCTTAAGGCAGCTGTAAGACTGTACTCCAGTGATTGGGGTTGGTTGGTCACGGTGAAAACATTACGATAATTGTCTACTATCAAGTGACGAAACTAAATTTCTTGAAAATCTGTTTCAATTTGTGACATTGATAAAACAAATATAACTATGTTTCAGCTAGCATGTTTATATAATTTTGCAAATTAATTATTAATAATAACAATTTTTGTTGGGTTGGAATTATGTCACGGTGGCATTCAATATTTTAATCAAATTTTATTTGCTTCCATAACTGCCTTCGTTAAGTCACTTTTTAAGGTTAAGTGGTAGAGAGAAACTTCACCCCTTAAAGAAGAAATAAAGACGTTTTTAATTTTAATTTAATTCTACATTTTCCTCGTAAATGTATTCAAGAAAAGAGGATTATAAGGTATTATAAGATGCGGAAACTATATGTAGGTCTGTTTTGCCTACAACTCGAAGGAATTAATTAACAAAATAAATAAACAAAGACTGTTTATAGATGTATAAAAGTAAATAAGCCTATTATATACCAATACTTATAAGTATATAACATTTTGTTACTTTATTTGTTTTCAAAACAGCCCAATATCCTAGTATTATAGTATTCCCCAGCAATATATATACTGTATATATATATATATATATATATATATATATATATATATATATATATATACTATAGAATATTATGAGCTCATTAAATATTATCTAACACCTAAGTAATGACACTAGTTACAAAAAGAACTATCACGCGTTCACATAGTGATATATATACTTCGTGGTTTTGCCTTTGTGAAGCAACACTTTTCATACTATTCTGGGACAAGTTATTAGAATGAAATCAATATAACTCCTCAAACAGTTTGGGTTTAATACCTCCCATCAGAGTTCAAGCTCCGTTCTTCCAACAGCAAATAACGGAAAACTAGACATTACGGATTTATGACTTTAAAACGTCTATAATTAAATGGAAATGAGACAATGTCTATGTAGTAGATTTTGTAATGGTTGTTTGGTTTTATACCGTTGTTTCTTATTTCCTTTATTGCGAGTTTAAATCCAAAACGAATTACAAGTAAATCAGTTTATTTAAGTAATAAACGTCATTTTTGTTTATTGGCAACCGATAAAACCTTAAATATTAAACTATTTCTAATATTAGATTTTAATACAAAGGTTTTCTTCTAGGTGATGTGTATAATGTATGAAACAAACATTGAAAAATTAAAATAACAGTTATGAGAAAAAATATTTGTATAATAGAAACTCAAAGTAGGCAGCCAAAAACAGGCACCATAAGAAAACGAGTATCCTACAACAGACATCGGAATAAAGGCAACATGAATACTTACTACCACGTCCTGCCGAGTTGACCACTCTGCGGCATGAAACCAGTAAATAGGATTTGAAAAGGCTAGCTTATGTATGCAGGTATCCAGTAATAGCACTGTTGGATTAAGATCTTTTTGAGCTCATGTTTGAATTGTTTTCAAGTTAAAGAGCTCAGCTAGTTAAAATGGTAATTGGGAGAGCTGCTTGAGGCCAACACACTCAGGTTTACTTTCAAACCGTTTTAATTTATGAGAAATGGACGGATTGAAATGTTCATTCCTAGTTTTGTAGGAATGCTGATTGGCCTTTACAATATGATGTTCTTTGACATATGAAATAATTTCACAAATGTAAATAAAAGGTACTGTCAATAAGCCCAGTTCATTAAAATGAACTACAAATGATTCAGCAGGTTTAAGTTTTAAAATAAATCTTACAGCTATTTTCTAAATAACAAATATTCTCTTTAAGTTATTATTACTAGATAATCCTCAGAGTAAAATTGAGTAACTTATCAAGCTCTCAATCAAGCCAAAGTAAACGAGCTTCGACAAAGCAATGTTGTTAATAGAAGACATTTTTCTCAAAACAAAGATGTTGGCAGAAAGTTGTTTCGCCAATTTATCAACATGCTCGCTCCACCTGAGACCACAGTCCAGCCTCACTCTCAAGTAATCACCAAACTATGATTCTTCAATGAAATTATCATCGAGTATAATGGAGGGAAGATGTGAGCCTAGTCTGGTGAAAGTGTTTCTTTTTTGATCGGTCATAAAACGAAGAAATTATCTTATATACGGAATAGTGTGAAGATTGTTATTTGAGAAGTATTTTGAAGTGCATTAAGATTGAAGAAGGTTTCCTGCTCCAAGATACTAAAATTTTTATGGGTGGTCAAAATAGAGGTAACATACGGAACTATAGTAAGGAGTTTGATTTGAAGTTAGCCAGATGTGTCATTAATATACAAAATGAATAAAATTGGTCCAAGAATGAACCCCTGCGGAACACCTACTCCCTGAAGTTTTGAGTAGGAAGATTTTCTGGTCATTTTTTCATAAAAAAAGTTCACTAGTTACGTGATACCTCTTAGAAAGATATGACTGAATCCAATTTAAAACGTTTCCTTTGATGCCAATTCACGCTAACTTTCTAAAAGACCTGAGTGTGCTACGCAACCAAACGCCCTGGACAGGTGGATAAAACAACCAAAAAACAAAAGGCCTATGGGACAAAAGGACAAGTACCAAAAAAGCATTATAGAGATGTACTAGAGGAGTTGTATAGGTTGAATAAAGCCTTTATGAAGCTGCTAAAAGGGCTTGTGGAATAACTTCTGCAAAATTAAAAAAAAAAATGACTAAATGTAGTGGTTGGTGGAATGAAAGAGCGAAGAATGCACTAAATTAAATAGTAGTGGGCAAAGAGACCTGTAGGAGGTTATGGAAAATAGGAGAAACGTTAAGACTGAAATGAGGTTAGATAACTGCACTATGTCTAGGAAATAAAATTGAATAAAGGAAAGAATTGAATTAAAAAAAAAAATAACAGCAAAAAAAAGGAACAAATTTACAAAAAACAAGAGGGTATAAATGAAAATAACAAGTTACTACACAAACTAATGAAAACTATTGTACTAGTATTTTCAAAAGAATAGTTTACAAATGAATACAAATAAATATCATTCAGATAAACTTTGAACAAATTATCCTTTAACTAGCAACACTAATTTACATTCTTAGAATAGTATTTTTACTGAAGTAATGTTATGCTGATTAAAGTTTTAAAAATTTAACAATGACTATTAGAAATATCTTATATTACAAAAATGTTTAATGAACTGTAACTTTTATTTCTTAATCTTCTCCCTACGTTTATTTTCTGTTGTAAACTCTTTTGTTTTTATAAACTGGGATGTCACAGCATCACCATAGTAAATTAATGTACAGTAACACGTTCAAAATTAACAAAAAGTACATTTTTTACACTATAATGACCAGGTTTAGCCAAAATACTAGTACATCAACGGAAAATGTGTTTTAAATATCCAATGTTGATATTTATCATGGGAGTACATGAACACTCATGACCAGTATACAATACAAACATAAATGCAAAATGTAAACTATCTAGTTCATTTGTAAGTATTCTACATGAACATATGAAACAGTGAGTTCCTACGTGTGGGTATAATCCTAATCACATTGTCAAACTCGTTTTGTAAATGTGAATTTCAACACACATTTATACCGTTCTATTATGTAATTGATTAACGAAGATTATAACACTAAATAAACCCCTCCCATAATTTACCCCTACATAAAGTGACTGATGCAAACAACAACTAAATTCACAGCCAGTAAAGTCACCCCTCCCATCAGAACTCGTTCCAAGGGGGGCCGGAGAATAAACGGGCTGAACCGCCCTTTGTTTTACTTTGGTTACGTGAGCTCTAGGGAACTATTTATTTGCATAAATTGTTTCAGGTAAGTACGTTTTTCTGTCTATACAAGTGTTGAATGAACATAATTTTGTATGCAAACATGAAATGATTTCGATAAATAAAAGCATCTTATGAAAAAAATATGGTATTTTTATAAATCACCGAATTTTAACGTGTACTGACTATACATTATTCACACTGTTTGGCTATTAAAATATGTGTAAGAATTCATTATTAGTATTAAGGAGAGAAAAATACTGATAAATCCATAAAAAAAACATATAAAATAATAATTTTTATCATCGTTTGAACTAAAGTTTTATTTCACTTTTCTTATCTACACAGAGCAACAGTGAAATTATGCATAAAAAATATTATGATGGTCATATATGGCCAATTTTCTATTATAATAAAAAGAAATACACAAAAATATTTTATTTTCCCAGAGTTGGTTGAAATTCAAATAATTTTTAAATGTTAATACTTAAGATGTAAAAAGTATATTGTTTATTATGTTTTAAGAATTTTGTATTTTTTCTATGTTATTATTGACAACAAGCAATACATATATGATTCAAATAACTATTGTAACTGCAGTTTTATATATTGCAATTTTTATGAGAGTTGTCCTTAAAAGTTTTCTAAAACAGGTTAAACAAATTTAGGACTGTCAACAATTGAAAAATTGTTTCCTATATTTTAACCTTCTTTTAATTGTTTTTAAGTTGATAGCGTCGGTATTTTATCATTGTTATAAATTTACACCGTATATGACATTACATAGTACTGAGAACGTTATGAAATTTAGATGATATTTTTTTGTTAATGGTGCAGTACTAAATACTTTTATTTAGATTTTCGCTCAACTAGTGTAGAGCTAGAATGAGATGGATCAGACGTAAAGGTATATAAATATATATAATATAATATAATATATAAATGAATAGTTCGGAAAGGCAGTGGTTCCATGAGAAGCTGACTCAAACCTTGAAAAAAAAAAATAGTTAAGATGTTGACTGGATAAAAAATACACTTTTATGGTAAGAAGAGCACATTATAACAATTGGTAAGTTATCTTAGATTACTGAGAAAGCTTAACCAATTAATTGAAGTCATTAGTATTTAAATAGGATCTCTTCTATAATTCATTAATACAACCATAACTTACGTTAACCTAACTAAACCTAACCTAGCCAAACGTAACATAACATAACTAAACCTAACATAACCAAACAAAACGTAACATAACTAAACCTAACATAACCTAACATAACCAAACAAAACCTAACATAACTAAACCTAACATAACCAAACGTAACATAACATAACTAAACCTAACCTAACATAACATAACCAAACAAAACCAAACCTAACCAAACGTAACATAACATAACTAAACCTAACATAACCTAACATAACCAAACAAAACCTAACATAACTAAACCTAACGTAACGTAACTAGAGTAGTGGTAGTGACTTAAGGGAAAAGGTCCTTTAAATATATTGTTAATCTGTCAAGTACATTCATTTGTTAAATTAAACTTATTTTACCACTAATAAATATGTTTTAAATATACTGTGTATGGTAGCTGGCATAGCTGGGAGATCATTTAATAGTAATTAATTCACCTACCAAAATCGTCGTTCGTTTAGCACCACCCAGGGGACACGGACAGCTTTAGGATTGCTGCGAACGCTAACAACATCGTCCCTCAAACTATGGATCACATAGTTAATGACACTCATTGCGATCTTTTCACGCGGTATTAGCTGGTCTTCATTCAATCGGAGAAGCAGGTGTTGAATGGCTAAAAAACCTTGATTTAGTTCTGTGACGGGAGATTGATGTTTAAACACTAATCCACATGTACTTTGTACTGCGGTTTTTTTTATTATTTACACATTTTTTATCAGTCTATTATTAAATATTTTATTAGTTTAGTAGATGGCTAATGAAAGTTATACGATGTATAAATGTATATAGATATACTATATATAAACATAATCGATAATCTTGGGTAGTGTAGGCACTAATGGACTTGACGCATTAACCCCTTTAGGGAGCCTCCCATTAGGCTCGCCAGCCAACCCTGAGATGGCGATATTGAAGGGTTATGGGCAAGGGATCTACCTGGAGTGCCCTTTAGTATTGATCGTACTAGATAGTTCTTGCAAAATATATAAATTTAATAAACAATAACATTCATGTTTGAGTTCACTTTATCAGAATAGATTTATAACTAATTCTTATAATGTTAAGGCCTGCATATCGTGTGGTTTAAACGTCAAACTAAAAGTTTTAATTTCTGACTATTTATGATCATGGTAAAATGATGGTAGAAAGCACACTCTTGCAGGACGATAACTGTTATTGCCTAAACATATAATTATGACACTAATAAATTTATAATATATATATATATATATACTATAAATATATATATTTATAGTATATATATATGTATATATATATAATATAAAATATAAAACGTATATATAGCACTGTACGTGTGTATGGGCGGGCGGGTGGGTCAGTACCACTGTACGTGTGTATAGGTAGGCTGGTGGGTCAATACCAATGTACGTGTAGGGGCAGGCGGGTGGGCCAATACCTCTGTACGTGTAGGAGCGTGAGGGTGGGCCATAATATATTAAACGTTAATATGTTTCAAATTCTTTGTTCTGCTTGACTATGAAAGTATATCAACATCTTAAGGCCATACCACATCACATGTGGCATCCGTGGTTGGATGATCGCTACGCTTGCTTCACACCGTCGTGGCTTATACACGCCACGTTTTACCGCCAGTATTGGTAAAGATGTCGTTTCAGAAAGTCCCATGGATTGAATTTGGTTTTTCAGCCCACTTACCTTGGTTTCATGTTGGCAGTAGTGAAGATGAGCTGGTTTCATGTTGGCAGTAGGAGCAGTGGCAGTAGTGAAGATGAGCTGGTTTCATGTTGGCAGTAGAAGCAGTGGCAGTAGTGAAAATGAGCTGGTTTCATGTTGGCAGTAGGAGCAGTGGCAGTAGTGATGATGAGCTGGTTTCATGTTGGCAGTAGGAGCAGTGGCAGTAGTGATGATGAGCTGGTTTCATGTTGGCAGTAGGAGCAGTGGCAGTAGTGAAGATGAGCTGGTCTCATGTTGGCAGTAGGAGCAGTGGCAGTAGTGATGATGAGCTGGTTTCATGTTGGCAGTAGGAGCAGTGGCAGTAGTGAAGATGGGCTGGTTTCATGTTGGCAGTAGGAGCAGTGGCAGTAGTGAAGATGAGCTGGTTTCATGTTGGCAGTAGGAGCAGTGGCAGTAGTGAAGATGAGCTGGTTTCATGTTGGCAGTAGAAGCAGTGGCAGTAGTGAAAATGAGCTGGTTTCATGTTGGCAGTAGGAGCAGTGGCAGTAGTGATGATGAGCTGGTTTCATGTTGGCAGTAGGAGCAGTGGCAGTAGTGAAGATGGGCTGGTTTCATGTTGGCAGTAGGAGCAGTGGCAGTAGTGATGATGAGCTGGTTTCATGTTGGCAGTAGGAGCAGTGGCAGTAGTGAAGATGAGCTGGTTTCATGTTGGCAGTAGGAGCAGTGGCAGTAGTGACGATGAGCTGGTTTCATGTTGGCAGTAGGAGCAGTGGCAGTAGTGACGATGAGCTGTTTTCATTATGTTCTGTGACATCACGAAACGAGTGAGTTTACACAATCAATAGGAAGAGAAAGAGATATAGATAATACCATCACTTGATGTGTGATGTTGAAGCAGATGATGACAAATTCAATACTTACTTTAGGTTAAATTATAACCAGTTGGCAGTGGGCTGATGGCGAAATAAACAAAGACGACTCAGGTTAAACAAAACACTCATTTTGCGCATGCGCTAATTAAAATGTTGCCGCCACGTTTCCAGAAAATCGCTCTGGGTGCGAATAGTAGCCACGCGTGGCGCATATAGCAGACGTGGCTAGCGTCCGTAACCCTGTGGTGTAAACGGTCACTTTTGATAAACAGGGAAGCTATATTTTTTAAATGACTAACATACGTCCAGTCACGGACGCCACGTATTTTGGGGGATGACTATTAAGCCAATATTTTACGTGTACAACAAGAATAAATGTTATTTTTAAACCCTGCCAAATTTTATATCACATTTAATTGTGTATATTTAAATTTAAATCAAAATTAAAGGTTAAAACATAAAATCCACTTTAAATATGTATAGAACTGAGTTTTTATTTAGCAAGCTTCGCGTGCTAACAGTAATATTTCAATTAATTGTGTTTAGTAGACAATGTTATAAACTCGTATTTCACAAAAATATATTAAAATTTTACAAAATTCACTAGTTATTATTTTTGTATCAACCATAGTGTAAATTCCATAAATAAAGTCATGAAGTAAAATATAAAGTATATATGTTTCTGAAAAATATAATTCAGTCAATAATGTTGAGTTTTTTTTAACTTCGTCAAAATTATGGTTACTGAAGATTTGTAATTATTTTTTAATCGTTCAGTTTATTTCAGTGTTATTTCAAAAAGAATATTGATTTCAAATAATTTGGGATATTCACCTGTAAACTCCTCACACGTTAAGGATAAAGATAATTTCCAAACCTTTATCTCCAGTAAGTGGAACCTCCAGTAATGAAACGTTCCAGCAGTGATGAGATCCATTTTATGTCTTTTATTTTTTAATGTTCAGTGATGAAAAACATTGCGAACTGAAGTATTAAGTGAATTTACAAGTGATCTTGTCAATAAATGGTCTTGTACAATCTTGAAGATTCCATTTTCATTTATATTTCATCTGCTGTTGCTTTTTCTTTTCTTTCTGAATATGTAATGACTAGTTAAAATAATTTTTCAATCAATAAATACTAAGTTCATTAGTTAATAACATGACTTTACAAAGATTTACTATGTCAGATTAAATCTTAGTAATTTAAAGCATTTAACTAAAGAAATATTAGTAAAGATTTTTCAAAAAAACTAAATAGTGATAGACAATAATGTATTCTAAAACTTAATAATGGAAATAAAGTAGATAACAAAACTAACAGCATAGATCCCTTATTTAAAAGTAGTAATAACAAGTTTTTTTTTTTATCTTACTTAAAAAAATATAACTTCATACAAACTTTGTAAGTGATAAATACAGTATACTTTTATTTTGATTTTGGGAAGAAAATAAAAAATGAGAATAATTGTGAAACTACCAAAACTATTTTCGTCTAAACAGTATACCAATGTTTAGTTCTATGGATTATGTCATTAATTCATTTAGGGTAAATGAACATGTAATTAACGGTTTAACATATCTTTTAGAAACGCTTTTTAAAAAATAGACTAAAACTAGAGCATACAGTATCTTCAAACTTAATTTTAATCAAATCAAAACACTTACAACTAAAATTATCATTTATAATTGCAAGTAAACAAATTACAAAAATTGAGCAACTATTGTACATTTCTGTAAAGAAACTCAAAATCTTTCACTAAATCATTCACACAATCAACGCTGTATCTTCCTATTCCAGACATGTTCAATTGTAAATTTTTACTTAGTCATGATTTGGGTGTTTAAATTACTTTGAGCAAATTTTGCAATGAAATTTACTATTTTCCTAATACAAAAAAAACACTAATTTCGGTTTGAGGATACCTTCTAAAGGGAATTATATAGTATAAAGGGAATTCATTTTGTATAAATTTATGATAAACCATTCGTTACATTTCAGTGCTAACACTTTATCTTCTAAAAATTATAATTCTAAAATTGTTCAAGTCTTTTAATATTTTTGCACGAAACGCTTCAGTCTTATTTTGCCGATTATCAATAAACACGCCACGAGTTGTCTCATAACATTTACCTGACTCACAGTAGCCAGACGATACAACGTGCACTGCCAACCCCTCTCTAAGTCAACTGACAATAGTAGGGGTTGCTTTCAAGTTTTATCTCTGTTAATCCGGTTATAAATTAACCATTTTTCAATTTTCACTGTGATATATTAATTATTTATATTCAAGAACTGATTTATTTCTTTAATTTTACTTTTCTGACTCATAGCTTCTCCATAAACAGTCAAACTATCTGTTAAGGGTGCTTAACATATCCTTCACATCTATGTTTACCACTTAGTGAGGCACAGCAAGCTTCCCTTACAGCAGTTTTACCATAGTCGTATATCACTGCGTCGTATTGTAGATAGGAATATTTGACATTGGTTTAAGGTAAACTGTAGTGTTATTGTATAAAATTTCAGATATCAATATTAATTAAGTGTTTTTTACTCTCAATTTCACTCACAAGAAAATAGCTCAGAAATAAAAAGCTTACAGTTAAACTAGCTTAATACAAAAAAGAATTCAACCACCCCAAATCCATTTAAAGCGGAAAATACGTTCAACTATATTTCAAAAAAAGAGGGTTATTTCTTTATTGATTAAGTTAATCAGTTCCGTATTAAGTTCTTGAGCAATAAGTTGGGTGATGGTTTATTTAAGAGTATTTGTATATTTAAGTTCATCACTACGTGTGATTTGAATTGGCTTATCCCTACTATTTTTTACATAAAACTGTTTGGAAAAGAATACACTTTTAATGATGGTTGTAAAACTAATAAATACAGATTTTAGATTCAATTATAAAGTATAAAATAATTTAGATTCCGAAATGTTCTGTTACTATTTTACTGAATTGATATTACACTCGGAAGTTTATTTCTTTGAACAGAGACGTTAAATATTAGTTTGTTTTGGCTGGTTTCGATACAGTAACTATATTAATCTACTACTTTTCGCAGCTTAAGATTTAGCCTGTCCACACCTTTTCTATAGGTTAGTACGTTTGTAATGTTAATTTTCTTTGTTGTCAATGTTCAGTATAGTACTGTGAACTAAGACAAAATCACAATATTTAAAGTAATTAATTGAGCAAATAATACTTATTATGTTCAAGATCTTTAAACGATAAATAGAGTGTGCGTGTTTTAAAGATATCATCACAAGTGCAACGTTCGTGTTTCGAAGAAACTATCACAAGTGTGACGGACATGTTTCAGAAACTATCGTAAGTGGAACGTACGTGTTACAAAGAAACTATCACAAGTATGACGGACATGTTTCAGAAACTATCACAAGTGGAACTTACGTGTTTCAGAAAAATATCACAAGAGTGATGTACGTTTTTCAGAGAAACAATCATAAGTGTGACGTATGTGTCTCAGAGGAACTATCACAAGTGTGACGTAAGAATATCAGAGAAACTATCACAAGTGTGACAAAATTGTTTGAGAGAAATAATCGTAAGTGTGAAGTACGTGTTTCATATAAACTATCACAAGTGGAACGTACGTGTTTCAGAGAAACAATCATTTGCTAACGTTCGGAGTGAATATTCAATAATTTATCTGTATTATACGTTAGCATACAAATCCAAAATATATTTTTTTACAGTGTAAAATCCTTTTTGAAGTAAGTAAGTAATTTTTTACACCTTTCTGAAAAACTAAAAAGTTCCATCCATTTTTTAATAATGTAAAGAAAGATAAGTAAATAGGATTGGGCCTACATTATTTTATATTATGTTTTCTTAATAACCAATAAATATGTATTTATAGAACATTAAATGTATTGGATTCGAGCTGAAAAGACATATTACTCAAAACATGTTTACTGTAAATCCGTCCGAGCTTATTGGTATCGTGTTTTATCTTCTTGTCTTCACCCAGCATTGATTTGCGTCTCGGAAACGTTACCAAAGGGGTTCTTTCTACTTGACAAAGTCACGCACCCTTACTTTGTAACATAAAAATGTTACGGCATGATGAATTTTTTAAAGTTGGTCTCAAGCAAATTGTTGGTTCAATGTTTCTAATTTTTTTGAAACTCCTAAACATATTATTGTGTGGACTGACTTACTTACTATTATATAATATTATTGATAAATATTTATTATTTTAATAATAATTCATTTATAAATCATTCCGATTAAACAATAATGAATAAATAATATAGTCTAAAAAGTTATAAACTAAGTGTATTTACATATTACCGCTCATTTTGTGATTAAATGTATAGTCATTAAGGCAATTAAGAACAGAATTAGTAACAAACAAAACACCAACTCGCTCACTCTTAAAAGACATATAATTTTCTAAGCTCAATGAAGCATTTTAGTTTCGATAAAAATTAAGTAAATTAGAAAATATATAATAACAGAAGTAATACAAGGATAAGATATTTAGTTTATCTAACTTTTTAATACCATTTTTATCTTAATTTTAAAATATAAATTTAGAGTTTTGTTAAATTCTTTAGATTCTTTCTCAGTAAAAGATTATTTTTTATCTTTCCTATAGTACACAAATTATTAAATTGTGGAGGATTAAATAAGAGATTATTTTTAAAATATTTATCTAATTTTGGTTCAGTACATTATTGGTTAACAATTATTAGTTTCTTTGTAAACATTTGATACAAATTCATTAATTAATGATCATCATTTTAAATTAATCAATTTTTGATTGGTATTATATATCATCAAGCGGGAAATAATATTTAAATCTTTATAAAAAATAAATTAAGAAATACTTAGTAATCTTTTGTGTTGTTTTTCCTTTTCATCATAGCAGACATTTTCCTAAATTATATTGAAAATAAACACATTCTCACCCCTAAAATAAACACTTTTTCCAAGAAAATAATATATTATAATTGATATGCTGATGACATTCTATATCTATTAAACGGAAACAAAAGACAAGAAATCTTTTGAACAAAATTCATCCCAGCTTAAAATTTACAACTGAAATAGAAAAATCTAACAGCATAAACTTTCTTCAAAACGTATCAAAACCATAAAACAAACTTCGAAATGTATCGTTTACTGAACATTTAATTCAAGAAAACCATAATAAGAGTGTTTCATTAATTCAGGAAAATTTATAAATTATCCATTTTGGACCTAAAAGTAAAAAACTAGATGCTGTTGAAACATTTTACATATAAAACAGCACAAAATAAAATCCATCATTATTACTAAATGACCAAATAAAATTTCACTCAAATACGAGATGTTCGATTCTATCATGAAGATGCAAAATTATAAAGTTTAACAAGATCCACAACTTATCCATCTACATTTTTATTTAAATTTTAATAGTATCAGCTGTTGAATAATTTATTCTACAGTTAAGTATTTTTATAAC
Source organism: Stictocephala bisonia (assembly GCA_035578905.1). Classification (NCBI taxonomy): domain Eukaryota; kingdom Metazoa; phylum Arthropoda; class Insecta; order Hemiptera; family Membracidae; genus Stictocephala; species Stictocephala bisonia. The sequence goes on from JAQJVL010000009.1 coordinate 1,187,598, forward strand.
CTTATTTCATTCTGTACAACTGAAGGGTGGCCTTTCGTGACTGAAATCGATCTTGATTATTAAAAAAATCACAAATATTGCTAAGTGTTTTCTTATAATATATATATACTGTATATATGTATATATATATATATATATATATATATATATATATAATATTAATTAATCTAATGGCTATAAATTTCATATAAATTAATGTTGCTTTTTTTAATTTCATTCATTTTCATTGTAAAAACAGCACTCCCTCTTCCGAGACTTCATATCGCAGACGATATTAATCTAGCTATGTTATTAATATAAAGTGTTTGATAATTCCGCTCTACGACTGATTCTCAGAAAAAAATATTACATTGCTATCTTACTCGTACTTTAATTAAAAAGGATATGTGCTTTTTCAATAAAATTTTCTTAATTGAAAATTTCAATTGTTTAGTTCATACGCTTATTGAAGAGTCACACATTAATATTTCATTACAATCCTGTCGAAGGGCAAACTCAAAGTATGTTAAAGTAGTTTTTTTTAACCAAGCAGTTTTTTTAGCTATGTACTCAGATCCTCTATTTACATTAAATGTTTAGTATATAAATCATTTCATTCCATATTTTATTTGAAGCTAAATCTCGGGGCGGTTAAGTGCAAGATCCACTAGTCCAATTTTCACTGAGATCTAACTTAAGGAAACGTAGCTTAAGTTGACCTATCTTAGAAAAGTACCTACACACATAAATTGTTTCCAAAATAAATGTTATAATTGGGTCGGACAGAAATAGACCTGTACGTTAAATTGAGCGCATATAAAGGCTACATTACTGGAGGGGAATCGTTCCTCCAATTAGCGGCCGCACATCAAGTGTTCGACTTATGCAACAGTTTTTAGTTGAAAAAAAAAAACTATAATGAACTGTACAAGTTTACTTGTTTAGGCTACTATTTTTGTTTACATTGTAATTATTTTTTATTTGTCTCTAAACACTAAAATAATATTTAATTGAACCGTTGTATGTTGATTTGTTAATGTTAATGAAACAACAGTCAAGTTACTAATGACGTGGTGGGCGTGGCTTTCTATTGTGCCATCAGCATACGGCGTATCGTCATCCAAGTTGCCATAACAATTTCTAAATGGAATGACACAGAGGGGGAAGAGTTGTTCTTAATCTTACTTTTACCATTCAGTACATCTTTTTCGGACCAGTGTATTCAGTAGTTCACTTTTCAAGTGTCCAATGTACACATATTGAAAATGTTCAAATGTTGTTGACCAAAAATCTAAAAATTATATTTCATTACATTTCTTCAGATTGAGCTTATACTATGAAAAATGAAAGTTTTAAGCTTATACTATGAATAGTATAATAATTTATACGCGAGTTGGATACGCCATTGACGAAGGTGTAATCTCAGGGGGAGGGACGCCATGAAAACCAACAGTTCTTTACGACTATTCTGTTGTAAAAGACCGCTATGTGCCGGCACGTCGTAAACAGTTAGGGTCTTCTAAGGCCCAACCCCAGACGTTATTAAAATAAAGCTTTGACTTTTTCATCAGTTTCAGCCCCTTATATGTTTGCTCATGAAATATTGTATTATTGTCTATTTTATTTTATCACCGGAGAGAAAGTAATGTTTAATAAAACTCTCTCTATATAGTGGCAGTTTTTGGAATATGTTTTACAACTAGATTTTGAAGATGTCATTGGGTAGAATAAATAATCCGTAGGAAAAAATCGCTATGTAAAATTTACTTGCCTTTTCAAAATGTCCTTAATTATGAACTTTAACGATGTATATTGTAGTATTTTTAACAAAAGAAGTTCCTTTTGATAATTTCTGTCAGAGTAGAAACAAAGTTTTTTGTAAGTCAGTTTCATTTACGTGAACAATAAAATTTACAAAACTATATTTGGAAACTTTGTAATTAAGCATAATTGACTCGGTGGATAAGCATAATTTGTAATTAAGCATAATTACAAAGTTTCCAAATATAGTTTTGTAAATTGTTCACGTAAATGAAACTGACTTAAAAAAAAAAAAACTTTGTTTCTACTCTGACAGAAATTATCAAAAGGGACTTCTTTTGTTAAAAATACTAAAATATACATCTGAGTAAGAGTGAATACAGTGTTACAAACTTAATCTATGTTTAACTCATTGGAATTTTACGTAAAAATAGGTGAAAAGTTGGTAAAAAATTATTTATTAATAGGTTAATCACGGTCCTTCAAGAATAGTCAATTTTCTGATAATAACTCCTCTGAAAATGTAACCAGATGATAAACTGGCAAAACAATGTTACTCACTTTAAGTCTAGACTTAAGAATGGTTCTGTTGTGTAAATAAACTAAGATAGCCTTAGTTTGTAACAATGACTACCTACATTCCCTCATCTACACTCATCACACTCATTCGAAATCCATATTCGCCAATATCTTGACGATCGGCGTCTTATGAATAAATAATAGACCATACAATTAAATCTATAAATTTTCAACAATGATTACACATTTAACTGAACATTTATAAAAAATACTACTCACACACTCTTAATGTTTGTAATTATCAATTTTACGATAATTACAAAAATACGTCTTACGAATAAATATAAAAAAAACATAAAATAGTTTAATTAAGATGTCGTTATTAATTTTTTAACGAGGTACATAGAAATAATATGACAGATGTCAAGAATTAGACAAGTTAAAAAAAGACAGTGATGTTTTCACTCGTAATTCAAGATTAAGACCATTTCTAAATGTTTACAATAATGGCTTTCCTTGAATAGTTACAAAAAAAATTAAAGAATAGTTACAAATTTATTTTGGTTTATCTGTAATTTTTCAAATTCAGGAGCAAAATAAAATCTTTCAACTTTTCTGTTTTAGTAAAATTTAATTGAAAATAAACTAAAATAGAACTTAAAACAAAATACTTTATTTGAAATTAAAAGCCAAACTTACAAACTTCTTTCAAATAATAAAATTAAACTAACATTTAATGTGTCAAATATTAATAATAATTTAATATCTTCCTAATATTCCAAATTAAATTATTTTCTAGAATTCTTTATGTCTTTATGATTCTGTATTATTTAAAGACTTTATGATTTTTAAAGATTCGGCCTCAGGAATGTTGGTTTGAGAGAAAAGTCGATTTAATCCAAAGGTACCGCCGGACACGTAAACGGCGCACATTATCAAAAAAGCACTCACACTGCGCGGTACAGCACAACTTCTGAAAGCTTCCCATGGGAAAATGTCTGAACTCTGAAAAGAATCTGTATAACGGTTTAAAGAAGCGTTGAACTCAATTCGGCAAAAGACGGCGGTGAAACAGGGTGAGGAAACCGTTTCACAAAGTATTTACGTGGCAAACACAAAATTGCCTCGAAACACTAGGGATCAGAACCAATCATGGAACTTCCAAGGAGGAATCAAACATAACGTCACCAAAACCTTGTAAATTTCAGAAAACGTTTCGATCTGATTTGACAGGAAAATATCTTGCTGTAACGAATATTGGTAATGTTATATCTAATGGGAAATTTCTACTTTTTATTTGAGGGGCTAAGAATCTAAATTTTAGGAAAAACTGCAAAATTTTGTTTGAAATGTTATATAACTTCAACTACTTATCTATTGCAAGAACTTTTTCTGATATTTTCATTTTTCTAAAACCAATGTAATAAAACGTTGTTACACATTTCCTAAATAAATATAAAATTAACACATCAGAAAATTTTTACTATAGAATTGTATTCTTTAGAATATTTTTTTGCAATAAATCTACCAATAGTAAAAACTGATCTACTCAGTACCTTTATAAATTAATAGCACATCGTAACACAAAGAAAACATAAGCCTATTATGTTCATTATTTGTATGTAAGCAACAGAGTTTATCTCTCAGTCATCCCTTTTTGTGTGGTCTTTGACTTCTTTTGTTATTTACTTTGGTTTACTTGAAGCTTCTTATAGTTCCTTGTTCCCTAATTAGATTGTTCAATACACAGCCTCAAATGTTCCTGAATCTTGTTTTCCGTAAAATTGTTTGAAGAGAATTTTGCGGACGAAAATACACACTATCATTCCATTCCGTATTATTACACTTTCAAAAATCTTGCTTCAACTTTTAACTGAACATTGTAACTAAAAACTGTGTATCTCTCTGAACAAAATTTTTTTTTACATAAAGATGAAAATGAAAAGCAATTGTAGTATAAATACATTACATAAATACCTTTACCACAAATTAAGCTTTTAGTTCCATTAAAATAAATCCCACAAAAATGGTTGCTGATAAAAACTAATTAGCAGCCTCGATATAGTTTTATTTTTTCACAAATAGGTTTCACAAGCTGCTTTACTATTCAGCGCAGCACTCCCCGGTCTGATTTAGTTTTGAAACAACTCTACAGTTGGTAAAACCCTTTGCAGGCTAATATTCAAGCACTAAGAATACTAAGATATTAATCATAACTAACCTTTTTATAGTATGCACTAACAATCATATGTATTTCATATGTACTATTCATACAATCATATGTACAATCATATGCATCATATACAATACATTCATAGTACAATCATATCCATCATATACAATGCATTCATAGTACAATCATATGTACTATTCATACAATCATATGTACTATTCATCATATTTACATAGTGATTAGTAAATATTTAACAATCTTAACAATACTGGTTAATATTTACTAACGTGGTAGGTCATTGGTTAAGGTCTCGGACTGAAAAGTCCAAGGTTCGAATCTCCTACTGGGCTGATGGTTGGTACTCAACTCAGTAAATATAGGTCCCACATAGGCCGTCAGCCAACGTGGAATGGTGATATTTCTTAATAAAATTCATAAAATAAAATCACTAGAAATCTATTTACGTATTTTAAAGTGTTTTTTTACTATATGCTCTTATTCGTGTTTTAGATAAAAGGCAGCAGTTGTACTACGACTAAATTAAACTCTACTCCAGTTCATATTAAGAAAGAAGAAAATTCAAACAAATTGAAGATTCTATTAAGAAGCATCTATCAAAAATAAACTTCATCAACAAAATATTCCTACTTGACAAGAGCGCGCTAAGTGGAATTTGAGTACAACTCTAACGCTTGGTGCACTAGGTTTGACAAACGACAGACATTTATGACTTGTTGAGGTATGAATCCACTTTGAGAAGCAACTCTACTAAATAGAACAAGAAATCTAAGTTCTTTCAAACAATAATAAATAGAAAAGTAATTAAATAATACGAAAAGAACAACAAGACAGCCTACGATCATGATATGTTTAGTCACACTCAAATTCAAAATTTCAAAGAAGTAGGTTACATAACAGATGCATGGAAACAATTTAATTTATTGTTTATTCAGTGCGTGAATGTCTTGTTTACCACCAATTTATTGACAACTCATCCCACTTTTTGGTCTTGTACAAGTCACGCTAAGAAGTGTGGTAGACGTGAATGTCTTGTTTACCACCAATTTATTGACAACTCATCCCACTTTTTGGTCTTGTTTAAGTCACGCTAAGAAGTGTAGTAGACGTGAATGTCTTGTTTACCACCAATTTATTGACAACTCATCCCACTTTTTGGTCTTGTACAAGTCACGCTAAGAAGTGTAGTAGACGTGAATGTCTTGTTTACCACCAATTTATTGACAACTCATCCCACTTTTTGGTCCTGTACAAGTCACGCTAAGAAGTGTGGTAGACGTGAATGTCTTGTTTACCACCAATTTATTGACAACTCATCCCACTTTTTGGTCCTGTACAAGTCACGCTAAGAAGTGTGGTAGACGTGAATGTCTTGTTTACCACCAATTTATTAACAACTCATCCCACTTTTTGGTCCTGTACAAGTCACGCTAAGAAGTGTGGTAGACGTGAATGTCTTGTTTACCACCAATTTATTGACAACTTATCCCACTTTTTGGTCCTGTACAAGTCACGCTAAGAAGTGTGGTAGACGTGAATGTCTTGTTTACCACCAATTTATTGACAACTCATCCCACTTTTTGGTCCTGTACAAGTCACGCTAAGAAGTGTGGTAGACGTGAATGCATGTCGTTTTCAAATTGTTTAGGTTCAATCCTTTTGCTGTTATTAGCATTTAAAAGTTAATACTATTAAAATTTATATACTAAAAATGTTATACTCTGACATTTACTGTATGTCATAGTGATAATTCGTATTGTATTGTATGAGCTATTCAAGTCTTTATTGACAACAGCAATCCAATTTTATTTCTTTTGACTAATTTAATGTTATAATTGTTATTTCATTTTTCATTATAATAATACACATTTTTTTTAACAAGGGTAGTATAAGCCTGGAAGCTGTGAACATGGTGTTATAAGCACATAATTTTATTAGGTTAGTTAATTTGTCAAAAAGAGTATCGGAATCAACAATGAATAAACACTTTCATAAGGGGTATGTCTTAATCAACCACCTTAAAAATGACAAGGAATGTAAAAAGTTGTAAACAATTTAAAACTAGTCAGCTGAATTGGGTTGATTCTTTTGTTTTTCTTCTAAATGGATGAAAATGTGATTAAAAGATCACAAACTATTTTTAAAGTAAAAGTAACTTTGTTAATATGCAGCTAAATACTACCCAATTTGGTTATTTTCTTAAACCATAATTACCTTTCGAACCTTGTAAAAATTAAATTTAATAACATTGCGTTACTTATAGGAAAATACTAACATAAAATCTAGTATTTATGCAATCTACAAACACATTGTCAGTCTTAATATTTTTACCACTAGTGAATAGTATCAGATATATAATTTCTTTAAAAAATCACTTTTGTTCCGCAGAAATAATATTTTATACAAAACATCGAAAATTTCAAATTTGTTAAATGTAATTTTTTTATTTGTCTCCATTATTTTTCGTAGTTTTCCCTTTTTTTAATTTGGTGAAGTTTTTCATGCTTAACACGATTTTATAATCTATTTTTGTCCACAAAATTTAATTCTAAAATTAATGAAAATTAATAAAACTACGTTCGTTTGTGGCCAATCGCCTATGGTGGCCATATGCACAATGCTATTAGTAGGTAAATCTTACCACAATGAAAAATCGTGCATATTTCCGCCAGGCCCTCGAATTTAACGCATATTATGAATTTTGGCCAAAAAATGAATTTTATCGAAAAACTAATCAGATATATTCGTGTTTAGCATTAAAAACAATAAAATGAAAATAAATTATTAAAAACCCACACAGCAGCAGTCGACCCTCTCAATAAATTTAATATAATATCATATTTCATCACTTTTTCAAAAAAATTTATTTTCTGAAGCGTCTAAAAAGTGCATAGTTACCAAAATCTGGTTTGATTTAGCAAGTATTTAATTTTTTTATATTTGAAACTTTCAATAAAAGTGCCAAGGTGAACAGAAAGAAAACAACTACGCAATGCTTTAAAACTTTGACATAAATCTTTTAATAATGTCTGACTTTAATAGGAAGGGAAAGAAATAAAGTAATATAAATGAATTCTCATTTCTAGAAAAAGTATTCTTTAATTAACTGCAATTTAATACGATTATATTTCATCACTCAATGTACTTAACTTTTCTAGTATTATTTTAAATAGTACTGTATTTTAATTTTAAGTTGTCTGGTCATCAAAATCTATTTCGAATTTTTATATATGAAGCAATATGTAGTATTACATGTACTCTTATCTGTGTAACGTTATTTTTAATTATCTGTATATTAACGGGTTTCTTCGTGAATTTCTCTGGCCTGAGGAACATAAATTACCTGGTCTTGTATCAAAATACAAAATCGATTACCACAATATTTCTTTTTTTATATAATTTAAATTGTTTATACTTTGTTATGTCAACGTTGTTTCAATTGTTTCCAACTAAGAAGCATGAAGGTATTAAGTAATGCTCATTTTATATTTAAATCCATCTGAAGTTGAAGGGGTTGTGTTTATCTTCAAAGATATCCGGCAGCCCGAATTACCATAAAAACACCATATTTCCAGACTCACCAACAACTCCTTCCTGATAATGTCACATCTGGAAGGGTAAAAGGTCATTAAGATGATGAGGTTGGCAGAAAACTTTACATGAAATGTTGAGGTAAATTATGCAAAAGTTTTCGTGACAATATACATAAAATAATTTGATCGCTGACTTTTTATTTTAATTTTTTATTTTGATACTGCACTAAAATCCTGTAATAGTATTGAATTAAATATCAACGTACGTGTATGGGTGAGTGGGTGGGCCAATACCAACGTACATGTATGGGTTGGTGGGTGGGTCAATTACGTCAAGTAAGAAATAAATGTTAAGGTCTTCAACAAGAATTTGTATGAATAAACCAAGTTTGTACGAATCTAGCTTTATTCTAATTAAAAAGCTTTGAGACGTTGATGGTTAGTTTGTAAATATATGTATGAACTCACTAGGGTACGGTATCGCCATGCTTTTATAAACACCATTTTAATTACAAATGCAAGGACTATCTTCAGAGGTGCCACGTGTTTTTGATTGTACGAGAGGTCAACATACATTTGTCCACAAAACAAAAGAACACCTTCGGGAGTAAGTATGACGGCGTCAAATGCAACCCGCCGTACAGTCCTGTACCTATATTGACTACACAGCGCCGTGACATTTTGTCACACCCAGTTAACCCTAACCTCTTATATAACCATTGATTATAACTAAATAAATAAGCAAGATACAGGTCCATGCTAAAAAAAAAAAAACAGCAAGATGGAATGTCCATCTCTATTAATGGACATAATTCAATTGTTGCTTTCATAATTCACAACTGTATCATGATCTTACAAAATTGTTTTTGACTCATTTAAACTTAAATAATATTTTTTTTACTAACTTGGTTACATTTTTAAAATGTTACGAAAAATTTTAAATAGTTAAACCTGGGCAGTTTTGTTCTCAAACTGTATTTCAAGTCAGACACAATAGTGTAGCTACTAACAGTTTCAAATATATTGGATAATTACTTATTATATGTTATAAATTTTTTTGTCAAACATTAGTTGGTTTTTTTGACACCTAAAATTCGGAAATCTATTTATTGGCCATTACATTTAATAGTTAGGAAAGCTGAGGGAATAAAGGTAAGTCACTACAATTTGTTTATTTGAAAGATAGACAACGAAATATAATAGAAAATCCCAAGGGCTAAGTAGTAAGCATAAAACAATCCACGGTCTAATTATACCCTTGTAAACTATATTTTCATATAAAATTTCATGATGGATCAGAACAGCTCTTAGGGAAACCTTAAAGCTTAAAAATTGGAATTAATTGATAAATTGTGTAGTTTCTAAAGGAAGTCTTACAAACTGAATGTATATTACCATACTAAAAGGTCCTTAGATAGTTCTTCACCGGATTCTTTAAGTTTATATGGATATGGAATGAAATGTGGTACGACAAAGTGTAGAATCGGATGTAAAATATACTAAACTCAAAAAGTATCTGATTATTCTTTTATAGACTATATTTTCTCGGAAAATATAACTGAATGTTGTATCAAAAATATCTGTTAAAAGTGTTCTACCACTCTTTAGAGTTTCTAACCTAAATTAATGCGCCTAAAAGATTATTTCATCTGGCATAATTATAATAATATAAGTAAATTGTTAGCATGTTATTGTATGTTTATAAGTATTTTATACGAGTAGTATTCGCACGCTACCTTTGTCCTTGTGCGGACAGGTACGGTCAGTCCACAAGTACTTGCCACGCTGCAAGCGGACAGTCCACAAACTATCAGGAAAACCGACTCGGTGTTTTGTAAAGAGATGAGCAATCTGTTTATAGTTAGTGTATCTATGTTCTTATCTAGATTAAACAATATTACTTTTTCATGCCCTCTACCCATCTCTAATATATATATATATATATATATATATATATATATATATATATATATATATATGTATGTATATTTAATAGCCTACAAAAGTACGGAGAAAGGTTGAAGTAAATATGTAAAAAAATTAGAATAAAGGATAAAATAAGGGCATTCTCCTGGATTCCGGCCAAACTGAACGAAAATCTCCGTAATGACTATAATCGGTTTACATGTCCCTGTGTTTTGTGGTTTTTTGAGAGATTTAGTAAATATTGTCTCTAAATCATTTGTAAAGAATCTAGAACAAAGATCTGTTTCATATTTTTTTTAATTTATTATAATTTTATTATTTTTTTACTAACTTAAAATCAATAGTGACACATCTTATAACGTTATAGATATATGTCAAGAGTTAATCAATAATTTCAAGAATGTTAAACGCATTTTAAAATATTAGTACTTAAATAATACGAAATTATTTTTAAAAGACGGAATTTTTTCGTCAGGGGTCAGAATGTATCTTACATTCTTACATATGAGACGCCAACACAACGTTGTTGGTATTTTAAGGCGAATATGAATGGTTATATGAGTGTAGGATGAGTGTGGATGAGTGTAGTCTGGTTACTAACTTAGTTCAAATGTTCCTCAGAAAGGGCAATTTATTAATAGCCCAACAGCCAGGGCAACTAAGGGACCTACAGCTTTACGTGGAATCCGAACAACGTAGTGCTGGTCTGATTTTCAGCTAATTGACAAACCTGATACTCAGTTATCTCCCCCACACAACATCCGCACAATGATTACCACCCAACATGGACACCCCAGACTTCTCTAGTAGTGTCCACGCCGATAGCAGCCATCAAGCGGATGTCATGTCAGTATTAAGAGAACCGAGCATCCAACCTATCGCCTACAATTTCCCAAACACTTTGTCCCCATGTAGCTGGGTTACAGCACTGCGCCACCAGTGCCGACATTTCACGATCCAAAACATAATAAACAAGTACAATTTATATAAAATGTTTTAAATCCGTATTTTATACTAATTAGGAAGTCATTGTAGTTGCCTATTCACCTATACGCCTATATACAACCTATTCACCTGTAGATTCAGTGTTCAAATTTCTTATAGTAATAAAGCATAATATTCTTAAATAGGTATAAAATTCTTATTTCAATTTCATATTCAAATTTCAAGCACAATAAAAATAATAGATTTTCTTATATATCTTTTCAGTACAAAGGTAGATAAACTAGAATGTTCTTAATCTTAGAACTTAGGCTTCTAGTTATGACCGGTGTCATAACTAGAATATATATTTTCCGGCGACAACCGCGTCAAGGTGCTTTGTATATTATTTACAAAGTATCTCAGTGAGATATACCATGAGAATGTCACATCACAGTGTGGGCGAAACGTATGGTTACTTTGTAAATAATGTACATAGCACCTTGACGTGGTCGTCACTAGAAAATATATATTCTAGTTAGAATGTTCTTATTAATAATTGGTAACACTTTTAAGGAATTGTAAAAAGTTACATCAACGTTTAATTTTGATTGCATTAACCTTTTTTTCACTAAACATCTTGGAAATATCTATTTATAAAAATGCTCTCACAATATGTATCATCAGATAAACCTCAATGTAGCGAGGATATGAATCAAACTGACATTAATTGACAAATAGACAGATGGCCAGTTTATTAATAACAACAATGTCCTTCATTTATTAATGTCACTTTTAATCTAACGTAACGTGGCCAGCTGATGTATAGAATTGTAATTCATGTATGTTGAACGACATGAATAAAATATGTGAACCGTAAAATGCACTAAATTTTTAATTTTCTCTGATATTAGTTTCCGTAAAAATTAATCTCGCAGTCTATCACTTACAATAAATACCAAATCAAAACCCCTCAAACCGAAAATGACGCTAAGGTCTCAGACCAGGTGGGGAAACCTGTAAAATACTTTTGAGTTACAAATTAAAAACTGTGTAGATTATATTTACGGTTAATAATGGCATTTCTGTTAGTACTTGGTCTTATAAGTTAATGTTTGAACTTCTGTTTGTGTAAATATGTTATCCCCTAACAATGTTGAGGTTAGGACTAATTTGTCGTACATATCAAGTTGATATTTTTTTAATAATTACAACAATGCGATACACTAGAGATGACTGTAAAATGTTATTATGTACTATTATAATATTTAAGGTTGGCCGAAATAATAAGGCAGACTTGATCGTCAGGATGATGATGATCTGTATTACGATGCTGATAAATATGAAGAAAATAAAAACAAATTTTATTCACGAAGTTAGCTTCCAGAACAAAATATCAAACAAAAACTTTAATTTAATCGCTGGATTTACAAATAATAAATGTCATTTTTATACCTTACTAAACTATAATTTAAGTTTTTCCCTAACTTAAAAAGCACTTTTCGGGAGAATGTGTGAAGCAAACAGCTCAATATGCTTAGAAAAGAACATTTGGAAGATTTACACCTCTAAATCTCATATTCCCGAATCGAGATAGCAAGAAAGAAATTCTTATGATAACATTCATCTTGTATGACGTAGGATATTGTGACAGGTAAACGGGTAACGTTGTGACATTTTCCAGGTTAGTGGACCGGTGTATCGTTAATACAGTGGACAAGGAACTTATGCAACTTTGGATATCCCATTTGAGGTAAATCAAACGTCATAGCATTACGTAAGACAGTTGGTTTTTAATAAGCATCCCCTTCAAGATGATAAGTTTATTACGTGCCAAATAATAAAATAGAGATGTTAATTAAACATTGGGCTTCTCATATAAGCTACTATGACTTTTGCAAAAACTTATATTACTTGTGTTAAAGCTATTTCATTTATAAATATAATGTATAATTTATTAAATTGTATATTAATGTAATAATTTCCATATATAAAATATAAAACACTTTTCCTAATTTTATATAACTTCACTTGTAAAAGTGAAGTCTTGTACATTATCATAGTTACAAAGAACCTACTTTTTGAAGCCATTAGCGACATTTCATCTTTTCAGAGGGACGGCCCACGAGGATAAGAACGAAGATCTTCAGTGTAAGTCATGTTTGGTATCAAACGAAAGGTCTATTCAAGAGAAATTAAATGCCGTAACCAGACATCGAAAGGTCTTTCCAGAGTAGTGGCCATTTGAATTTTTTAAATAATTGTGTACTATATAGTGTAATATTTATCAGAATAATTTAATTGAAACTATATAATCGCGGAGAAATATTATTGATTAAATTAGTCATTTTAAAATTCAAATGACCACTAATCTGGAAAGGATAAACCTTTTGAAGTCCAGTTTGTGGCAGTTAATTTCTCTTAAATAGACCTTTCATTTTATATCAAACTCGACATTGCATTTTCTTTCAACTCCTCACGGACCATCGCCCTGAAAAGATGAAATTTCGCTAATGTCGTCAAAAAGTAGGTTTTTCGTAACAATAATTATGTACAAGACTTCACTTTCACAAGTGAAGTCATACAAAAGTTTTGAAAGCGTTTTCATATTTTTCCACCTTGTAATTATAATGTTTTGTATTTTAACAAAACTTTTATCAACTCTACTTCCTTTGTTTAGGAATAACAACCATTGTCTGCTTGCCGAATATAATTGACGTTCTTCCTACAATACCTCTATTATACAAAATGAATTCATTGTTAGTTTTCTTATTGTTATGAAGTTTAAACTTCCTTTATAACTTATATTTTATAACAATAGTACCTTAATTATTATGTTTATAATTCTTTATTCATTTGTTAGTATTTTAATTATATTAAAAAGCTGATGAAAGAACACTACTCTTATAATAATAAAGTGCTTTATTGCATGACCAGGATACAATGTAATTGCAAATTGTTTTATAGCTAAAATGTTCCACTCATCTCAACATCAAACTTCCTTACAGACATACAATTTTTTCATTCACTCTCTCCCATTCGTTCGAATTGTTCCACCCTTTCACTTCTGTATGCTTATAGAATTCACTACTACAAATAAGTATCTTATATACATATTTTAATTCCATTATATTCTCGTTATTGTACTTAAAAATGTATTTTAAATCTCACATTATAATCTTAGATAATTTGTTGCATATATATTTTAGTATTATAAGTAAAAGGTAAGCAATAGATCAAAGATGTGTAACCAATTTGTATTAATATTAATTTATGTTTTAACAATATAATTCATACTTTGGTATAGTGTAAAACAAACCTTTCATATTTAGTTCAAATCCAGACAAAGTTCAATTTGAATCATTTATTTAAATGACTTCGATTTTAGTAGCGCTGGTAACTGTCGGTTGCGCATAAATTGCAGTAATGCTAAGGTGCTCTAGCTTTCTGTTCTCGAGTATTGATGTAGCATTGACTGTATTCTTCCAGACGTTTCTTTATTAGTATTTCTTCCCGATAAAAATAAAATATAACAATATATTACCAAGAAACAAGAATTTGGCCCTTTTTTAACGTAAAGTTACAAGAAATAGGGAAAACCGAAACATATATATATATATATATATATATATATATATATATATATATATATATATATATATATATATATATATATATATATATATAT
>JAQJVL010000009.1:1807115-1962115 GCA_035578905.1 Stictocephala bisonia
TGGCCAATTTGTATATACATATTTTTAATAAATTAATTTTAAGAAAAGAACGTTTGGGTCAACTTTTAAAAATAATAGCCCTGTAGCCTAATTCAATAGTTATTTATAAAGGCCTTGGTCTAAGGCAATGTAAGCCTAGCCTACTAATCAAGGATTTAAAATCTGTATTTCCTTTGATCATTTGCATAGATTTATTTATTCATTTACGCGGTTTACACAATTTTTATATTTTACAATAAAACTATAGATATCAGTCAAACAACATAAAAAGCCAATTTAAGTGGCAAAACCTGCTTAATTAGTGTGCAGAGCTGAAAGCACCCACTGCGTGTTAGGCTCACAATTAAGTATCGTTTAATTAACATTTTTTTATATTGGTGTTAATAATGGTAACTATGCACTTTCTTGCCACCAAACAAATTTGGAACATTTTGCTTGAAATGGGTCTAGAATTGGCTGTATTTTCACGAGATATGCTTTTTATTCCGCGGAAATAACATATTTTACTGAAAAATTCGAAAAACCAATGTCACAACTTTTAGTGATTTTGTCATATTTCCGTTAATTTCAATGATATTTTAATCATCTTTTTTTTTATTTTGATGTATTTTTTTGCACTGAATACAAATTTGAAAACTATTTTGGTCTATTACAAATATTTCTCGAAAAATAACGGAAAAACTACTGTCGCGGCGGATCGCGATTAGCGGCCATTACGCGATCATTATATACAACATTAACAACTATTAATCACAAAAACCAAATTCAACTATATTCCCGCCGGAGTGACGGCCGGCAGGCCGTCACGGAGGCCAAACGCCCGAATTTAATGCAAATTACGAATTTTTGTTGAGAAAATAGACAATCAGGATAAGTTAAGTTATGTTTGGTTATGTCAGCAAAAAATGCATTTTTCGAGCTGAAAAAATAATTTTACTACAAAACCAGTTATATATTTGTGTTCAGCATAAAAAAAACACGAGAAATGAAAAAAAAATTGTCAAAAAACGATTTTTAAAAAAGTTGGTTTTTTCATTATTAGATAAATATCTAGTTTTTCGATTTTTCGGTAAAAAACGAGTTTTCCGCGGATGAAATCAAACTCCTCAAGAGATATAAACTCATTTTTCACCACTTTATTAACATGAAATCATATTTTCAGAGGTGGCAAGAAAGTGCATAATTACCTTAATAATATACTGTATCTGCTGTTTAAAACTTTCCCCACCACGATTGTTTCCACTAAAGCCTACTACCCAAAAATGCCAAGGCCATTTTCAGTCGAAATGCCAGGATTAAGATAGCTCAAGTTGTAGGCCTATTTGAGATAAATACTTAGCTTATATACATATTTTAAATTGTTTTAAATTAAATAGTGTTTTCAAATATACCACCAAACTGGCCACTTTTATTTCATAGAATGTAAAAAGAAAATAAAAAAAACTTTTAATAAACATTTTTTGAGCTCACAAAACACATTATAAAAATTCATCAACCACTTATAAGATATGGAGTTCTGTTTTTAGACTAATATTTAACATGCATAAAAAGATTGAAGTTCCTATCTTTATTGTTGAAGTTGTGGTGCTTTTTGTAGAAGAGCGCAGCAAAACCACCTTTTTCACTGTTTTCACTAGTGTTTGTTCTTAGGCCTATTTGTCATTTTTTATAATAATCATAGGCTAATAATAAATCACATAATAACCCCTAGTTCAAGATGGCTGCTAGAACTGTATATGTTCAATTTAATCTGTGCTTAATAGACATATAGGTACTGTACTTTAATCATCAAGTTCTCTAGACTTACTATGTGTTGATTTGATTTTACACCTAATCTGAGTCTCTTTAACCAAACAATAATAAAACTCCTACTAACCTTGGTAATTATGCACTTTCTTGCCACCTCACGAATTTTCAAAATTTATAAAAAACAACTAAATGTAAACATTAAACAGGTACTTTGTAGTGTATTGATATTGAAGTTGGTACTTTAGAATATGAGTTAAGTTTGATATAAATAGTATTTCGTCATAAATTCAGCTTTATTTAAACAGATAAATTATTATTTCCTTTACAGATTCAATAAATAACAAAATTTAGAAAAATATTTATTAAAAAATATAAAGATAACCTATAATTATGTCTTTCAGTTTTCGTTATTTTTATAATATTAAATGACGTTTCCGCACAAAAAAATATGTTTTTTTTTTTTTAATTTAGATCTTTTTAAGCTAGTGGAGAAGAAATTTGAAAATTCGTGAGGTGGCAAGAAAATGCATAAATACCCTAACCTTAGCCTGAAATATACAATGTAGCAACAAATCTGTATACAATAACTTTCAGACCTGATCAAGGATGCCCAATTTGTTTTCCACTATCCCTGTTAAGTTATGTAGCTGTGGTTGGCTTTTCATCACAGAGGATCACTGAATTCTTACACAGATTCCACCATTTGTAATCCACAGTGTTCTAGGTTTTGATATTTGTGGTTTCATGATCTTTGTTGCTGCTGTAAAAATACAAAGACACATGACTTTATCTGTCCACTCTTATAAATACACACATTTTGTATTCAAGATACAAGATATTTTACTGTCAAAAATAACATTTTACCTGCATTGACAACATCATCCATAACCCATCTTAAGATTATAAATTAAAAGCTAACAAATAATTAAAATAGTCATCACATGCTAGAATACAGCTTAATTTTAAGAAAAAAACATCCGGTTGTACTGAATAGTGCATGCAAACAATCGATAAAAATGAAAGTGTAGCACTTAATCATGCATAAATAGGAGAAAGGTCTTACCTTGAACCAATGTTGAGGAAGTAGAGCATATGTCAGGTCATACAGGTATAAAATTGAAAGCCAGTTTTTTTAGAACAGCTTTGAATTTTGTACCATCCAATTGTTTGATATAATTTGGTAGCTTATTATAACAGATGGTTCCTTTTACAAATGGACTATTTTCAATCCA
Source organism: Stictocephala bisonia (assembly GCA_035578905.1). Lineage (NCBI taxonomy): Eukaryota > Metazoa > Arthropoda > Insecta > Hemiptera > Membracidae > Stictocephala > Stictocephala bisonia. The sequence continues at coordinate 1,810,097 of JAQJVL010000009.1, forward strand.
GTTACATCTCTGCCAGAATTAGACATATGTTTACCAACAACATATGTCTTGTTTGTTTCACTGTAATTGTATACTTGTAATTTGTAATTTGTTTTACATTCTTACATATGAGACACCGACACAACGTTGTGCTTATTTTAAGGTGAATATGAATGGTTTTATGAGTGTAGGATGAGTGTGGATGAGTGTAGTCTGATTACTAACTGAGTTCAACTATTCCTCAGAAAGGGCAATTATTAATAGCCCAACAGCCAGGGCAACTAAGGGACCTACAGCTTTATGTGGAATCCGAACCACGTAGTGCTGGTCTGATTTTCAGCTATCCTCCTACCATATAGGCTACAATCATTTTTTAGATTCATCCAATTATGTCTTCACATCCCAAAACTGTACTCTGTATGTCAAAAAGGTACTAGATACTGAGGTTTAGTTGTCCTGGTTATTGAGGTAGGTTTGGGTGCGATAGGCTATGTTGTTGTTCGTAACACTGTAATTGTATAGTAATTCCTAAAGCGACTAAACCAAATTAGCATGGATTTGTGCACTTAAATGGAACTTCATGAGTGGAGGATCTGCTGTGATGATAGCACCTTATTTGACACTTTGATAATTTTTATAAGCTTTCAAGCAAAGTTTATAAATTAGAGGAGGTGCCTGATTATACTAAAGCTATTAAAGCTGAGATTTTAAGTATTGGTGATAAATTAAAGGAAATTGAATCTCACCTTGAGAGTGTCGAGAGTAAGACTGGGAGGCCCCTATGTTTGATGAATATCATTTCAAGAAAGTAGACACGATAAAAATTAAGCCTATGAACTTTTCCCTTGAGGAGTTAAATGAAGACTAGAAGATCGTAAAACTTGGTAATTTTTTATGTTCTGGAATAAAAAAAAAAAAAAAAAAAAAAAAGAACAAACTTGTAAGTCAGAAAGAATTGTAATGGCAAATTGATTACTGTACTTGATGATGTCAATTCAGCAGGGAAAAGTATCAACATTGCTAAACTAAAGTTCTTTAAAATAGGCAAAATGAAAGGTTTAAGAATTATTCTACTGATGGTTATCTTTCAGAACATAGAGCATAAAATATCTAGTAGGCCTTAATCACAAAATTGTCCAGCGAAAAAAGCTTGTCAAACTGTCCTCTACTGAAGGACATCTAAATTTAACATGACAGTGACACCTTGGGAGCTACTGTTTCTGAATAATAGAGGCTCTCTTTATAGTGGTCAAACTGGGAATGCTTTTTTTCTCGCATATTTTTGCCATCAAACTGAGGTCAACCAGGCATTTTGTGCCGCTGTGGCAGAGGTTGACTCTTGGTCTTAGTAGGACCCCTTATCATTATAGCCAGGGTATTCAACAGTCCCAGTACCAGAAAATAGGAGCATTCATCGAAACATGGTTCTAACGATGGGTCAGAAAATTACCTAAATTAATGACATATGAAAAACAATATGGTGACTGATAGTGAAATAAATTTATTGTTAGTTGTGTAAGGTGCGAAACTTGTAAAATTGAATTTATCTCAAGTCAGTTCCGTTCTGATTGACACTCACTGAGATTTTCATTATTTTTGTTTAATACTGCTATGTAATACTTTATGTATAACTTTAATAGTTTTCATCTGTACTTAATATTAATTTGTACATTTTATTAAATATTTCTTAATTTAGTAATTGTGAATCATGTTTTGAAGTGATAGATGTTGTTAGGTCATATGTTCTTTTGTTTACAACGTTGCTAATTCAATTTGAAACCATTGCATAGTATAATTTTTAGATTGCCTTCTATGATTAAATGTAGAACATTACCCTTAAAAAAAGCAAATTAAATTTATATTTTATCTAGAGGTGTTTTGGGCAAGTTGACACACGTTTTGATGCTGCCTTAGGAAGATTAAGACATATATTTTTATTATTTGATATATGTATCAGGGTTTGTCCGGGAAGTAATAGGACTGAGTTGATTTAAAAAAAAATTTATTGAGCTACTTGTTACAATTCTTTAAAAACTTAAAATAGGCTCCTTCTGCGTCGATGCAGCGCTGCCAGCGCGATTTCCAAGCATTGAAGGCGTCACTGAAGGCATTCTCCGGAATAGCCTTGAGAGCCGCGGTGCATGCTGCTTGGATCCTCTCTGTCGTCTCAAAATGGTTGACTTTCATCGGCCTTTTCAGGCGAGAAACCAAAAAAAAGTCCGGGGGACCACATCTGGGCTGTAGGGCGGCTGCGGAAGCGTTGGGATGCCGGCCTTGGTCAGGTAGCTGTTCACAAGAAAGGCGGTGTGAGCCGGGTGTTGTCGTGGAGCAACTTCCAGTCGGCTGCGTATCTTGTCGGACCCGATGGAACCTTCATTTGAGTCTCTTGAGCACTTCCACGTAAAACTTGGCATTGACAGTTTGTCCAGGAGGAACAAATTCATGGTGGACGTTGCCTTTGATGTCAAAAAAAGACAAAGAGCATCGTTTTCATTTTGGATTTGCTCATTCTTCCCCTGCCACTTGGAAGATTGCCTCTTTGTCTCGGGATCATACTCAAAAATCCAGGACTCGTCACCTGTGATTACGTTATTCAAAAATTGGGGGTCACTTTCACACATGTTCAGATTATCTTGGCACGCTTCCACTTGCCACAATTTCTGGTCGTCAGTAAGCACTTTTGGGACCATCTTCGCGCACACCTTGCACATGTTCAAATGCTGTGTCACAATGTCATGAACCACAGATTTTGGTAAATTTAACATCTGGGCAATTAAACGAATACTTAGTAGATGGTCTGAGTTCAAAACTTTGCGCACACGAGTCACATTGTCAGTGTTTGACGAAGGTCTTCCAGCACGGTCTTCATCAGCGACCTCTTCCCGGCCCTCCAAAAAGGCCTTGTGCCACCGAAACACACCACTTCTTGCTAATGCAACAACTGGGTAAGCCTGCTTCATCATATCAAACGTCTCTGTCGCAGATTTACCGAGTTTCACACAGAATTTAATCGCGTACCTCTGCTCTAACGAACGCTGCATTTTCGGCTTGCACCACACACAGTAACACGTCGCGCGAAATGCCTGTCCTGACTCTCCAAGTGCTCCCTCGGAGACAGCTGACCAGCCGCTCGTTCTTTAGCTAGGTCTCTACCGAATCCAGTCAGTGCGCACACGCTCCGAAGTACAGTCGTGGTGGAAGAAAATGAGTCCTATATTACTTTCCGGACAAACTGTATTTACAATCTTATTTCAATTTTAGGCTGAGAAAGCCAGTCTTCAGAATTGGTGGTCTTTGAAAAATAAAATACTTAATAAACATTATTAGCCTTTGTTTTAAACTTTCCTTACATTAAAAACATTGTAAACTAAACTAAACAACAAATAATTTAATTATTAGCTATAGCTACAACTGATAAAAACCACTTAAAAAATTAACTCATTGAGGGCCGACAAAAAAAATGCGAACTTTTTTTCTCCCTTACTTTTTATGTGCGACATCTAAAATATTCAGGCTGAAATTTTTTAGAAACAAGTCTTTATACATTTATTTAGGCCTATAACATCTGTTTAATACAGATAGAAGGGTACTTTTTTGACCAAAATATTTGTAATTGAGTACTTTATTAGAATAAATGCCCAAAAAGTCATCTTATAATTTTTAAATATTTATATTTTGCCAATAAAAATTGTACTTTGTTAAAAAAAAAATCTTTGGTATGCTTACACCTCGTAAACAAAAAATATTTTACTGTGGAAAACTGTTTTATTGAAGTCTAAACTTAATCATCTACAAACAGAGGAAAAATTATAACAATCGGATTGAAAATAAAAAAATATAACGTAAAATAGTTTGATAGTACTGTCAGATTCGTCTTTTAAAATTAGCTCTCTGTCTATTGTCAGTTCTTTTCATTGACGTTATATTCCAAAAGCTGGTTCCAGACGTTAAAAAAAGAATTCTCGAACATCTGCATATCATCCCAAAGACGTACAAGTTATCATAAGCGGTAAATTGGATGTTATATGTAACAAACGTCGAATGGCGGGATATCGTCATTGGGTCCTCAACGTGAATTTTAGTAATGACCATATTTTGTCATATTGGTCCTGAAGGGATAAAACGTAAATGACGATATATAGTCATTCGGTCCCCAAGGGGTTAATGAACTTACTTTGCATTTGAATATTGTAAAGTAATATAGAAGGTTTACACTGTCTATGCATACTCTTTTAGCTAACACAGAAATCATGTATATTTTATGTACAATATTTATGCTCGTAATTATGTTTCAGGCTAGGATAGCATTCTTACAAGGAGAAAGAAAAGGCCAAGAAAATTTAAAAAATGATCTAGTCCGACGAATTAAGATGTTGGAGTATGCCTTGAAACAAGAGAGGTTTGTCAAACAAGCATTAAACTTTTTGCTAGACCATAACTGTACATCACTTTTTTAGTTCCCAACTTTGGTTAAAATAAAAGTTAAGACCAAATTAAATTGGTTTGGAGGACAAATTTTAAAAATTATTTACAAAATGATAATATTTATGCTATATTATAAGTTCAGAAAGAAATCTTCTGTCAGCAAAACATTTTTAATTATTTTTTAGTTTATCCATAAATTACATACAATAGTAGTATTTTTACGTATTGTACTTAAATGTTGTCTAGGGACAACAGTCCTAACTCCTTGAGGAAATTTTAAGTAGACTTCCTGGGATTCGAACCTGTGATATGCAAATGAAGTAGGAGTGCTTACCATTAGGCTATCAGGAAAAAAAAATGTTAATCATTTGACAACATTTTTAACCAGAAAATAATATTTTACTTTTCTATTTGAATACAGACAGTAAATTTACTCTATTGTGTATATTAGTAATACATAATTACAATGTAATATTAAGCAAGTACAACCTCAATTATTGGGCCTAATGGTAGCGGCACTTCAAGCCGGATACATTAAAGGAGGATAAAACATGAGTCATAAAAAACTTTGTTTACAAAAAAAAAAAAAACATTCAAAAGCTCATCGGATGGCAAGCAAGAGAGGAGTGCCTACAATTAATTACATTCAACATATGACATGAAGGCATGGTGAATATTGACAAGACGAAAATGGTCTTGTAATACATACGTTTTTAAAAACAAACTGTCTACTTTACTGCTCTGCTGAAAAGAACAGTAAAGTAGGGCAATTGCCTACTGAAAAGTAAACAAATTGCCTCCTTTTATTTTGAGGAAAATTACGCAGTGAAAAACTGTAATGGAGGACAAGTTGAAAAGAACCTGCATTTTCAAGATGCAAAACTCAAACACTCATGTTTAAGATTTGCATTGCGGGGCTGAAAGGAGCTTTCGCGTAGCTGTAATTTTATTTAATTGAAAAATGTTTTTCTGATTGTCAAGTCAGATTATAGTGATAGCAGGATAAAGCAAGGTTGTACAGTATAGTATTATAGTTCTATACTTTTATATTATATGTACAATGTTTTGTATACTTTAATACATTGGTAAAAAAAAGCAATATTTTTTAAACATGTTTTCTTCAAAAACTAATAAGAACAATACAAGTATACATATAAATGTATCAATAGTGGCCTTGACCAGAGGGCTCCTACTTTCGCTAAATAATGGAGTCAAGCAACTTCGAGTGTAGGAGTTCCTTGCATGGATGACTGGTTGAGCATTCCTGACCTAGCACGCAGCCTGCCCTCACGGTCACTCTTGGTGGTTCGGAAGTTACACTAAGTCATTGGTCCCAAGGTTAAGTGTTAGAGAGGGATTCTTAACCCTAATAATTTTGCCTGGTAAATTAAGTTATAATTTAATTACAACTGCTGCTTCCTTCCTAAGTAAAATTGGTCGGTAGCGTAGTTGGTTCAATCCCAGCTTCATGTGCTAAACATTCTCAGTTCGATCCCAATCAGAGTCAATACATTTTGAGAAGGATCAGCTGATAATCACCGGCTGTTCATTTGTCATTGGGCTATTAATTAATGACACTTTCTAAGGAATAGTCGGCCTTAGTTTGTAACAATGACTACATTCGCTCATCTACACTCATCACACTCATTCGAAATCCATATTCGCCCATATCTTGACGATCTGCGTCTTATGAATAAATAAGAAAAAAATAAATAAGGAACTATTAAATTTGATGCATCAGCCTCTTCTTCCTCATTGGTTACAATGTCATTGTTCTTGATAAGGGCCTATCACTCTACTATCAGATTACCTTTTATTTTTTCATCTGTATGGGTTTTTTGTCAATGTTTATCAACACGTAAACTTCATTTCTTGACAAATTACATATTTCACAATCCAACAGATTAAGCATCATCAATTTCAGTTGGAAAAGTTTCGTATACGTAGGCCAGACTTTTTGCGGAATTTTTCTGACGAGAGGAAGGTTTAACTATATTCCATACCAAAGCGAGAGCAATAATTTCATCCTTAATGGTTAACTACTTTTGAAAACCAACCACTGAATAGTTTGAGTTGGTAAGCCCCTCTATAAAAGAAACTATAAATATATGTGCAATTTTGAAAATTACTCTTTGATCCATTGGATTAATTAAGGATGTAATGCTTACCTGGAAGATAACGAGTGAATATTATGATCCCTGAAATAATTCAGTTGCAGGAGGGTGGGCTGTGAAATTATCCAACAGCATAAAAATATTGCTCTATTCAGGCAAACCAAGTTTTTTTAAACCATCTCTCACATAAGTGGTAAAAAAAAAAAAAAAAAAAAAAAAAAAAAAAAAAACGGTCCGCAAAGAATTGCACTCATCCATGCATTGGACTGAACTCCATAAAGTACAGGAAAGTTTAATAGCTTCTGAAAAGCTCTTGATTTGTTTTACTCCCTGATAATGTAAGGAAACAAAACATGGTCACCTGAAGCATTTGAACACATTAGCAAACACGTTATCTCTGCTTGCCCAATTATTTACACGTGGTGCAAAGAGTAATTCAGTCGTTTTAACATTTGAAATTCTTTTGATCTTCCCCTGCTAAAATCAAACTAAGAAAGAAAACAACTCCAAAATATAACATTTTGTCAGCATTGATTTGGCATGCAGGTAAGTGATATTCTTCTACAAAATTGTCTATATGTCCCTTGTATTTTTCATCTACGTCTTGATCTACTGATCATAACTCCCCAGCTATTTACAGCTTTCAAATTCCATGATGGCTTTTAAATCGATATAGTTATCGATAAGAAAAACTCATTCAGCTTCTGGCAACCCCAAATCATCATGGAAGTGTTTACCTTTTTCCTCTAACATAGGCCCAGTTAAGGGGTTTTCCTTAAGACCTTATGGAACAGAACTACTTGTACAAAGTTTCATCCAACTGATTTGTTGGACTTTTTTATGTTTGTCATGACTTCACTTTTATTACTGTCATGTTTTGAGATGCAAACTTTTAAGTTGTTCTTTATTTTTATAATATCATGGATTATTGAAGAGCTAACATTGTATTCTTCCACAATCTTATTTTTTCCACAGTTTTATTTATTTTCTACCTTTCTCAATGTTATTAAATATTTGTAGGTTTTCCAATGTTGTAAGTGTATAGTTTTTGTAAACGCTTCACTGATTCTTTAAACAGCTTTGTTTAGAAAACATTACATAGAAACAATATAGAACACTGTTGTAATGCGAGTACGGATCTATTTTATACTGCACAATAAACAAAGTATATATAAGTTTTCATAAAAAAAACTGTAAAACTACAATACACACATGCAGTAATAAAACAGCTATATCATGACAACATTAAATAGATTGGCGAAAGCAATAATCAAATGGATATTCATATATCCATATATCATTTGGATGTGATCATTCTATATCCATTTGGTTATTGCTGTTTATCATGTCAATACCTCTGTACGTGTATGGGTGGGCGGGTGGGTCAATACTACCATTCTTGCATGGGTGGGAGGGTAGGTCAATGTTATTGTACGTGTATGGGTGGGATTTAGGTTACTATGACAACCTAGGTCAAACGCTTAGCTGTGACTGACAGACAGTAGGCAGTCGGGCACTGTACGAATATATCCGGGTGCCGCACTACTAGTTACTGGAAAATTTGTTTAGCAAATGCTTTTAGAGTTTTAAGATCAGTCAAATTTTGCTCTTTCCTCAGAGTAATTCACAAGATAATTTCATCCTAATGTTTCTAACATGCCTTTTCCAGCTCAAGTACCTACCTACTACATTTTACTTAAGTTATGTGACTTAGCACACAAAAAGAACATTTTGCAAACTAAATAAAATAAAACTTTGGTTTTCCACCAAACATTTAAATGCTTTAGCCGAGACTGACATATGGAAACTAGGGATCCAAGTTTTTGTTTATTAGTGGAACTGTCTTAGATTCCCAGTTATTAGGATTGCAAGTTCCCAGTTGTTAACTATATAAATTTTCTCTTGACAATAAATTTAACTATGAATTGTGTTATTCTAGAATTCTATTTTATTTTCTAAAATATTGTTTTAATATTAGTATAAACTGTGTAGGGCCAAATTCCACAAGCTGAAATATGGAACTGAGCTCAACCAAGGAGACATGAAGCCTCCTGTGTTAGACGAACCGGGGGTGCCTGAAGTGCAGGTGGATATAGAAGCACCTTTCACTTCAGTCAGTAATATAACATGGAAACAAGGTCGCCAGTTGCTCAGACAGTAAGTATTGTTAATTTATAGTTGAGTTAATTCTATTCATTTTATCATCATTGATTGTATTTTTTTGTAAAGTTGAGCTTAGGCATTGAAGTAATAAGTTCACCCATGTCGGCTATCTACTGCCCCAAACATCACCATGAAGGGCCTTATAGTCAAGAGAACTCAGCTCAAAGTCTACTAAGGCAATTGTTTGACATTGGTGTCACTTGATGATCTCTGGTTTTAGCTTAGCGTTGGACTTCAGTCTTACCATATTATCCGGATTGTAGTTAAGATGGTGGCTTGCCATGTTAATGGTCTGGTTTTGATTACTAGTTTGACCAAAACATATTTTACCTCTGTGCTGTTTCCGAGGTTCGGAAGTCGCGTTAAGCTGGTGGTCCAAAAAACAAAACAAAAATTAGCTCGTCTAAGTAGGCGAGGGGAATTGTATCTTAATTGATCATCCCTCCCCTCTAAAAGCCTTAGAAAGGTTTTTTATTCAAAGCGGCATATATATATATATATATATATATATATATATATATATATATATATATATATATATATAAATGCTGGCATAATATATATATATATTATTATCTCTGAATGGCAAGCTGTTAATGTGCATGTATTTAGTATAATTTAGTACACAATGCACCAGTACCGCCCGACTCTACCGAGAAGTGCCACTCAAATTTGACTGTTTTTATGCACACCTACATAATTATTCACTCTTACTAATATCAAAAATAAATTCATAAATGTTGTATCTTATTTTTGAACTTTAAATCACATCTATAAAATCCTTGTTAAAATAACAATATATTATTCAGTATTTAAAAAATAAAACATATTTGAAAAAAGTTACATTAACTAAAAATTTGTCATTTTTTTACCAGTACCATAGTACAGGGTGACCACCGGGAACCGGACTTTTTTAAATAAACATAAACCACTTATTTTTTAACATAACACTTATTTTATTACATAGAAATGTTTGTACTTACATGCCATTTAAGAACAATGTTACTTATGGAATATAAAGTCAAATAGATGATGTCTATTTTCTTGAATGCAGGTTTCTAACCTTTTAAGAAAATCCGCATGTACACGTTCGAGAAGCTCTTGATCAATTGCTGCCACTTCGGTCTTGATTGCATCCTTTAGCTCTGCCAAGGTGCGAGGTTTGTTGTTGTAGACTCGTGATTTGAGGTACCCCCACAAAAAAGTCACAAGTCGTCAAGTCTGATGACCTTGGGGGCCAGTGGATGTCGCCGAAACGGGAAATGAGCCTTCCTGGAAACATCCGACGGACCACAGCCATTGACAACCGAGCAGTATGCAGTGTGGCACCATCTTGTTGAAAATAAACGTGTTCACTTCTGTCTAGACCTCGTCTTCTCAGTTGTGGACGTAAGAAAGTGTTCAGCATGTGAGTGTAACGTTCGGAGTTGACTGTTACTGAGGCTCCATTTTCACCTTCAAAAAAATATGGACCAATAATTCCAAAAGTGGTAACCGCACACCACACAATTACACGTTCTGAATGGAGAGGTTTTTGGTGAATTATGCGAGGATTCTCGGTTGCCCAGTAACGTAGATTTTGCTTGTTAACTTCTCCGTTTGAATTAAAATGTGCCTCATCACTCATAATGATTATTGTGCTGTCATTATCTTCGAGCAACACTTGCATGTGAATGGCAAAGTCCTCTCGCTGAGCGTAATCTCTTTCCTTTAGCTTCTGAACAACACACATTTTAAAGGGATGAAATTTTAAATCACTTTGCAAAATTTTCCGCACTGATTCATGCTTTAACCTTAGTTCACTTGCATGTCTGCTTGCTGAACGACTTGGGCTCCGAATGAGGGCTAGTCTCACCCTCTCTACGTTTTCCGGTGTTCTTACAGTCTTCCTTGGGCCAGGAGATTTTTTCTTTAAAATAACTCCTGTCGTTCTCAGATTTTGAACCCACCTGAGAATAGTATTGCGGGTAGGAACCGTACCATGGCGTCCACGGTTGAAATGAGTGCGAAAAAGCCGTTGTACCGTTGTAACAGACTCATCATTTTGCACATACGCGTCGTATGCAAACATGTGATGCTCCACTGTCCACTGCTCCATGGCTACTGAAATGGCATTGTATAGCAAGGTCATTCACCACACTCTCCCCCCTCTCTCATCTTGGCTGAGCGTGTACTAGCAATTCCAAAAACATCCGGTTCCCGGTGGTCACCCTGTATATGTATGGGAGAGTGGGTTTGTAGTACCACTGCACCAAGGAGACATGAGAAATAGACATGAGTGTATAGGAGGGTAGGTGGGTCAGTTCCACTCAATGACTATAGGTGGGTGGAGGGGTATAAAATATTTTCTAAAAAAAATGTGTGAAGAAATATTACAATAAAGGTATACATTTTATTTTATGATCTCAGTATACATTTGCAATTTTGTACAATGGACAAATAAATTAAATTATTCTATCTAAATTACACATGTCTCAGACTGAACACATTATGTCGGCTAGTAGCTGACACACACAAGCTGAACAGCAAAATTATGCTGTCGGCTTTCAGACGAAATGTCAGTGGAAAGGTTCATTCTACAAAAAAATTAACAATCATTTTTGTATCATGGTTGTAATGATTACGTTCAATCATGGTTTTTACGTAATCATTTTTTGAACATAAGAAAAATATTTTCAATAATCAGTATTAAGATTTGTAGGGTTTGTTATAGAAAAATCATTAAAAAAAGAGTTGTGACCCTCGATTTAAGTAAAAATACTGTCATCTAACTTTTCATTCATTTCAACTTTTTCCTCAATATTGATTTTTTAGCAATTCTTATTATTGTTGTATTTCTCTAGATACCTTCAAGAAATCGGATACACGGATACAATAATAGATGTGCGGTCAAACCGTGTCCGTTCCCTTTTGGGCCTCAATAACAATGAAGAGACAGTAAGTGATAGAGTACGAGAACCCTTCAACGCCAAAAGAAGTATAGAAAATGAAGGGAGGAGGACACCAGCGAAGAAGGTAAATTTAGATATCACATTACATATGGAAACTTTTTGTTGCGAGGCTTTGATAAATTAATGATTCTTTTAAGATAATTTTCTAACAGTTTAAGATAACAAGTTTGTAATAAAACATTGATATATTTATAAATTCCTAACAAATTATTTTCGAAATTATTTTATGGTATTAAATTTACAATTTTGGTATACTTTTTAGACTTTGATAAATTAATGATTCCTTTAAGATAATTTTCTAACAGTTTAAGATAACAAGTGGGTAATAAAACATTGATATATTTATAAATTCCTAACAAACGATTTTTGAAAGTATTTTGTGGTATTAAATTTACAATTTTGGTATACTTTTTAGAAGTAAGAAATAATCTAATGTTAATCTTCCTGTTTCTTGTAGAAATGCAAACCATCATTTAAAGTATAGTGATATGGAAGGTGTCGTTATTGGAGGTTCATTTTAAAAACAGAAAAATATTAGTACGCTAGGATGTGGCTATCCAGTGAGAACTATTTTATTCATCAAGGAGATCCGTTGATAAAATTAAATGAAATCCGTTAAAATTCATAAATATTACATTGAAGATCTGAGTAGGTTGAATTTCTACTCACCTGTGGGAAGTGCCAGTGGCACCAAACATTTTGTCCTAATATGTGTGTTTATTTTATACTACTGCAGGTGTTAGTGGACTTGTCTTCTTCGGTATGTTTGCTGATTTCCTATCTCTCCTAATGTACTAATTCTTGGTCTAGCCCCTTTACCACGTTTACTGTTATAATATGGGTTAAAAAAAAATATATATATCTTCCTCTAAAATGCTATGCTCCCACTGAGGCATTGCAGGGCGCCTCGAATCTAAGACGCAAGCGCCTCAAGTCTTACCTGCTCCATATCGGATCTGAGACACAATCATCTGGTCCCATGCCTCCTCCGTCTCAGATTTGAGATGTGCACACTGAATGTGTTAACGTGAAATATATTAAATACACTAACTGTGTAAATGAATTCCAGGTTCTTTCACTTAAATATTTTCTAGGCATACATTGATCAACTCACAATCAGCAAAGTCATAATTAACATTGCCATTTCCATTGTATAGTTTATTTTTATTCTATTCCATTGTGTATTTATAGTCGATCAAAATAAATATACTGTCATCAATTAATTAAAGGGTCAATTTCTCTGCTGCATAAAGCGTTGCATCATACCTTGTTTAATCATTCTCTACTGTTATTTACATGAGTAATCTGCCAAAAACTGGTTATTTATCTATTTCCCCAAATTGCAACTGCAATTTTGCCGACCAGAGATAATTGCGGTATTTTATCTTGGTTTTTGGTGTTATTAAATAGGTTCTTTGTAAGATGTATAAGAGTCTTCAGTAAGGCCAGTATGTGTCAATATTTCACCTCAGAGAAATATTTGTTTCTCTAGATCTACTAATGAGCAAGTGGACTAGTTCAAAATGCCATTGTCTGTTTAGGTCCAGTCAAGCGCACTAGCAGAAGCCATGATCCTAGAAACTGAGGCGGCTGTAATGGCCAACTTTGAGTTTCTTTCACAGGCGGATGTTGAGATGGATGAGGATGATGAAATTTGTGATGAGCTTGATGACACTCAGGATATGGATGAACAAGATGAGATGAGAACTACAAAGCGCAAACCTAGGCCAAAGGTATAGCAGTACTTCAATAATGTGATTTATATTTTGAAGAAATCATAGTGTAAAGTATACAATTTTTTATTTGGGTGAACTTAGTTAAAAATCATACTTTATATCTGATAAAACCTATCAAAGCCACTAAGGTGGATCTGTCCATAACTCTTGCGATGAATATGTTAATCTTTCAAAGATGCAACTATTAACATTAAACAGCCACTAATTGTATTATAAAATAGTTACGGTGGTCAGTTAATGTGATTAACGGACTTAATTATATAATACAAACCTATTTTTACCTAACCTATAAGAATTATTATAGCTGAAATTACCCAAGAGCCTTGTGGGTTCCATTTCACCTAGGTAATTTAATCTATTAAGATATATTCTTTTGTCAAAACACAGACAGAATTGGCTGACTATCAAAACCTAATTAACATTGATTGAGCTTGAAAAATAGATTAGTTTTTTTTTTTTTTTTTAGTTGTATTTATTGGATTAAAATTTTTAAGGTTAGTTTGCTAATGCCTTTTCTCTCCTATTATATTAAATCCTAGTCTAATGCCAAATAACGTAACCTCTTAATTATGATGTTTCAGTTGGATTCAGATGAAGTTGACGCAGATGCTGAAGAATTTTTAAATGAACTGAATCTGTTATCAGACGTTCCTGTTGGTTATCCAGGTAAAATTATGTTCCGTATTATAATCTAAAAGTCTAATTACAGAATCTTTATTGCTCACTGAATGGTCAGAAAAAGCAATGTGTAAATATGGTTTGATGTATCAAGATCATTTTTTGACAGTAAATGGTTCTTGTATACTGCTAAAAAACTAATGCCAAATGATATAAATCTAACATTGCATAGATAGCATCATGCATAAATATGTATCCAATTCCAGATAAGCTTGTCAATCGATGAAATTGATAACTACGTGTTGTGGATGTTTATATGGAACTCTGTAAAAATTTCATTCTTTCCACAGTAGATGAGGATACTTTCAAAATATATATGCAACATTGATTATTCATTTCTAAGATGCCGGTCATAGAGATATGGATGAATACGAGGAGTGAATGAGTGTGATGAGTTTAGACGAACGAGTGTAGCCATTGTTACTATCTGAGTTCGACTTAGCTCAGGAAGGACTATTTATTAATAGCCCAATAGCCAGGGCAACTAAGGGACCTACAGTTTTACGTTGAATCCGAACCATGTAGTGTTGGTCTGATTTTCAGCTAATTGACAAGTCTGACACTCAGTTCTCTTCCCCACACAATATCTGAAACTTGACTAACATCCAACATGGGCACCCCAGACTTTTCTAGTAGTGTGAACTATTGAGTGGACGCCATGTTGGACCGAGCATGGAACCTATTGCCTTCAATCTCCCAAACACTATGTCCCCAAGTAACTGGGTTACAGCACTTGATATGTATGACTGTCATGAGTTAGATAGTCAAAAACTAAAATTTATTTAATTGATAGTATAGATAGATCATCCCTAAAATTATGAAAAAAAAAAAAATATGCACAATTCTTAAATAAAATCATAACATACATAATGTTTCTGTCTGTCGGTACATTTCCTGAAGTATCAATTATGACACAATGAAGCAATATTATGCACCATCATGCACTCAAGTTGGTGGACAATATTGTTTTTGATTTATATTTTATTGGATTTGATTTTGTTTTAATGTGACACAGTGGAGAGGTGTTTTGTTATAAAGCTTATAGTGATAGCCACAAACATAATGATCCTGTGTTTGCTCTTGAGGGTGCTCTAGATATTGCTTTGCCAAATTTGTGTCCTGTAATATACTCTAGATAAATTTGCATGCGTGTAGTTATTGTAAACTTCCAATTTTGTTAGTAGGGTAATTAATATAAGAAATGGTCCCAAATAATTGGCACAAACTTTCCCCCATATTAAACACTAAAAAATCAAAACTTTGTGAAAATTACCAGTTTGATTCCCAAATATGTTTTTGCCATATCTAAAAAAACGAGTCAAGTTAGAGACATGAGATATTTACTCAAATATTTTGAATTGTAATTAACATCTTTCCTGAAAATGTAATGAAAATCGTTAGAGCAGTTTTTGAGAAAATTCCATTTTTGTATGTTTTTTGCTCATAAAAATAAAATAAAAAAAATTAAAAAAAGTGAAAAAATAGTCAGGAGATTTTGGCTAAATAACCTACACCTTCATACCAAATTTCATAAAAATTGATCCATCCGTTTGGTCTCCATGGAAGTGCACATGACGATTATTTTTGTACGATCACAATACTTTCTCTAAGCTAACACAAGCTAAGAGTACTTTTTTATTAAAGAATGGTTTAGAATGTACTATGGTAAAATATGAAAGGAAAGCAGCACAATACAAATACACATATAATTAATGAAATATTTCGGGGATACTGGCGCCTTATTCAGTCACTGTTACTCTGTCTGTGTTGGTGTTGTGTGTGTGTCTGTTTCCATCCATACCTTACAAATTTGCAGCTTTTCTTTTATATTTTACTGAAGTCTTATGACTAGTGCTCTAAAACCGAACTCTAAGAATGCACTACTAATAATCTCACTGCCTAAAGACAATAAATTCAAAGCAATTTAGGATAAGCATACAACTGTATTGTTAGAATAGGAGTTTTTAATCACATATTCATGCTATTGTAATTGTTATATTTTCAACATATGAAAAGGTATGAGCTCACTGCTTGATCATCAACTGACAAACACTATTTTTAGGTCAGGAAAACGCCAGGAGAGGTTTACCTGAGGAGGAAGAAGAAGGAATAGGCATTATTTCAGAAGGAACATTAGGACTTGGAGAGCTTGCAAGATTGACCGTAAGCAATGAAGCGGAAGTTGCTTACGATGTAAGATTGAATTTCTTTCAATTTAGTGGTTTTTTAAATAATAGAATTATTATGATAATCATTTCTTTTTAATTTTTTCATCATAATGATTGTTTTAGAATTTCTTGCTAACTGTTAATTTGAAAATTTTAACTTCTTCTCAATGTTTTCTGGCACTGAAAATTTGTGAGATTATGCGAGTTCCTTTTGTGTATGTTAGTACTACTTTGGTGTTCGTGAATTTATCTTCTAAGGTAAGTTTGCTGATGTCCTATCTCTCCAATATACAGTAAACGCCCGCTAATCCGGCATCCGATGGTTCGGCACTTTCAATAATCCGGCATCAGCCAAAAGTAAAAAATACTTAATTTTAGAGTGGTTTTGCGGTGTAGTTTTCCACTGTTTACTATTGTGGATATTGGATATGAACGCTTCAGGTCCGCTTGGTATTATCCGGTTGCCTTCGGGTCCTCTCGGTAAGGTTCGTGAGCACTGTACGTATGTACAGTACTCGTTAACGTTCGGAATCAGTCGGCCTGGCTCGGCCGGGTTCGGGCGTGGCCTACGTGACAAGACACTCACGTCCTGTTGTCTGTCACTGTCACTGCTGTGCAAGTGTGCTACTGTACTCTACACTTCTGTTGTGCGTGTTTTGTGTTATTATTTTTGTTAAATTATAATCTATAGTGAGTTTTTGTAATTTACAGTATTAATGGTCTCATTGGTATCCCTTGTTTATGTATTTTAGGTATTGTGGGGTTTATTGTTAGGTGTGTGTTTTGACCGTTGTCATGTTTTCGAAACCTTCTACCAGTGGAACAGTGAAACGTAAACATGTTACTCTTACAATTCAACAAAAACTTGAAATCATCAAGCGGATTGAGAAAGGTGAGAATCGAAATAAAATTATGGAAGAATATAACATTGGTTCTTCAACAATCTATGACATTAAAAAAAATAAGGATGAATTAAAATAATTTGCTTCTCAAACTGATGCTATAAAAGACATTGAGTCTCGAAAAACTTTGAAAAAGCCTAAACTAGACCAGTTAGACGAAATTTTATACAAATGGTTTTGTGCTAAAAGGTCGGAAGGTAAACCTGTGACTGGTCCGATGCTTATGGAAAAGGGGAAACAGTTCCGTGATGAGTTAAACTTACCAGAAACTGAGTGTGTATTTTCTGATGGTTGGCTCTATAGATTTAAAACTCGCCATGGGATCCGGAAACTAGACGTAGCTGGAGAGCTACGATCAGCAGATACAAATGCTGCCGAAGAGTATAAAACATATTTTGACGAATTCGTTGCAAAACACGAGTTATCTGCAAGCCAGATATATAATGCCGATGAAACTGGGCTACTTTGGCGCTGTCTTCCTAACTCCACGTTGGCTGGTAGCAGTGAAAAAACTGCCAAAGGGTTTAAGAAAAATAAAGATCGATTGACGGTGTTGTTTTGTGCAAATGCTTCAGGCAACCATATGCTAACTCCTTACGTCATTGGCAAATATAAGAAGCCTAGAGCTTTCAAAGGGGTTGTAAACCTCCCGGTAACTTATGCAGCTCAATCCAATGCTTGGATGAATAAAGAATTATTCAAAGATTGGTTTTTTAATCACTTTGTGCATTCTGTTAAAAATAATTTGGAAAAAATTAAATTGCCTGAAGATAGCAAAGTTATATTGCTGCTAGACAACTGTGCAGCCCATCCTGCAGCATCTGAGTTAGTTTCCAAAAATATATCTACACTTTACCTACCAGCAAACGTTACCTCGTTAATACAGCCAATGGATCAGGGAGTAATCCAGAATTTTAAATGCTTTTACAGAGCATCTTTCATTCGAGGGCTCCTTCAATCTGACTGTTCGGTTATAGATTTCCAAAAGAAATTTAACATTAAAGATGCTATTTTTGGAACAGCTTTGGCATGGAATAAGGTAAAGGAATCAACCATACAAAAGTCTTGGAAGAAACTTTGGCCTTTAGCAAATAATGAAGATGACAATGCTGATGCACCGACTGAAAACAATGTTGTGATTGAATTGCTAAACGATGCGCAGAATGAACTCAAGGATTTGCCAGAAGAAGAGGTTGGTGAATGGATAACTGTCGACGAAAATGAACCTACAACCAAAGAGATAACTGACGAGTTCATTATTCGAAGTGTCTTGGGAAATAATGAAGAGAATGAACCATTAGATGTTGAATCTGATGAAGAAGAAGGAACTGACCCATCAAATCCAGAAGCTCCGCCTACCTGGAATGAAGCGGCTGCCGCTATTAATACTTTTGTGAGATTTGCCGAGTGTAGCAAGTCTTATAGCGCTGCAGAACTTTTAAACTTGTGTTTAATACAAAATGAATTTCTCAAGAAAAAGTCTGATTCCAAAAAACAGAGAGACATTAGATCCTTTTTCAAGTAAAATATGTACAGTACAGTAAATTCTATATGTATATGTATTTAGCCTGTATGTATTGTACTGTAAGTAATAAAGTTACTGTATCTGGTAAAATGTTGTTTTCTTCCTATTTCCCCTACTGTATTACTGTAATATGACAAATGAAATATATAAAAGTGCATATAGCGCTAATAATGGCCTAAATGCTGATTTTCGGCTATTTTAAGACGGCACTCGATAATCCGGCATTTTCAGTAATCCGGCACCGGAAAAGTCCCGAAGGTGCCGGATTAGCGAGCGTCTACTGTACTAATAACTTTGAAATATAATTTCCTATTGTTACCTGTTATCTTGGAGAAAAAAAAAAAAATTATATCTGAATATTTGATTTTCTCTTTGTCCTTGATTATGTGAATGAACAATTAATGGCTATTGACAAGTATTCAAAAAATATACTCAAATATAATTTTCTTTCAACAGAGTATAAGTTTAGATTATTTGTCTCAGGATGTCTAACCAACCAGAATATTTTTGAAAAAAAATTTGAGGTAGGGGTTAAAAACTATTCTTGACATTTATCTCTTATAAGCTTAATCTTATAAAGGCCAAACCTTGTGTGAGCCATTACAAGAAGCATGTTTTGTTATCAGGATACTTGAATTACGGTATCACTATTGTTACATGTTTTGAACTGTTGATAATATAAGCCAATGTCCGTGGAATGCCATGGAATGAAGTATCTTGGCTCCCTGGTCCAATTCTCCAACTCGACCCTGACAAATTTATGTCGATTAGATTTAGATTTAGATTGAAAGGGGATGTACAGTTGGTCCAGCCAACCCTTGCAACGAAGCCTGGGGCTTTTTGTGCCAATCCCGGTGCCTAATCGTCGTAAAGCTGGCAATCCTTGACCAGGTCAAGGAGCTTCTTCACTAGATTAGTAATTTCCGACTGTCCCAGAGGTGAGCCTTCAAAAAGTACTCTTCTCCTGGCACCAAGAGCCTCACACTCCAGGACAATGTATTCTGCCGACGAGTCGTCCTCCCCACAGAGGCGACAGATGGGATCCTCCGTAAAGAGTCCCACTGTTCTTGGATGCCTCCGGAATTTGCCGTGACCGGTGATGAGTCCCACCACCAGCTTGACGTGCAATTTACTCAACCCAAGAAGTGACTTTGTCAACTTCTGGGAAGGATTTCTGACAAGAACCTTGCCGAGTCTTTGCCCTGGGAACCGCCGCCATCTTTCAAGATGTCTGGCGCTGACCCAGTTTTTGATTGCTGTTTTGACAGCTGCAGCCAAAACGCCGCAGGCCAGCTCAGGACCAATGAAGGGCTTGATAGCACCTTCCCTAGCCAAGGCATCGGCCTGCTCGTTGCCTTCTAATCCCCTATGTCCTAGGGATCCATTCCAGCAAGACCTGATTTCTTGAGCCCAGGATGCTGAGGGACTCCACACATTCCCAGACTAGACCAGACGAAACCTTCCAGGAGTCAAGAGCCCCTAAGGCCGCCTGACTGTCTGAGAGGATGTGGATATGTTTTCCGCAAACCCCTATCATAGTTTGCGCTGAACGTATGGCGACTTCAGCTTGGAAAACGGTGCCATGCGCTCCCAGGCTCACGCTAGCGTTGGTCCTGGGGTCGCCAGTATAGACACCAAATCCAGCTCTGTTGCCCATTCCTGACCCGTCTGTGAACCATACAATTCGGTCGTGAGAAGAAACCGGGCTACTAACAGCGTCCCAGTACTCCCTCGACCTGAAATCCACAGTATAGGGTCTGGTGAAAAGATACTTAGTCCCAATGAAGTCAAACTTCATTTAGAGTACCTGGACTCCACACATTTCCAGACTAGACCAGATGAAACCTTCCAGGAGTCAAGAGCCCCTAAGGCCGCCTGACTGTCTGAGAGGATGTGGATATGTTTCCCGCAAACCCCTATCATAGTTTGCGCTGAACGTATGGCGACTTCAGCTTGGAAAACGGTGCCATACGCTCCCAGGCTTACGCTAGCGTTGGTCCTGGGGTCGCCAGTATAGACACCAAATCCAGCTCTGTTGCCCATTCTTGACCCGTCTGTGAACCATACAATTCGGTCGTGGGAAGAAACCGGGCTACTAACAGCGTCCCAGTACTCCCTAGACCTGAAATCCACAGTATAGGGTCTGGTGAAAAGATACTTAGTCCCAATGAAGTGAAACTTCATTGAGAGTACCTCATCGTTTACTAGATTGACCACTGAGGAGTGACCTCTACAGGACCCCCTCCAGTGGTCAGTCAGTTGAAGCCTGTATCCGCCGCCCGAGCCTCCAGGTTAAGAAGAACCTCCAGTGCAATTAAAGGGATCGCCTAAAGGCCCCTGTCATGCACATGCAGGCAAGTCTTTGTTGGCTTGAAAGCCTACCCCGGACACGGTACAGCACGGGACAGTGGATGTTTGGTAGGATAAGGAATTAATGGGATAGGAGTGCTCTCAGTATCGGGATCACACTGAGAGCTGTGGGAAGGTACCCTCCTCCTTTCTCATCGGTTATGGGAAAGATGAGACCCCGGGCTTGGGACCGGTGCAGTGGAGTTTATGTCGATTAAATTTGTTGATCAACCACCAGTATATATTTATGTAAATTACTGATTAAAACCTTTGTTTTGAATCACTCTTTGGTTATATCTATATAACTGGTATAGAATAGAAAATGGGAATAGGTGCTGAGTTCCGTGGTATTTGTGGTTGGCTGCTATGATGACGGAAAAAAAAATATAATAAAGGTCGACAAAGGGAGCCCACAATGCTCATAACCATTTTGTTGGCATCACTTTGATTTTTTCTGCTCTTGCATTCACATATAATCTTAACTACTGCCAGATGAGTTGTGCAATTTATATTTTGTAATAATTGAAAATGTTTTAACTTTAATATACATAAGTTAATGATAGTTATAATGATAAGTTGGTAATTAGAATAAAATGTTGATTATTGTTTGAAAACATGATCTCTTTCGCTTAACCCATTTATCTCAGATGTTAGTTTGTAAAACATGCTTAATAAATTGTGCAAATGATATAAGGATATTATTTTTAAAAATTTTTTCTCAAATTCTCTTTTGACATTTTCATAATAACTGCACTATTTTACAGTTACCATCAACGAAAGAGTCACTTCGAAAGACGTGGAATGCCAAATACACACTTAGGAGTCACTTTGATGGTGTTCGTGCTCTTGCGTTCCATCCTGTAGAACCAGTTCTAATCACAGCCAGCGAAGATCACACCCTTAAACTTTGGAATTTACAGAAAACTGTTCCTGCCAAAAAGTAAGTTGAAGTTGTCAATAAACAAAATCAAGGACTGACACTCATTTCTTTATTTAGTCACAGTGTCTAAATATGGAATAGTAGAGTTGTAACATTTAACAATATTTTAATAGTCACAATGAGATATACAAAAAACAGTAATAGTTTCTTGTATATCTTAGTATTGATCTAAGTCACTATATTTGGAAAAACTATATTTTAATGTGAAAAATTAATTTAGTGTTCTTGTGAATTATTTAGGCAGATAAAACTTAGTAAAGAGTTTTGTTATTTTTACGTTATTTAAATAGTTGTGAGAACTCATTGAAGAGATTCCAACTGAATAGGGCCAAGAGAGTTATTGAAGTGGTAACTCTCTTGCCAAGTGACTGTTGTGCTGTTTAATATAGTTGCTTCAAAGATCGGTAAAAAAGATCCACAGAAAGACCAGAAAAATTAAATGTTCTGTAACTCCCCATTATAAATTTTGAGCTCATATCTATGTTATTAAGCAAAATATTGAAAAACTGCGAATAATAAAAAAGTCTTAAAATCACTATTTCTATTTAAAACAATCATAAAATACTGAGTGTCCTATAAGCAAAAACAAAGTAGACTGTCAAATTGGAAAATGGGGCCGGTTTTCAAAATTTGAAATGTATTTTTTAATTGTATTAAAAAAGAAGGTAAGGTTCCCTATTTAAAGTTTTTTGTCAGAATAATGGTTTGCAAGATCACAATGGTGGCCCATTTAAAGAAGACGCCCTGTATAAATATAAATTAAGATCATATAAATTAAGTACCTTGCTAGAAATGTATCAAGAAAAGGAGATTTACAGTTTATTTATTTGTAATTTTGATGATTACAGATCAGCGTCACTAGACGTAGAGCCATTGTATACATTTAGGTGTCACACGGGTCCAGTACTCTGTCTAGCCATGAGTAGTGGGGGAGAGCAGTGCTTCAGTGGTGGTACGGATGCTACAATACACTGCTGGACTCTGCCCTCGGCCAATATCGACCCCTACGACTCCTTTGGTCAGTGTTCTTAAGATATGTTTTAACCCAATCTAGTATCTTGAGTAGTTGTATTTTTTAAATGCTCGAGAGAGCGAGAGCGAGCGAGACTGACATAGCTTCCAATATTGCTGGGTAGGTGGCAGTAGTGGGGGTTGTACATCCATAGAGCAACACACATGTATTGATGCAGTTTTTTCAGTTGGTATGTATATATATATATATATGAAGTTTGCTGATGGGGAAGGGGCTGAAGGGAAGTGGTCTATCTTATGTTCAGGTTAGGTGGGTCACGGGATTTTGTTATCCATTAGTGTGCTAATTCCATCCTTCGAAGTTGGGAACTATTGGCATGGGAAGGAAGGGATCTGATTACCTTAGTGGTGTAACACTGGTCACAATTTCAGGCCCGCATGGCCCCTTCCTATGCCAACCTGTTCATGGAGAAATTGGAGAAGACTTTCCTTCAAAAACAACCCGTCCAACCCCTCTGCTGGCTCTGTTTCATCTATGATATTTTCATGATGTGGACTGACTCCGAAACCAATCTTAAACCTTTCTTCAAAGCCTACAAAACTTTTCATCTCTGAATTTCATCTGGCAATCCTCTTCTGATCCCTAAATCCTGACCTGTCCTAAAGACCAGCAACCACCCGGTTCTAATCCTTGTAACAAGAAATCTTGCAAAACCTGGCCTATTCATCTCCCAATCACATCTTTTACCAGCTCCACTACCTCCCTAACGTACAAGATACCTGGAAACCACTCCTGTGATTCCACCAATTTAATTTATTAACTCCAGTGCCAGCACTGTCCTGCACAATATATCGGCCTTACTAGTGAAACCCTTTGAAAACGCATGAATGGCCATAGACACGATTGCAAAGACCAAAATCCTGAAAAACCTGTTTCTGCCCATACTATTCTGCATAACCAAAATTTTGATCAGTGTTACACCACTAAAGTAATCAGATCCCTTCCTTCCCATGCCAATAGTTTCCAATTCCGAAGGATGGAATTAGCACATCATTGTTGCTCTATGGATGTAAACCCCCTACCACTAAACACCCCCACCACTGCTACCTACCCAGCAATAGTGGAAGCCATGTCGGTCTCTCTCCCTCTACTCACCTGAAGAAAGTGCAAGTGATACTGAAAATTTGTGTTATTATAAGATTCTTTTGTGTTTGTTACTTCTACTCTGGTGTTAGTGAACTTGTCTTCTAAGTAGGGTTGTGCGAATAGTGATTTTTGAGTTTGTGTCGAGTCGAGTAGTTGGCATTTTTTTCTAGTATCGAGTATTTTTCGAGCGAGTATTTACAGAAGGATTTTCTGTTCACCCAAGACAACTGTAATAGGCAGACACCATCCTAAGCCTATGTTAAGTTTCGCCAGATTCGTAAATATATACATCTAAACTGAACACAATTTTAATTTGTTGTTGGTAACTAAAACATTTGATAAATAAAACATTACTTCCTGCCTTCCTATATTTTTATGTGGTATTGTTTTGTTTAACCTTTTTCCTTTTTTCAGAACTAATATTATGTAAGAAATTAAGAAAGTATATTATTAATTGAAACAACGTGGATTATAAAGATTTAATCTGTTCACTCATATCACAGATCAGATTTTTTATGCAAGCCAATTATACTGTTTCACAGCCGGCCGATATGTATATCTGGTGGTTCAGTTCAAAGTGTACCGCGAAAACGTAGTGAAGCTTGTTGGCAGTTGCATCCAACCAAACTGATGCTAAAATTCAGGCATTATCGCCAAATGCGGTCAATTGCTTTGAATTGCCTCCTCTCAACAAAAAATTGATTCTGTACACGCCAAGAAGGGTGGATCTGTATTCTGTGGGTATTTAATTCAGTAATAACAAGGTTACAACTAACCGGAAATAAGCTCTAAATTGTATAATCAAATTTGAAAGTCTGGCTGACAAAGACTGTGGTTCAATCAATTGATAAATAATAACTAGGCAGGTTTACTAAAAATAAATTTTAAAGTTGCTTAGGAAGAATTAGTTTTTAAATTATGATCGGTAATGAAATATGTGCAACTTGAAACTACTTCGATACATGAGGCTACACTGAACAACAGATAAATAATTATGTCATATCATTAAAACCTGGTGTAATCGAATGAAAACCATAGACATAGTCGGCTAATATAATAGGTCTACCCGATATTGGCGACGAGATGCAGTCTGAAATATCAGCCAAGTGCCAACTAGTGATACAGTGAAGGTTTTGAGCAGCTAAACTATAAACTTATGAATAAAAAACGAGACGTTTGATAAGGCTTCGGTTCAATAAAAATGATTTTCCGTATCTCTAAATTCGTCGTATTTTGTTTAGAAAAAGTCTTCCAACATGTTTCTCCCTCACTTTGGTTGATTCGTGATTGTTTTACAGTTCATATCGCCATCGACGTCAATGTGAACAGGGGATTTCAGTGAATTTATGAATCAAAATTATCGTACTTTACCACCTTTTACACTCCAACTCTGTTATTGTCTAACCTAGTCAAAAAACCGTTCAACCATTTGACAGGAAAAAATATCGTATGCGCAAATATTACACACAGTTTTGGCGATCTAAGGCGTTTTCGGAATAATAATTAATAGACGTTCCCTACAGAAATAAATCTATTTTTTATTTGACAGAAAATAAATCAATAATGTTGTGTCACACGCTGCTAGAACGTCATTACCATATTTTATGATATGATACTGTATTTTCTTATGTCAAATCATTGGATGATTCCCTGCTCAGATTATAAAACAAAATATACCTCAATCGACTCGCAAGAAATATACGATAGTTTCATTTCCAAAAAGGAGCTGAACGGTTCCTTGCACGTACATATACCAAAAGCGAGATGGACTTGATTCTTGGGTTGTAAAGTGAGCCGTTCTCGGGACCCTTTTGATTGAGCGATATTATTGATATGAACGAAAATATGCGTAATTTCCACGGCGTATAGACTATTAGATTTGTATCGGTAACAGGTCTTTTTAACTGGATCTCTCGTCCCCTTTCTTGGGTCATAAAACACTAACCAGCACTTCTGTTTTATTCACGCTATTTTAGGTTAGGTTACAAGTGACGTAGACTTGACAACCACCAACATGTGTGATCGCTACATTCCCAGCTCGGTTGATCACTTTGAACTGAACTAGTTCAAATCATAATGAACGAACTCGTTCACAACGTCGACTAGTTAATTTGACTGTCGTCGTGTACTACCTATTCTTAGGCGTATTGTTTAGTTCATAATTACGCATACCAAACTGATAACGTATGATTAAGGGTAAAATAAAATACAAACATTTTTTATTGATAACAACACATTGTGTGCGGATCCAACGCACGCGGTAGATAGCAGTGCTTGCGTGCGCAGCGGATCGGTCGCCGGTGGGGGACGGATCAATACTGCCTTGTAGGCTTCAGTGTCGCCTAGCCCTTTGGCTTAGAAGGGTCGGATATGCACCGCATTATAGCGTGTTTCTCGCGTCACGTTTCCTTGTTCTTCGTTCGTGGATCGCGCCATTTTGAGCCAGTTGGCGGGGGTTAGCGTGCCTGCGTGCGCAGCGGATCTGTTGCCGGCGGTCGACGGAGCAATGCTGGTTTGTGGAATTCAGTGTGGTCTAGCCACTTGCCTTATAACGGTCGGATTTGCACTGTTCTAATTGCGATTCTAACGGCAGGCGTCTTGCGGCGCGCATGGGTTTCGTTGCGATGTGCGGCTCAGTCACCGGCGGACGATCACTTCGGAAGCCCTGATCTACCAAAATTGAGGCCATAAACTGGATTTGGTGTATCAACCTTGTTTCCTGACTATATAAGGTATTGTTTTGGTACAAAAATATATTAGTTCTGACATGTTTTTAACCTATTTTTTCAGCATCGAATGTGTTAAAAACTGTTTACTCTTAAAACTAAATTAAGATGTATATCTGATATTTCGTAAAATACAACTACTCGATCGAACTTCGAGTAGTTGTAGGAGCTTCGAGCCGATTTCGAGTAGTAAAATACTCGATCAAATATTTGAAGTTTCGAGTACTCGCACACCCTTACTTCCAAGGTATGTTTGCTTATGTCCTATCGCTCCAATATACTAATTACTGGCCTAGTGCCCTTTAACATAACCTAAAAATATATATAATACATGAAGTTGTTTTTTGTCAACGCAACTCTTCCCTTAAGTATTTCTTGACCAATTTAAACGGTTGAGGCGTCAAAAAATTTCTCTCTTATCGTAGTTGTGCAATAAGGTCTTAATTCTGCAATTTTGTCACGCTGAAGGGCATGAAAAGCTTTCAAAGTACGTTTTTCGGCCATAAGAATGACATGGAAAGACAATTAAATGAATTAAAATGTAACAGCTGTTCAAATGTAACTATTGATAATTTTAGCAGCTGTTAGAACGTAAACAATGATGTTTATAATATTGCTTGTCTTAGTAATTAATAACATTAGGTGTTTAAATTTAAACTGTAAATAGGTTGGAATTCCAGTTGCAATGAGTGAGGTACTAGAAATAAATTTATATATTAAGATTTTACTTAACACAGTTGAACCACTAATTGCCACATGCCGAGGCCGAGACTTCACAAATGCGGGGAGTGACGGGGTTGGTACGCAAAGTGTGCAGGGGTGTCCACTAGTTATATATAATTTGTTTATTACACATAATTGTAAACAAATTTATATAATAAACTAGAATATTTGAAAGAAGACATCAGCAAACTTACCTTAGAAGACAATTTCACTAACACCAGAGTAATACTAACATACATAAAAGGAACACATAATCCACTGGCATTGAAAATTTATGACATTATGTGTTTATTTTGTTTATGTTACTACTACTCTGGTGTTAGTGAAATTGTCTTCTAAGGTATGTTGGCTGATGTATCCTATCTCTCCATTATACTAATTCCGGACCTAGTGCCCTTTAACCTAACCTAAAATAATATAATAACTAGAGATGCTCGGATACCAAAATTTTGGTTTGGATATCTGAACCAAAGCTTTAAGTAACCTCTCAAGTGCTGGATTAATAGCACATGTCTAACCCCCTGAGTGCGTTATACTAAACTAAACTATAGGTTTTGTAAAACTACTATTAAAAAATTGTATTCCATTATTTGATGAGTTAAAATAATAAAAACTGGATCAAAGGTCTTCAAATATTTGAATCCACACCGACAACCAGTTTATAGTTGTGGTTGAAACAACATAATCATTTCATTTTAGGAAATGGAATTTATTTTTAAAACAGAGAGCCTTATCAAGGGACGTTATTGAGGTAATATCCTGAGTGTCTGTGTCTTTAGGAAGCTGAGTCAAAGCAGTTTACTCAAAAATCAACAGGAATGTTACTGACAGACAATCAAGAATAGAATTTTCTCGTATTCGAAAGTGTAAATAAGTAAAATTAATTCTGTTCAAAGCGATGCTGACAAAATTTAAATTCAGACAAATGTTTTTACATATATGTGCAAACGAAATCTTTCACTACCCAAGCAGATTGTTAACAGATCGATATGCGAGACATGCGACGTAACTGCAGTAGTTATCTAGTGTATGTACAGTACATCGATGGTGTGGCGCAGCGTTGCGAAGAGGTCAATGACCACATGAGGCCGGTGACTGACCTCGCTGAGAACTCCCGCCAATTTCAATTACGACCATTATAATTCCTTCCTCTAAACCCATCGATGTCTTAGTGCTGTTTGGCGGTCATTACTTGAGTTCACAAAGAAAGCACCGGTCGTGTGTTTACAAGTGCTTCTGAAACGTTGTAACCCCTTGTACATATGGACACGTTAAGGCACGCCCACACACCTAACAGGCATACTACTGAAGGCTCTCCTACCAAAATATTTGTGGTAAAAGACTACTGAAAGTCCTCCCACCCAGCTATACGGAGACTCAACTACTGAAGGTCCTCTCACCCACCTATACACCGACACGACTACTGCAAAACAGTATACTGAGGAACAGTATAACTGAGGGACAACCGGTGCAGGACTTGTGTAGGTGTATTAGTCCAGTTATAGATTTTCCTGTCAGCCTTTTTCATTTGTATCCAAGTCCTGCATGTTGCTTATTTACATCGTTGTTTGGCCGGAGGAGATTATGGATCACAACTCTCCCAAGCACTTTATTTATTCTTACTATGCACAAAATCATTATAGTCACTGTTATCAGAAAATAAATCATTAAAATAATCCTTTTCATCAATTTTCCCTTTGATATGTTGTAACAATGACTATAGAAACAAGAAGACTGTCAGCTCATATGAGCCTTGTGAAGGAAGTGTTCCCGTTTGGTGAAATTAATTCATATTTGGTTTTCATAAGTAGCTCCAGTTGTCTCCCTCTCTCTACCTCTCTTCATCCCGCTTTCTCTTTTCTGCACATGCTGACGTTATTAACAAACAGCTGAGCTAACAGTATGCCATTCAGTCCTAGCCCTTTTTTGAAACCAATCACTGTTAGATAGCAGCACAGCCATTTGTCTACAAAAAAAATGCATTGCCTTGGACAGTTTGTTTCTATAGTTAATGGCATATTTACTACAATTATGTGTTCTGTTTTAGGTTATTGCATGTTAACTTATTTTCATGTTAGGAAACAAGTACTCAAACACGTTAAAAAAAGAAAACGGTTTTCTCAGTCATATTCTTACTTCTCAATCACATTCTTACTTATGAGACGCCGACACAACGTTGTGCGTATTTTAAGACGAATATGAATTATGATATAGTGTAGGATGAGTGTGGATGAATATAGTCTGGTTACTAACTGAGTTCAACTGCTCCTCAGAAAGGGCAATTTATTAATAGCCCAAGAGCCAGGGCAACTAAGGAACCTACAGCTTTATGTGGAATTCGAACCACGTAGTGTTGGTCTGATTTTCAGCTAACTGACAAGCCTGACACTCAGTTCTCTACCCTATACAACATCCGAACCTTGACTACCATCCAACATGGACAATCCAGACTTCTTTAGTAGAGTCCACGTACATGGCAATCATTGAGCGGACGCCGTGTCGGTATTAAGAGGACCGAGCATTGAAGCTATCGCCTACAACCTCCCCAAACATTTTGTCCTCAAGTAGCTGGGCTATAGCACTGCGCCACCAGTGCTGACATTCCCACCTAATGAGGGTATCAGTGGCACTAAACATTTATTTATGCAATTTTTTGTCTATTTATTTTCTTAGTCTAAATTAGAGGCACTTTTTACTTTCAGTTGTTCAGGGACAACTGTCCAAACCCATCATGTAAATTTTAAGTGGACCTCCTGGGATTTGAACCTGTAACACTCTGCATATGAAGCAGAAGTGTTAACCACTAGACTAGCAAGAGGCCTGTTAGTTTTGTTTTTTGTTTGTTAGTGGTCTTGTCCTCTCAGGCCATGACTTTATTATTTACACAGTAAATTAATATATATTATAGGCTATATGCTCTAGATTGTTGTGATATTGACATTTTTATAGTGTATATTTATATGTTGCAGAGCCTTCTGTTCTACATTGTAGCATGGTAGGTCACACGGACGCAGTATGGGGACTTAGTATCCATACACAAAGGGCTCAGCTACTTTCATGCTCTGCAGATGGCACAGTCAAGCTGTGGTCACCACAAAACACCGTTACCAAGCTGACTGCTACTTTCAAATCCGAACAAGGTATACGTAGAGAAATTTACATATTTTGTTTCTGTAAAAAATATACCTTGTAATACATGCAAGGAATATAAATACATTCCTTTTTAATTGTTAGCTACTATGTGATTCTTTTAATGCATTCATGTGGTCATGTTTTTTATATTAGCTTGTTTTGTATTTCAGTAAGGGTTTAATCCCCAGTAATTGCCCCAACATTTTAAGAACTTATTATCTTCTGTTCTAGCAAGGATTTGTTGTCAGCATCTCGCCTGACTCAAAATTGTTTTTACAATACATTGATAGTGATATGTAAAGTTTGTTTAGTGGAAAAAGATTAAAACTACCTAAAGGCTCAAACAATTTTGCAGTTAGAAAAAATTGAGTTATTTTACTCTTAATTCAAGCAAAACCCTAAAAACCGCACTTTTCAAGCAATGTTGGTACTGTCATGCCAAACAAACAGGAAATATCAGAACTTGTTGTTATAAACAGAGGATACAAAAGATAATATAAACAATCAAAAAGAAAGAACAATTACAAAAACAACACAAGTAAATAGCACATAAACCCAACTTAGGGTCAGACAAATAGCCGTCGTCTATGTTTAGCGGTATCAGTTATGAGGCAACACATGATTAAACATATATACTGTTAGTATATCTTAGTACAATATTTAAGTGGTGTATTGTTGAACAACCACTTTTTATGACAGGTACTATTATAATGAAAAACAACTCTTGTGTGAATTTTGGATTTTACCATAACATGTATAGCCTAGTTAAATTGGTGATACTGCTTTGAGTAACAGAAGAGGTAAATATGATGTTAGAGGATGATAATTGATTTTTGTTTCAGACGGCATTCCAACATCTGTAGACTTTGTGCGGGACGAAGCAGACAAGATGGTGGCGGCATATAACTCAGGGGATTGTGTTCTCTTTGATTTGGAGACTACTAAGCCTATACTGAGGCTTGAGTCCTCTCCAGTAAGTCTAAAAATCATTAAGTTTAGATTGTGACTAAAAAGGAAATATAAGGCAGTAATCAGATCCCTTCCTTCCCATGCCAATAGTTCTCAACTTCGAAGGATGGAATTAACACACCAATGGATAGCAAAATCCTGTGACCCACCTAATCTGAATATAAGATAGACCACTTCCCCTCAACCCCTTCCCCATCAGCAAACTTCATATATATACTAACTGAAAAACTGCATCTATACCTACCTGTATGTTGCTCTATGGATGTACAACCCCCACCACTTAACACCCCCACTACTGCCACCTACTTAGCACCTCTCTCTCTCTCTACTCACATGAAGAAAGTGCCAGTGGCACTGAACATTTGTGTAATTATGTGTTTCTTTTGTGTATGTTACTACTACTCTGGTGTTAGTCAACTTGTCTTCTAAGGTAAGTTTGCTGATGTCCTATCTCTCCATTATACTAATTCCTGGCCTAGTGCCCTTTAACCTAACCTAAAATTGTAAAGTCACATTTCTCCTTTTGCTCTTCTTGTTCTCCATTTGTGTTGTATCCTGCCTTCCTGTCCTCTTCCATCATGAATCTTAAACAATTAAAAAACCACTCCTTCCATCTAGCCAAATTATCCAGCCATATTTCCTTTCTCTCTAATTGTCTAGCCCTAGAAATTGTCCCCCTAGGCCTAACTTCTAAACCTGCCATATCTTCTATGCCTTATACCTGAGTGTTGCTCTATTGATGTACAACCTCCATCACTGCCACCTACACAGCAATAGTGGAAGCCATGTCAATCTCTCTCTCTCTCTCTCTACTCACCTGCAGAAAGTGTCAGTGGCACTGAACATTCGTGTGATTTTGTGATACTTTAGTGTATGTTACTACTATTCTGATGTTAGAACTTGTCTTCTAAGGTAAGTTTGCTAATGTCCTATCTCTCCAATATACTAATTGTGTAGTATTTGAATACTGTTCAAAATAAATTCAACTACTCATATTTTGTCTTACAGGACAACGTTTTAGGTCGCCAGATCAACAGGGTAGTGTGCCACCCCACTCTTCCTCTTACTATGACAGCACATGAAGATAGGCACATACGATTCTTTGATAACAGTTCAGGCAAGATGGTCCATTCTATGGTGGCCCACTTGGATGCTGTTACCAGTTTGGCTGTTGATCCTAATGGTCTTTACCTCTTGTCTGGAAGTAAGTTGTGATATGAAGATTGTAAATACATTTTGACTTATGTTAAGCGCAATGTATATAGTCCATGATTAGGTATAGCGAGATGTGTCAGCTGCTTGCAAGAGAGATAGAAAGAGACCAATACTGTTAGTTTGGTTTAAGTAGTATAGTAACATGTCAAAAACAACTTAGTATTGTATTAAGAGGCTTAATCATGAGTGTTTCTGACCACAAATATTGTATGATCATTTCATGATCAGATACTGACTGTACTGTAGTGCTCTGTAGCATTCTTTTTAATTGTTGTGCCACAGTCGTATTTAGTTGTAGTTTGATAGTTAGATATCGTGAAACCGTAGAAGAATAATATTTAACTAAAAAAATCATGACTGCAGAAATATGTGCTATAATATTTTATATATCTTTGAAAGAAAGCTATCTTGCCTGAAGTATCGAGAGATCAGGAAGTCTTGCTGTATTGAAGAACCACTTATGCCTATTTTATCGATAATCATTCATTTAAAATAATTTTAATTGGCTATAAACTAACTTAACGGTAATGTTTGACGAGTATTGTTGTGCATTGTCACATGTAAGTGTTACTAAGTCACAGTGAAGTCAGCAGTTTGTTGTTACAAATGTTGATTAGTTATGTATGAAATTAACATTAAAGTTATAGTTATTTTCAGTTTTCTTCGTAGTTTTTGTGACTCTTATCTCCCCTAATATGAGGGATGATCATTGTCTAGGTTGTTACATGCTTAAAAATATATGTTTTGAGGTACTACAAATGTTTTGTAATATCTATTAGTTACTGAACATTATTTTACTATGTTAAATAGTTTTAAATGTTGAATACACATTTATTTTTATATGTGGAATAACAGAATACTGTAGTTATAATACTGTGGTTTCTTACTCATAAAACCGAAATGGACTGTTGGATTATTACTGCTGCTGATGACTGCCACACCTCATTATATCAATCACATTCCATGCAATTCAGAAGACTTATTTGTTACTATTTCTCTTTAAGTTGTACCAATGGTGAAATATTAAATCGCTTACCCATGAATGTCGATCAATGGGCGTAATGGAATAGAGTACTCCCATATAGAATAGAATATGAAAATTTCCTTATAAAATTACTGATTTCAATAAAACCTTTTTCTGGCAGGACGAAAATTATATCAGGAATTGAATTGAAATCACGAACGTATGCAAAGAATGATTAAATATCGAAATTGAATACTTTCCATACCATTGGAATTGCGCAATTTTAGGAATCAGCAAATTCCAAACATAATGTTTATAAATTATTAAGGTTACTTTAAAATAATCTTACGAATTTAGGAATGTAAGGCATAACAAACTACAGCTAAGCACAATCCATTGATAAACTTAATACTATAAAGCACGCTTTTGTAATTTGGTATAAAGAAGGAAATATTTTGTGAAAAGTCAGTAACAACAAAAGTCAATGTGCAACAGACGTGTGCCTTGGTATCTGCACGGTGCTCATAGGGTCCCACAGGTACTCTGAAAAGTGACAGCTAACGGAGCCCTGGTGAGTTTCGACAGGCTTAGGAAACTGAGAGGGTATAAAATATGCTTTCAAGGATAAACACAGCCTGTATATTCATTATTAGACTTATTTGCTAGAATATGATTACTGATAGCATTGAGAGAAAATGAAACATATTGACATTATTTTATTGTAGAATGTATTAGTATCGTCCGATCCCATTTTTTGTTTCTCAAAATATTACAATACAAATAATCTATGTTTGCCTCATAGGCAAACAATAATATACAGTAACATTTTTACTAGTGTTAAAAGTATCAATTTACTGTTGACAGGCCATGACTGCAGTATTCGACTGTGGAATCTTGACAACAAGACATGTGTGCAGGAGATAACAGCTCATCGTAAGAAGTTTGACGAATCAATACTTGACGTCGCTTTCCATCCATCACGGCCCTACATTGCCAGTGCGGGCGCTGATGCACTCGCCAAAGTCTTTGTTTAGCTTTGTAAGTTTTGTCAATCTTAATCTTAATCATTTGAGAACAGTCGTAATTAATTATGGGTAATTAACTTGCAGAAAAGATTCAATTTATTAAGTGATTTACCTAAGGCAACAGTTCTATACTTAAAAAAAAAAAAAACAAGATTATTGGAAGGAGTCCAATTATTATAAAACAACTTATAAAAAAATGTTAATAACCATACATGAACCACATATAACTATTTTCTAAATTGTACAGTATATATATCATTAATGGAAGTTTGTTGTTATTCTTTTAGAAAATAATGATCATCAATGAAAATGAGTAACAAAACATTAATTTATTATTTGTAAAAATTTTTATTGTTTACAAAATGTATCCTTCTATTACATTCGTAAAAAAATTAAAAAATCTTGAAAGTAGAGAAGGCCTAACTAAACCCTCCTAGTTTATTATCATTGTCATTATCTGTTGATGTTTTATTACCACACGATGTCTGACACACCTCTTCACTTTTTTATCGTTACACATCCTTCTACAATGATTCTCCCATCATCATAAGGAATGATCTTCCACTTAATATATTTCTAGTGCTCTCTTTGGTTATCTCTTCTCCTCCATCGGTTGTCCCATTCATAGCATTATTATTATTTCCACTGTTTCCTGCTAAGACTCTTATGTTCAGCCCAGTCTATCATCAGATTATTTTCATTTTCTTCTTAGATACCCCATTTCCGCACTTTTATCTTGTTATTTAGCCCCTGCAACAATCATGTTCCTGCAAAATATTGCAAGATTGGTTAACAGTATGTTTTGTACATTTGCTCAATTTTTCCTCTACTTTCCATTTCCAAGTAGACAAACACCCACTTTTCCATATTCTCATTCCATTTCTTCCTCAATGAATATAAGTTTGTAACTAAAATCCTTAAATAGTGGAACTCATCAGCTTTCTCCAAGACTTCTCCATTCCACGGACAAATTGGCTTATTTCCTATACTCTTTCTACCTTCATTATTTTACACATTTGTACATACAACTGTAATCCACATGTAATTATTATTGTTTCTTGTTATCTTGTATATTGCGTATTCTTACTTTATTATATTCATTATTTTTCTCACTGCCCACTACTATAATAATACTAGGGGACACTCACAGCAATCGCTGCGCTAGTTAACCTCGGCCTGTGACTTTTGATTACTAATAATAGTAGGTTAACTGTAACGTAAAATCATGATATAAAATTTATTTACGTTATCTCACTCACATTACATGGGTTGCTACCTATTTATTAGTATAAACACCCAATGATATCACTTAGAATAGTTCATTTATTTTTGTTAAACAGCTGAAGATTAATTAAACATAAAGTAACTGCATTTGTTTACCATTGAAACTTTCAAGTCCAGTAGAGTGGAGCACTACAATAAAATGTAAATAAAGCCATGCTTACAATCTTCTCTGGTTTATATTATGACAGATCTAACCTCCTCAATATTACAAACACTATTGTTTACATTCCAACAGCTGTTAAAACGTTTTGGAAATCATTATTTCCATTTGAACAGCTGTAGCTTTTTAATTCATTTAAATCTCTCACTCTCTTCATGTTATTCTTATTGCTGAAAAACTACTTTGAGGTCTTCCCATACCATTCAGAGTGAAAATATTGAAGAATTAAGACATTATTGCACAACTGCGAATAGAGGAACATTTTTTGATACCTCTCAAATGTTTAATTGGTCAAGAAATAAGGGAGAAGTTACATTGACAAAAAACGGCTTCACATATATATATTAGGATGCATCTTGTAATTATATTGCAGCAATGTAATTGGATGATTGCGTGTTGTAGTGCATGTTATTAATAACATTTTATAATTATATCTTCACATTATGAATAGACTTGGTTGACTGAATTTTACAATAAAAAACAAGTTCTGCTGGATACATTTCACAAATAAAATTTCCAAGGGATTTACTTAAGATAATCAAAATAGTATATTTAAAAAACATCTGAACAATCTGTTAATTAACAAAGCATTATGTTCATTTGAGGAATTTATGTTAAATAGTTAATAAGCTTATTAATATGAAGTTAATTATTATTATTTTTAGTCAATAACTCAATTTTAATATGTTTACATTTTATTTTAGAGTATCTTATTATTTGATGCCATTCTTAATAAGAACATAAAAGACATAAACTTATGTCTGTATAATTTTTCAAATTGTATGAATAAAGAAGTTTTGAATTTAACAGCTGATTTAGATTGGTGTCTTTCAATTTACTGCACAACGTGCCACTGATTTATGTTTAGTGTTTTCTACTTTTTCTTTGGTTATGTTTGTAGTTTTTAATAATGGGTAATTCGGATGGCGAGTTGAAAATGTTCTATTACAGTTTATGCTAGATTCAATCAACAATGCCATAGTCTTAGTTCAGTAAATAAGGAAAGGAGTGCAGCATAACTGATTAAATGAGGGAGACAAAGGTAGTTGGACATTTGCCATCATTACGTGAAAATTAACAATCACGACGTTTCGATTTGGTAAAACCCAAACCTTTTTCAAGTGCTAAAAACTAAATTACATCTACACAACCATGTTATAAAATTACATTCTTAAACTAATAAACTTATCTACTTTAATAATTATCTACATTTTAACCTAGATCCTAGAGTGGGGTACAACAAAATGAACTTTTACTAAATATAAAAAAATATTAACAGGGTTAAATTAATATAACCAATTAGGCGCTGTTAATATTTTTTTATATTTAGTAGAAGTTCATTTTGTTGTACCCCACTCTAGGATCTAGGTTAAAATGTAGATAATTATTAAAGTAGATAAGTTTATTAGTTTAAGAACG
Source organism: Stictocephala bisonia (assembly GCA_035578905.1). Classification (NCBI taxonomy): domain Eukaryota; kingdom Metazoa; phylum Arthropoda; class Insecta; order Hemiptera; family Membracidae; genus Stictocephala; species Stictocephala bisonia. Next base: position 1,847,763 of record JAQJVL010000009.1, read on the forward strand.
TAGTTTTATAACATGGTTGTGTAGATGTAATTTAGTTTTTAGCACTTGAAAAAAGGTTTGGGTTTTACCAAACCGAAACGTTGTGATTGTTAATTTTCACGTAATGATGGCAAATGTCCAACTACCTTTGTCTCCCTCATCTGATACTCCATCATTAACAAATTTCAAAAACAAAATAACTGATTAAATTGTGAACTGGAGATAGACACAATCACAACAAAAAGAACTCAAAGACAATGAAATATTTAACATTTTTAGACTTGTTGAAAATGTTACCAGATTATGTCGATAAACATTTTATATTCCTGCCTTTTTATGTATATGTAAATGAAAAGCTTTCTCTGGAAATGGTCTCTTTAAAGATTTTGTCATGTTCAAGTACTGTATTTGATTTTTAAAGCTGAAATTTCTCAATAAAATTAAAAGTTTTAATCAGAATAACAAAAATTTTTTTTATGTAGGTAAATGATTATGCTATATACAATGTCCATACATTTCAACAACTCATGTCTCCATGAATTAATCAAAGTAAGAAACCCCCTCATTTTATCATATTTTTCATAAGTTTGGTATAAGCACTTTTTTTTCAGATACCGACTAACAGGACAGCCTAAACTTGTCTACTGGCTCAGAAGGATTAAGGCACCGGGGAGGTAACTGTGTCTGCTCGGTGTTCGAAATGGCCATTCTCATCGAGATGTCAAACGATGCCAGTCAGATGGATCTAGCAACAAGGCTCTAGTGTAACTGAATCATTACATGATAAAATTTGTCATGAATGGTGATTATTTTTCTTTAAAGTTGAGAGTCCTACTAAATCTTAGACCTCATAGGTAAATGCTAGACAATAACAGTAAAACATCATCAGTGTTAACAAAGTAAACAATTCTAAAAATGGCAATAATATGAACAACCGAGTTGTTTGTTCTTAAATAATACGTTCCAAACCATTGTTGTGAGATTTTACAATATTTGAGCAAAATTAACAGTTTACAATTGTACAGTAGACCAGATTTAAATTATTTTTACAAGCTAAGGAGTTGCAATGCCTGTAAATGTTACTCGGTACTATTTCAAAATTATATTAAGATATTTTAAAGATATAAACAATTTTATATATTTTCTAAATGTATCATTTTAATTATGTTTTAATTTTTTTTAGTTTGAATTTTACTTTGTTCTTTGATTTATACTTGGACAACCATGATTGTAGTTAAGAAGGATGGATCATTACCAATATCTATAATGGGTTTTTAGTTGGAACATTGTTTATAGATAAGAACATGATCTTTTTTCAGCAGAAAACCATAAACAAATAAAAAAAAATGAAGTAGAACAGAAACTTTTTACCCCTTAATATAGCCTTGTGGGTACTCAAATGGTGCTTAATTTATTTTGCCTTGACCACGAATGTGGCATGGGTTAGATAATATATTATTCACAAGTCTGACCAATATTAAGCATGTTAATGAGGAAAAGTGTGGGTTTCAATAAGTTGTTTTGTTACTAGGTTAGGTTGGGCATTGTTAAGTTAGCACGGTTTTTAGGTTATATTTTGTTAATTTATTGAACATTTATCTAAAAAAATAAATAAATTTCGTTAAGACTGGTTAGTTTGTGTCAGGTTTATTAGGTTAGGTTTTTTTGTAATTTCGATGGTTGTTGTCAGTTATGTACGCAGATTAAAACAACCTTACGTGACCTTATGAAAGTAACCTAATGAAACCAGCCTAAAACGAGTAAAACCAAACTTAATCTTGCAAAACCAATTTTAACCAAATCTAACAGCATCCAACCTACCTTAATAAAACAAACTTTCTGAAACTGGCACTTTCCTGCGTTAACCCATGTATAATGTATAATTAAAAAAAAACATGTATAATGTATAACTGTACCGCCTTCGTTTAGTTGTCTAAGATTGCGTACTTTAGAATCACTTCTATAACAAAATTTACGAGACAGAAACCTACTTTAAACATTTAAACTGCATGTAATCTTATGATTAATATGTCATAGGAACTTTACTACAACATTCCAACCAAACTGGCTTATGTGTACCTGTGCACCATAGTATCTGATTTACGGGGTAAACGATCAGTGGATGAAAAATATGCTCTGTACGGCAGAGTCATTTCACTTTTACCCCTAAACTAACCCGAATTTACTTTCAGCATGACTTAAAATACGACATACTTTTATTGGTTATTGGTCAATTGACGAGACATTGTCCCACCCACCCACCCATACACGTACCCATACGTATTGACCCCACCCACCCACCAAAACACATTGATATTGACCCACCCTCCCATACACGTACATTGATATTGACCCACTTGCCTACCCATACACGTACATTGATATTAGCCCACCCCACCCACCCATTCACGTACATTGATATTGACCCACCCGCCCACCCATACACTTACATTGATATTGACCCACCCACCCAACAATACACTTACATTGATATTGACCCACCCGCCCACCCATACACTTACATTGATATTGATCATGTCAGTCAGATTCATGTATAATGTATACCCCTTGCAATATTTGGATGGAATTCAGCAAAATTTCAGTACCCACATTGCTGTATTCAAGAAGAAAAAATTATTGCATTTTTCTTCATTTTCCTGGTTGTTTTGCTGTAAAAAAGACCATATTCATATGTCTAAGTTATTTATCTTCTATGAAAAATATTTTCAACAAAAGAATAACAAGGTCCTTGTTCTTTATAAATAAACAGGTAGACCCTAATAACATTTTCAAAACTTTTCATGCATATATTTACACTAGGCTGGTCGTCATCCAATGCACAGCTCATTCTAACTACCAACTGATAAAATGATGAGGGTACTTATCATCATATCTAAAGCAGAAACCGACCACACCTAATCTTGTTTGAAACACCATTGATTGTTGGTTGTAATCAATTATCTGGTTAATATGCTTTGGCAACTTTGTCGCCTGAATTGCTCAGATTAATCTGCTAAGTGGGTAAAGAAGTGTAAAAACTAAGAGGGGTTTTTATGTAAAGGAAATGTTTTCATATACTGGACGTAGATATATTAGATATAGGCCTATCTTGATGCATACAGAACACATGTTGGCTAATAAGTCTATTTTGAAAATACATATTAATTTACCCTGTGAAATATGTTAAGGTTTGTACAATGTAAGTTGCTTAACCCTTTTAGGACTTGCTGTAACAAATTTTAGAATATTTGAGGTACCATTTTTAAAATAAGTGATATGAGATCTTGCCCTACCGAAAAGGTTAATCGAGAATAGTGAATTGTTTATAGAAGAACAAGAAACTAAATATCTAATTTAAAAACTATAATAATACAGTAACGGCAACCAAAACATAAGTGTAAACAAACCACACGATCACTAGACTGTACATGTGGCTGTGGCTCTATGTTGAATCAGATGCCATGAAAACTGCTATTAAAAACACTTAATTTTGTTATCTATTTTCATAGCGCCACCTGATGATAGACAACAAGATAGGTCTAATGGTTTTAGACCTATGCTTTGTGCAAAAGTAACTGCATTTTATTAGCTATATAATCAGTTACGTGCATAAAGTTGACACGATTATAAGTGGCTGAACATTTCCCAAAATGTCTTTTTCACTTAGTCACATGTGAGCGATCGATCGTCTACTCTGTCTTTTTTATTAAGTTTGTTCAGGCGATAAATCACCTGTTCAGCTCCAAAAGGGTTAAGCTTGGATCCATGTTTCCAGCCATATATCTCATTTTGCTGTTAAAACATGAATTCAGTGTAAATTTGTTAACTTTTTGTTAACAAATGAGGTACCCTGCCTTAACAAGGGTTTAGTAAGGCTTTATGTACATTCACATTGAATTATTTTTCTAAAACATCAAATACCTACCTTATTTGAACTATAAGCAAAACGAATTACATATGAAGTATAAGCAAAACGATTAAATTAATGACAAAAATGACTGCATGATTAGCATTAGTGATATGATTTATGCATAAATAGACTTGGTGACCATTTAAGTGGATTTGGATATTTACCATTTTATTTCATGTAAATGCAGGCATTAACAAAAATAAGGTCTAATTCATACTAACAATTAAAGAGAACTATTGAAAATATATCGTAGTTGTTTTTTGTTGCTTGGTAGCTTAAAATTTATGCAACCAAAATTGTTGGCTTGATATTGTCTTAAATCTCGTAGAAAAATTATAACATTTAATTTTGTTTACTGCATCTTGGCAGTTGCCATTTCCAATCTACATATTTGTTAAAAACAATCTCGAGTTTGCAATAAATATGCCTTTTTTAATAAATTTAAACTTATGAAAATTATTTTGTATAGCTATGAAAATGTATTTTATTTGGGAATTTAATTTATTGCTAAATATCAATTATTGAAACCAATTAATTGAAATACATTTCGCATGTTATGTATTCTGTGAAATATTTAAATTTGTTGTATTACGTTATCACACAATAAATAATGTATGGATAAAATATATGATTGTGTTTGTGAATTTGCCATGAATACAATTTGAGAATTAGTATATATTTAAGTAGCTAAAGAATAAATATAATTATCTACACACTCTTGAATACGAAATCAGCTTAAAATTGAAACAAAATGTGGTACCAATAATTATTACTAGCTCATATCTTTGGCCAGAATTTTCTGGTATAATTAAAGTTTTTCATACTGTTAGTCATAATGATTGTGTAGGAACTGCTCATGTAGAAAAGTTAATTGTTTCAACCAAACCAAGTTTCATTATGTTAGGTTTACATTGATTTTATGGAGTTAAAATAATTACTTTTGTTACCTTATTAATCTGTATTATATATATTGTAGGAATGATATTTACCATAAATACTCATGAATATTAGGTCTTGAAAGTATATGATGCATATAAACAAGCTAAAGAATATATTAATATTTTAATATATTTAAAATGATACTTTGCTTTTGTAAAGGTGAATGAAACATTGTGTGATGAATAAGTTATTTATTTAAAATTAATTGTCACTGGGGTTTGGTAAAGTTAATATTGTAAACTGTTGTATTTGGTGATATCCCTGACAATTTAAACCTATTTGGAAAGCTTATTTTTAATTTTGACTACTAAAAATTGATATTATATTCTACTAAAAAACATATTAATTAGTATTTTAGTAGCAATAATGTGTTTATACATATATATACATAAATTCCTTAAGGCTTTACTTTTATATATTATTTATCTTCTATTCTTTTTTCTACTAGTTTATTACTTGAATTATTTATAGGTCTTTGGTATAATGTTTGTAATATATGAAGACCAAAACACTATTGAATTATGATTTCTTTTATTATACTTTTGTTAAATATATTTGTAAATAACCGGTTTGATTGTTGTGTATTTGTGCTTTTTGTTTGGTGTGTTTTTATTTTTTAAATTATTATGTAAGTTTGTAAATATTTTGATTGAATTTAGCCATGGCTGTTTTAGTTCATACGCCTTTCATTTTTTGTTTCAAGTCAGTAGGCCTAATTTATCAGTGTCACTTTTATGGTCACAGTTCAATTTAATGTAGGGATTTCCTAAATCTTAATTTAACTCTTGCCGTCACGGCAAACTTCTCAATGAAGATAATCCAACAAAATACAACTTAGAATCTTAAAAATCAAAAGATTTTCATGAAATATAAAACGCTACACCAATTATGAAAGTGAAAATGTATTGTTCGGTGTTGCGGAATATCTTCTTTATTAGGTTAGGTATTTTCTTTTGAGATGGACCTAGACCTGTTGTCTTAACCTTTCCCGGAAAGTACGGTAATGACTATAAATATGAAATGTAATGAATATTGAACTACATGTGTTTTAGGAATAGGAATTGGAGTTGAAGTACCCATTAAAAAATATTCTACCTTCTTTTATTTTACAATTAATTTATATAACAGATGTCAAAGTATAACACGTATAATTGATCATTTCTAGTTTCAATAACTTTACAAACAAATCATCACTTAAGAAGCCTTGTTAAAATCCAACATCATACTGATACATTTTTCATCCTTGTATTTGGATTCTTCTGTCAAAGTCATATGTAAATAATAGTGATATAACATTATTTAATTTTAGTCTCATAAGTCGGCATAACGAGTGCTGTTTTAGGCAAGTAAAACGCTGTGTAAAACTTCCCCGAGGGGCTATATATAATATAAATATATATACATAATTATAAATATACACAATTTTATATAAATGTTAGGAGTACATATGCAATAACTGTCTATAGTGCTTCAGTTATTTATTACTGTTAACAAGATTAGTGCGTGTGAATACTACCTATTAGGAACTAAACTGCACAACACAATTAGTTAATTAAAGTGGAAACCAATTTTGCTAATGTGATCAGTAAATTCTGCTGATATTTAGAATACAAAATTAATAACGTTACTGTGCATAAATCACTGTTGTTTTCAATTAAACTGTAGTACAAAACATTATTGGAATAAAAATTGTGTAAAAAATAGATCCTGTACTGAAATTTGTTGCTGTAGTTGTTATGGATCTGGTATTATTTCAAATGTACACTTTTTTAATCTGACACATTTCATGCAGCTTTCTCTTATAAGTGCAGTTCTGTGATGTTTATTTATTGTATACTACGATTTTATTTTATTTTTAATATTGGAATAAATATGTTTCCTAACAATAATATTTATTTAACCTTTTTTTATTCCAGACCAAAATTAGATGTACATTTTGAAAAAAATAAGTACCATCTTACTATTTACTTTGGGTAAACCTAAACTTGTAAGTTATGATAACACTTTTTACTCATGTAATATTGGGGTTCCACAGAATCTCTTTCTTATGGCTGCAGTTAATGCCTAGGTGGCAGTTAGTTATAAGTAGATTACAACTAACTGATCATTATATATGTAGTAATAATCGCTACATTTGTTCTGGGGATTTGGGGGTAATAAAGGAGGGACTGACTAGAAGCTGGTCCTGCCATCACGACCAGAAATAACTACTTGACACACATTTAGCGCACTATTGGATGTAACCTCTGTTTCCTCCTTCTCTGTGGAGGTGTACATGTACACATGATATTCAGTTGCTTGAGAAACGACATCACATATAACTAACTCTATCCAAGATCCAAGATAAGTCATCCTAATGCTATAGAGCGTTTACAGATTTTTCGTGCGTCAAGTGGCTGTGAAGTGGGTAGCATTGCTAGATTGAACTCAGTCATACGCCTCGTTTAGTTCATCTAGTTAGAAGAGAGGGAGGCTGTTCAATGTAGCAACGTTGCATCCTTAAATCACAGTAGTGTAGTGTGTGTGGCCTACAAAATCCTTAAACAGCGTGTATGCTTTTCCCGTGCAATGTGAGCTAGCTGGATAGAGTTAGTTATCTGTGGCGACATCATAAAAGATATGGTCTACACATATCTAGAAAAAGCAAGAAAACGTCTCTAAACTGTTATCTGAATAATCAGTCAGTTTTATGCATATAATACAACATTATGTAAAAAACCAAAGAGCTGTAACATGCCTCTTACAAGATCAAATGGCTGACTACTCAAGAGCTAGAGCGCTCGCTGCCACCATGGTACAAAACAGCGAATGTAGAGAAGTGCAACACCGCAGGACAAGAGTTTACTTGTTCTCAAACACAATCCATTTGTTTGGATTACAATAATTAATTAAAAATATTATAAGTAAAAAATGTACCCCAAAGAGGCAGGAAGGCTATTTCTATAATTCTTCTTCTCCATAATTCTATTTCTCCATAATGTTCTTTATGAGTAGATTAGAATTGAAGGGCGATTACTGAAGCATAAGAAAAGGCAAATTTCACTAAGCTGTGGGGGCAATATTCTATCTACACCACTTTTAAATGTTGAAAGTGCAGTTCTCATTGAATTAACTGCATCATGGGATACAAACATTCCTAGAGTGATTATAAAATTAACAAGTATGCTAAACTTTACCCCAACATAGGAATGAAAAGATACCAGTTATATGCAGTTGAAGTTGGTGCTCACTGCCAAGTCATTCTTTGTTTTTGAAGGATCTTTGCCTTAGAAAAGAAAATATAAACTCCTTGAAAACAGCGTAAAAAATTACAGTAGAATCCTCATACAAACTGGTTCTAATAGATTTGAACCTTGGAGTCAGCAAGGGGACAGTTACGGCCACACAAAGGATCCATAACCCTCCATGCCCAGCCTGTAGTCCGGAGCTGATTGTAAAACAAAACAATCAAGCTTTTTTTTTAATATGATCATGACCTACTGGCACCTGAATAATGCGAAAGTGTGTTGTGGTTAGGTTTGGGATGCTATTTACTTCAAAACCATGGTACCTAGAAAAAAATTAACTTCCAAGACTCACGTGTTAAAAGCAACTTGAAAATAAGTATGTCATCATGAGAAAAACTACGCTAAACCACCTATTTAGGAGTACTTGATTCGATCAAGGAGGGTAATGATATGTGTGCCAGTTGAGCATGATGATTGGAGACTCCAGCCTTCACCACTGAGGAGTTAAACTCTGTCTTTGAAATATTGGTAAAATGTTATCAATCAGAGATTTTGAGCCAGAAAACTCACTCGTAGCAGATAAAATGCATCTTCGCAAACCAAAAGAGGCCATTAAGTTATAAAATGGAACTCTTTACCTTTTTTAATGTTTTCTAACAACGAAGATTGCCTCTCCAGTGTAACTTTATTAAGCTTAAATTGTTGCAACAATACAATCCTTTGTAATTGCGATATGGAAAGATCTTTCGTTTCATCTGCTTCATAACTCAAAACAGTTTTTTCACTTTTTCTGTTTTTTTAGGCATTTTACATATAGATGATAGCTATAGAGCTGTCTTTGGTTTCTTGGCTTCTCGGTTCTTAGTTTTTATACTGTTTCTCTGCAGTTTCTGTTTCCGGCACACTTTCCTCCATGAAGTTGCCCTCATCTGCTTGCTGTATTGGGGGTCCACCGCTTATGCCAACTGAGATTTTTCCTGGAATTGTTTGATAAACAGGATCGTCATCTTCGATCAATTCCAAGAATCTTTTCCCACGGAAGTAATTTTATTTTCTTGTTTCCTGTCATGTTCACATCACCCTTATTCCTAACAGTGGACTTCAAATTGTTTAAAGCTTGTATTAGTTAGCCGACTGTTACTTGGTGCCCCATTGCACCGCATTAAGTGGCATGTAATGTTTCCCAAGCTTCTTTCTTAGCATTCATCACTGCAGGAATTTTTAATTTGCTAAATAACACAACTTGGTCCGAAATAAGACGTACAAACATAGAGCGATCAACTTTGGCTATTTTATTTACGTCATTGTAGTCAACTTCTTCTGATAACGAAGACATCTCTAACACAGTAGATGAATAGCAGCAATAAGCAAGCGATGATGCCGGTATTGTGGAGTGAGCGGACATAGGTAAGTATGGAGGGGTGAACATGTCGTTAACATGTGAACAGTAAAGTTTTTAAAGCCTAGCATATGCTAGATCTAGCATTTACTACCCCAAGTAAGTGCTTGGATTTTTTCCTGACTGACCTATTATTTTCTTCAAATCTTTATTCACACTGATTAGACCAAATACTTACTAGACCTAGCATATGCTAGGAAGAAAGTACTAGTTTTTTATTCACACCACCCAGTGTGTTTTTTATAATGTGGTTGCACTACAATCAACTTGCTATAACAACTACTTTAGGGTTGTTTGGTGGTGTAGACTAGTGGTTCCCGACATAGTGAGCTGTGACTATCATAGCGAACTGAGAGATATAAGCTTAAATAGCTAATGAGACTGTAAATTGAGAGCCACATTTTCCTAAATTCAAATTGTATTTTTAATTCATTGCTAAAAACTATCAGTGATCTCTGGACTTCGCTATGAAATAAAATCATAAAGTTTTATTATAAACAAAATTTATTGAAACAGTTATATACTAAATAAATAAAAAACAAAATACAAAGCTATTTAGTTGTCAATGTACTTGTTGCTGACAAGTTCACCAGTTCCTTGAACTTCGTAGGACTCGTACATCCATCGACGATTTTGTCTGAAACAAGTAAATTGATATAAAATATTTGCCAACAACGCAATGGGCACTCATTAACTATGTGTTTTTGGATCACATAGTTAAGGAGTGCCCATTGCGTTCTTTTTGGGGGGATTACCTTGTTTTTAATTAAATAGAGAAGCAGGTGTTGAATGGTTAAGAAACCTTGATTTAGCTCTGTGAGGAGATCAATATTTAAACACTAAGACACAAGTACTTTTATTTATTTATTTATTTTTATTTATTTATTCATAAGACGCCGATCGTCAAGATATGGGCGAATATGGATTTCGATTGAGTGTAGATGAGCGAATGTACTGTACTTTGTACTGTAGATTTGATTTTATTTAGATATTTTTATCTGTATAATTTTTTTGATCTTTAATTAGTTTGGTAGTTGGCCTGTGAGTACAATTCATTAAGGTAAATTCTATTAGTAATGGGACAGCTATTAATCAGTTGTATAAACATACTTGATATAATTTGAAATACAAAACATACAATTAATAAAACTTAAAACACAACATATAGTGATAATGATTGACAATTTTGAAATATTTATATGCAGAGTAAATAGATTGAAGTCTTGTATGTTATATTAACATTAATTTTTCATGTATGACTATATTTCTTTTATTAGCTGTGTTAATCTTAATCTGCCCAGCTAGTAGTTTAATAGAAATTCTGCTATACAACTAAAAAAATACGAGAAAAAGTTAGGTCAAAAAAAATGAACATAGAAAAAGTTAGGTTAAAAAAATGAACACAGAAAAAGTTAGGTTTACAAAAAATGAACACAGAAAAAGTTAGGTTTAAAAAAAATGAACACAGAAAAAGTTAGGTTAGCAAACATCCGAAAAGTTCAGTTTTATAAATAACGATTTTTATGTATATAAATAAAACTCTGGAATCTGTACAACTGAAGATATTAATTCATAATCAAAATCGATTTTGATTATTAAATATTAAAAATATTGCTAAGTGTTATCTTTATATGTATGGTGTTATCTTTACACAATCTATGGTTATAAATGTCAAACAATATTTGTTTTGTAAAATGATGATAATAATATCAAGTGAGCAGTTTCATTTAAAGTTTAGTGTGGGAGAGGATTTAATAGTCCTAACTCTGTCTAATAAAGCCACTTTTTGTCCATTTTCAATAATAATAAAATGTGCTTAGAAATTATGTATTAACATTGGATCCTCTCACTGCAATACTCCCAAGATGAATATTAACATAATGTATCATATTTCATTACTGAGTTTTAAATTATAAATGCCTTCCCCATGCATATGGCTTGACCATCTCTTGTAGGTAAAAAATTAACTTTTACTATATATCCTATATATATTTTTATTTTAAAGGCAATAATAATAATGAATGTCGCAATAGTTAGCGACTCTTATGAACTCAAGTTTATACATTTTTTATGCCATTATTTTGTGAATTTCCCAATGCCCCAAAACAAAAATGTACAACATATGTGAGTGGGTATCAGGTTAAAACTACTCTTCCACCATTTAAACTTAAAATTGTATAAAAGTCAAAATCTGTGGGCCTGGTGACCTAAATAAACAATTGACAGCCTCAACTGGAGTATAGGTTTACAAATATTTTTCTCTTGAATCCCAATATTTCTTTAGGTTTACAAAAACCTAAATATGATGGCTGTATAATTTGGCGAAAACCTCAATCAAAAAGTATGTGTGTGGAGCGTCAAATTTAAAGAATCCTATTAACTTTCAAAAATTTCAATTTTGGGTCCTACTGCCAAAAAAGTGTTTAACACTAATATGAATGCTCTTTTGTTACTTTAAATATATACCTGCATTCATGGCCACATTTTAGTGATCTGCACTTGGAGCATGGGAAAAAACAACCTTCACATCCTTCATTCAAACAGTCACACAAGTCCAAGCCTACTTTGGTATGAATACCTTTATCATCGTATATAGTGGCATTTTTCTTTGAACTGAAAATAAGGTGATACAGAATTAGAATTGTCAGGCTAAATTAAAAATATTTGTAAAAAATACGTATTTTAAATATAAAGTGACATAAGCTGTAAAATATTAAATTTAAAAGCACATGCATTATTTTCATTTAACAATAAATAAAATAAATAGATCAATTTTCTTGATACAGTAGTCATAAAGAAAATTCGCAAAATTGTTAAAGGAACATTATTTATGCCCTTAGTTTACAGAATGGAACCTTGATAGCACAAACGTATATAGCATGAAATCCTTGATAGCACCATGTTTTTGAAAAACTCCTTGAGCCGATCATAGCCCTCAATGTTAAAATATACCTTTACAACACAAATTTTAAGGACCAACTACCTCAATAACATGAATTTTGTTCAATTTTTCTAAACAACAGGAAACCCTTACAGCACGAATATCGAAGAGTCAAACACCTCTTACCATGAAATTGACCTTTATAAGACAAACTCCCAGAGTCAAAACTTCAATAAGATGAATTTATTACCAAATTAATTGTTGTTAAAACAAGAAAACGCAACTTCCGTTTGTTGCGACTTTTAGAATTGCAAGTGGCAATAGCATTAGAAAGTACAGGCTTAGTTTGATTCTATTGTGGGATCAGTAGGTTCGACAATACGGCTAGTGTTTCTCACAGTGAAGAGAATTGTACTGCTTTAAGTGTTGAATTTAAAAGGAAAGCGATCAATGTAGATACAGTAGTGCATTAATTAAACTTACAATAAACACTTTGGTCTACAGTAAAGTATGTAAAGTGAACATCTATACTACGAATTTTGTCCTTTTAACCTCACTGTCACAAGTACCTTGATACACGAATATTTTCCAATCCCCTTTAGATTCGTGGTATCCAGAGGTTCTACTGTACAAAACATTTGGAACATGAAAATTGCAGTACTCAAAACATTAAATGTGCAAATAATTGTCAATACCTCATCCCCTGTCTCAAACGATGAGACATAACTGTGTAATATAAATGCTTACTGACTGTAGAAAGGCCCAGAGGCTCTAAAATATTTCATAAACTGTATTATGTTGTGTGTATGTATCTACTGTATCTCCAACTAACCAAGTACACTTCTTTCCATTCCTTTCACTTTTTAATGAAAACCTAATCTCAGTGGCCTAAAATTAACCTGAAATATTTAAAGTTAAAATGATTGATGGTCAATTATCAATTTCTCTGATTCGATCAACATCGTGATTAAATATAAAAAAATTTCTATAAATCAGCTATCTGCTTGTTTTACAATTTATTGAAGAACTTCTGTTTAGGGAAATGAACCTTCACATAGCAAATAAGACTTTCCTAGTTGGGATGTACGGAAAACAGTTTTGGAGGCATTATAAAAAGTCTGTATTACAATAACAGACTACAACAATTTAGCAATTTTGGAGTTTCAAAGAAATATGTCTTTATTATGTGAGTAATGAGACTAAAGTGTCTTCAGCAAGAGACCAATTATTTTTAGAAATAGTAAAAAAAACTTACACATGAGAAAATTTTCTATTTAATTTTCTTTGTTCCCTTTTACTTTTTTCTGGATCAAAGTTTTCCATAAACTTCATTTCGTCGTCAGGTCTAAGCTCTGCAACAAAACAAAATATGTTGGTTAGTATTATTAATCAGCTATATATATTACCAAGATGTTATGTGTCTGACATATGAACACAAAATCTTCACTTATTCACTGACTTGCCAAAAACTCCTCCTGGGCAAGATACTGGGCTGAAATTCTAAGCGAGTATTTTACGGATAATAAGAATAAGATTGAATTTCTTGAATGATGATCGACTTATATATACGGGTAAGTTACTAAAATGTGACAAAATTATTGTGTCACCTTTTGCTTACGACCTACATCTCTTATTTTGTTGTATCTGTAGCCACTCGTACACAAAAACCGCTTTATAGAAAATTTTATTTCTCCTGTTGTGAATTTTAATCTTAACTGCCGACACTATACAATTGTTATTAATTATATGAATACATCATTGGAACCGGTAAGCAGGTTTATTTATATCAGTGGTCTTCAACCCGAGGCCCGCGGGCCGCTTGCGGTCCGCCGTGTATATTTTTGTGGCCCGCCGAATGATTTTGTTTCCAAACAAATAGGAAAACATTGCAGCACTGAAGTTGGCCAATTGCTTCAGCCGTAGTAGGGAATTCATTAAGTGGCAAAGCAGGTTGGCAACCCTGATGCTCAAGGTCACTCGTAGCATCGCAAACCACGCCAGTGTCATTGTCTCAGTCTGTTTCACCTATTTCTATTGTCTGCCCGCAAGTGAATGTTACTTTAAGTTTAGTGAATAATGGCTTCGTGTAGTAAGAAACGGAAGATTACCGATGAGTGCCGAGTGTTTCAAGAAAAGTGGACTGATCTATACTTTTTTGTAAATATAAAAAACAAACCAGTTTGTTTGGTTTGTAATGAATCTGTCTCCGTAATGAAAGAGTACAATTTAAAGCGGCATTATGACACAAAGCACGCTTCCAAGATGGACGCAGTACAATATCAGTTTAGATTGGATAAGGTGCGAGATTTAAGGAAAAAACTTGAGAATCAACAATTTACGTTTACTCGGCAAAACGCCGAAAGTGAATCAAGTGTTAAAGTTAGCTATATCATTTCTGAACAAATTGCTAAGCAATCAAAGCCATTCACATATGGTGAGTTTGTAAAGCAGTGTATGGAATCGGCAGCTGAAATCCTATGCCCAACACAAAAACATTTGTTTTCAAAAGTTAATTTATCTGGGGTCACAGTTGCCAGAAGAATTGAGGAGCTATCTCAGGATATTGAAATCTCACTTAAAGACCGTGTTTCAAAGTTTGTTTTTTATTCAGTAGCACTTGATGAAAGCACTGATGTTACAGATACAGCTCAGTTAGCCATTTTTATTAGAGGAATCGATAAAAATTTCTCTATTACCGAGGAAATGGCAGCACTATTTCCAATGAAGGGCACTACTAAAGGCACTGATATTTACAAGGCTTTGACTTCAACTTTAAACCGGTTTGGCCTAAATCTGGATAACTTGAGCGGTGTTGTAACTGATGGGGCCCCAGCAATGACGGGAAAAAATGAAGGTGTTGTAGCTCTGATTAGAAAAGATGCAAGTGAAAATGAAAAGTTCATACAATATCATTGCATTATCCATCAAGAAAATTTGTGTGCAAAAAGTGTTTGTTTCAAAGATGTCATTAAAGATGTGACTAAAATCGTGAATTTTGTCAGATCACAAGGACTGAACCACAGGGAATTCCAAACCTTCCTTAGTGAGATGAATGCAGAGTATGGTGATGTAATTTATTACACAGAGATTCGTTGGCTCAGTCGAGGAAAGTTTTTAAAAAGGGTTTTTGATTTGAAAGAAGAAATCTGCATGTTCATGGAGAGTAAAGGGAAGGCAGTTCACTACTTCAAAGATCCCAGTTGGATGGCTGATTTTGAGTACCTAACTGATATTTCAATACATCTCAATGACTTGAATATTAGGCTACAAGGGAAGAATGCTATGATACACAATCTCTTTGATCAAGTTGAGGCGTTTGAGAGGAAACTTAGTTTGTGGAAGAATCAAGTACAACAGGGCGACTTCACACATTTTCCAACACTGTCACAATGTGAAGTTCAAAACAAAGAAAAGTACAGCGAAGCACTCTCCATGTTACAGCAAGATTTTAGCTTTTTTTTTTTAGTGTTAATGTGGAAGACTATTCCGGAAATATACAAATGGAACTTATTGACTTTCAGTGCAATAGCGATTTACAGGAGAAATTTAAAAACTTTGGACTTCTGGAGTTTTACTCATTGTATGTTGAAGGTGATCGATTTCCAGCAATCAGATCTCATGCCCTGGCCACAGCATCTATTTTTGGCAGCACTTTCATCTGTGAGCAGCTATTTTCAAGAATGAAGAACGTGAAATCGAAACTGAAAAACCGTATTTCTGACACTCATTTAGAGAACTCTCTTCGAATTGCTACATCTGACATAAAAGCTAATGTTGACAGATTAGTAAAAGACAACAATGTCAAATTTCTCACTAAACTACAAAAGTCACAAATTTGATGTTTTCAGTTTAATTTTGAGTTTTATAACATGTTTAAATATATGTCAAGTAGACCTATATTGTTTTCAATATTGATATTTAATACAGTTATCAACAAATATAAAATGTTATAACAAATTCATGTAAATTATTTTAACCTGAGACAAAATTCACACACATACATATATATATATATATATATGTATATGTATATACACGCTTAATCAATGCGGCCCTCCAAGTCCTCCATGACAATAATTTGGCCCTTAAATAATAAAAGGTTGAATACCACTGATTTATATGTAAATTCTTAAGCAAGGGGACACAACGTTTCCCTAAGGATAAACAGCTTAAGTATTAATGTAAAAAAAATAGAGCAGAAGCTAATGTGAGGTGAGGCAACAAAGAGCCAGTCCATTGCACAAGTATGTACAATTGCCATCTACATTAAAGATAAACAAAACAGTTCCTATGTAGATGTGTATTATCTCGCTTAGTTTAGCGTTTGTCTGTCTATATGTTAAAAAAAAAAAATACCATATCTCCTAAATGGTATTAGCTTTAGTTTTGAAACTTGATACGGATATTGAACTTAACACCACCTAATGTACTCCAAAAATGTAAAATAATATTTTGATCAGTTTCAAATTGGTAGCCCTTTAAAAATGTTAATACTAAATTTCATGAAAACCAAAGTAAAAACAAAACATTTTCACGATACCTAATACTTAGCTTAAAAAGAGGCAAATATTTTGGCACCTTATTTTTTACAATTGAACAGTAAAGAACTGAGAAAATATTATTTTTCTGATTGTGAGCAAAATATTTTTGCAACTTTTGTATACTTGTGTCTATTGACTAGTAAACCACATCAAAATAGTCCGTTGATCCTGTGATTTTTTATAGCATTATAATATAAATATTTTATATTATCTGTAAAGTACTATTAAATAATGTTTATCGAGTGAAATAACTGTTTTTATCCGTAATTATATCACTAAATATATATAACCAAAACACGTGCATTATAACACAAACACGTAACTATTTAAAAAACTATTTAGGTATTACGACGAGACTGCGCAGTAGACTGTATCGTCATATGGGCGAAATTAGCTGGTTTGTTTATTCTATTAAATACTGGTAACTAAATCCACCAATTACATAGAAGAATTCACCAAGTTAAGCAAGTTATTTACCACTTATCAGCTGGAATTATAATTATGGGAATTAGAACAGTATTTTTGTGTTTATTTTGCAATTTCACCATTGTGACGTCATAGGAGATGTGCGTGATACCTATCGTCTTCTTTTCTAGGTAGCGTGGTTTTATAATAACAAATTATAGTGTTTGTTTACTGCAACAGATGTTTAGACAAATCATCAATATTTTCAACGAATTTATATTTGACAACATTACTGGGTGAGAAGTGAGGAGAGGGCTTCACATGCCATAGCTATCATCAGATTATTTTGGTGCGGTTTACACTAGAACAAAACCACCCGTCAAATTTTGCACTCAATCAGAAAAATTACAGTTTCTCAGTTCTTTACTGTCCGATTGCAACAAATGAGGTACCAAACGATTTGCCTCTTTTTAAACTAGATATTAGGCACCATGAAAATTGTTTGCTTTTGCTTTGGTTTTAATGAAATTTAGCATTAACATTTTTAAATGGCCACAATTCTGAAACAGGTAAAAATATTATTTTTTTTTAGAGGTGGTATGAAGTTAAATATTCGTAGCTAATACATTTTCAACAACCCTGTATAAATATATTTATCTTTTACGTTAGGTTGTAGGGCACAAGGTTAGAAATTAATAAAACTGATTGAGTTTTACTTGTCATCATGTCAGACAATAAAGGTTGCGCTGTTTATAGTGTATTACACTATTTATATGTATAGGGTAGAACAAAATATGGAGATGCTTTCACACCAACGTTATTTTTTTTACACAGATGTGAAGATTTAATTTTTAAAAATAATTGTGTTCAATAAAGTATAATTTTTGATTAGAATAATTTACTTAAAACCGTTATAAAGCGGAGAAATAATATTGTTCAAATTAGTCACTTTGAAATTCAATTGACTGCTACAATGAAAAGAATGAACCTTCCGAAGTCCGGTATGTGGCAATTGATTTCTCTTAAATAGACCTTTCATTTGATACCAAACTCGACCTAGGCTTACATTGAAGATTTTTGTTCAACTCCTCGTGGGCTGTCCCCCTGAAAATTAAGTTGGTGCTATGGAAGAAACTAACATTTAGGATTTTTGGTAAAGAAAAATGTTTCAAAATGTTGAAGCTATCATTAAACATCTTAAAATCCTGTGGGACATGGCTGAATTCACACCTCAATTGTCAGCAAACCTTAGATATAAACTGTGTTTAAAGTGATTTGTTTTCTGTGAACACTCCCCCCCCCCCATCCACTGCTCAGTGACAAAATAATGTTTTCAACAGCCTGAAGAAGATGAGATATGAATGCAAATGTATTTCTACTGTAATGTATGTTGGACAGTAGATGGCATTATTTTCAGTTTAAGTAGGCTTTTTGACCCTGAAAAATTGTTTAAGTTGCTTGGAATTACTCTGGATCCAGGGCTTACTTGGGACGTTCACATTAACTCACTTCGCTCTTGTCTGCCAAGGGTTATATTTTTTTCTTACAAAATTAAGGTTGTGTTTTATTAATGTACTAAATAAGGCTTACTTTAGATCATTAGTTTCAACCTTTAAGGCTGTGTACCCCCCCCCTGAACACTGAAATCTAATCCTGAAGAACTGACTTTGAAGTTCAATAAATTATGTATATCTTTTGCATTAACCCATTTAGATCAATGCAGCATATGATTAATTTATTTACCTCACACACATACAGTGTTGTTGACCCCCCCCTCACAAACTTACAGTGTTGTTGACCCATCGCCTCCCCACAGACATACAGATGCAATTACTCCACAGACATATGTTGGAAGGGGTAATACTATGTCCAACATTTTACCCCACCCATACACATACAGTGGTATTGACCCACCCGCCCACGTACAGTGGTATTGACCCACCCATACACGTACAATGGCATTGACCCACCCGCCCACGTACAGTGGTATTGACCCACCCGCCCACCCATATATGTACAATGGCATTGAGTCCCTTATAACGTGACATAACCTTCAAACAGCCTGTAGAGTAATGAACAACTCCGTATTGCTTCTACAGACCGGCAACCTGCAGATATTAAGTAACTGAAAGAGCTGATACTTCAGTAAGATTCTGGTTAAACACACCTATGGATTGTTACTGACCCACCTGCCCATCCATCCACGTACGTACAAAAGTAGTGACCCACCTGCCCAACCATACACGTACAATAGTAGTGACCCACCCATACACGTACAATGGTAGTGAATTTGGAGGGGGAAGGCGTGACCTTGCATCACGCCTTCCCCCTCCAAATATTATCTACATATCATTTCCTAATGCTACGCATAACATAGTTTTTGACAATTATTAATAACATACATTGTTATGTTTGTTGTTTTAATCAGAAAACCATGAAAATACAAGATTATTTTAAGCAATCAATATCAGGCAGTTTGCCATACTAAAAGATAAAAACAGTATAAAAAGTATCTAACTTTTTGTAGAACTGTGTGATGTCAAACTATCAACAAAAGGGAGTTGATGAGAAAGCATTAAAACACAATTTGGAAGGATTTTGTACACATTTAATGAACAATAAATCATAACATAACAGTATCTTAATTAAACATAACAATTTAAATCTTACTTAATGGAATATTTGTTGTTTTTTTAATCACTATTTTATTTTGTTTCTTGTCTGAGGTGCTTTATTGTGGAAGAAAAGAATAACCACAGCAGAGTTCCCAGTTCTTGTAAGTATTGAAGAGTTCCTCTGATACATTCACACCTTCGATATAAGTCATTTTTTTGGTTCCACGTTTTTTAACTCATCATCTGGCCCTTCTGAAGATTAAAGTAATGAAGTAATTAAATAAGGAGAGTGAACTCTCCTTATTTAATTTGAAAACACTTGACAATGTAGCTTTCATAAACTTATTCCAGGAATTATCAAGAAAACATACAAGAGTCAAGGGGTTAAGGTCATCATATCTGATGATCAAGCCGTCTATTTAACATGTCAATTTGTTTAAGTTTGTCTACAAAATCTACATCTTCAATAAGACACTAAAGAAACTTTTTCTATATCTCTTCTTCAATGTGGCCAAAACCCCTTGATCTATACATTGGCTTAAGAGAGATAAAAGGAGCAGGATCAAAGCTAATACTCAATTGTCCCGAGTAATGCCTACGTTTGAAGGAGCAGTTTAGGTTGTGAAGGACCAAAAGTTCTTTCCTGGCAAGATTCTTTGACTATAAGTATTTACCAACTTCTGGAACAAACTGTCGATAAAACTACAAATTGAAAATGTTCTCTGACATAGCTCGACTTTGTACCAAACAACTAAATCATAACTATCCCCCATCATTTTTTTTTTAATGATGAGGGCTATAAGCGGCAACACTCAACCACGGCTTCCAGTGCTGTGCAACATAGGTTTATCCAGATACAAGACGCAAAGAGGCACTTCTAAGTTTAAAAAGATCATATCTACTTCGAATCCCCCCATTTTGCAAGCTATCGCACAACGTGCAGGGTGACATAAATATAGAAAAAAACCACCTCTTCCACTAGCTTCCTAGTTATTCTCCAACGAATTTTCGCCAAAACCCTTAATTAAGGGAATTAACTTGTGATATGTTTGACGGCCGAAACAAGTTTCTGGTAACACACCCTATGACCGTCATTGGTGGAATGAACCTTCCTTGTAAGGAATGGACGACGACTGGAATGGGATGGGATTGTGGAATGGGAAGATGCAACGACTGGAAATCTAAAAGGAGAATGGCAAATGATCAGTCATGTGATTGCGGAGTCGAAGCTCAAACTATGGATCACATAGTTACTGAGTGCCCTTTGCATTCTTTTCAGGGGGATTAGCTGGTATCCATTCAATTGGAGAAGCAGGTACAGAATGGTTAAGAAACCTGGATTTAGCTCTGTGACGGGAGGGAAGGGGGTCATTATCAATACTAAGACACAAATACTTAGCACTGTAGATTTGATTTTATTTAGATATTTTTATTTGTGTAATTTTTTCAGCTTCATCTCTTTATTGTTTGATTTTTCTTACAATGTGATATGGTGTATATATTATTTTATGAATGGTGAACACTTTTTTACAATATTTTACCGATTTATAGTTGATAGCTTGCAAATATACTGTATAACTTTTAAATTAACAGTTTAGGAACATTGCTGATAGCCCTTACAAGTATAGATCCTAATGATTACAACATAACAATATAATCAATGAAACAATTTACCAACAACTACAAATTAATAACAAGACAACAATAATGATAAAGAAATAACAATACAATATTAGGACATGCAAGAGTATAAAAAAACAATTTTATATAACATACCTCAAAAGTGAAAAACGTCTAACATCATTGCTACTTAGGAATTAATTACAGGATTTAAATTAAAATATATTGTATTTAAAGTTGTAATAAAAAATTAATGAAATGGTATTTCTAACGTTCACTTCAAATTTATTTTATTCTTAACCATCCAAGGAAGTTTAAAGTTATATTAAAGGTACATTTGATTCTATTTTAAAGATTGTTAAAAAAAGTAAATTAAGTAAAATGTCAAATTTAATTAAATTTTTTATTGTATATTTCATTGCCTAATTTTTAAATTTATTTGTGGTTATTTAATTTAAATGAAATTAATTAAATATTTAACGAAAATATTTAACAAATTACTTTAAAATTTTTAACATTTAGGGCCTAACTTAAAGTATGTTACTTATTATAATTTAATAACAAATTGTTAAATAAAAAACTTTTTACTAAAGTAAAAACAAATAGACAAAAATAAAAAATATTTTAATTAAATTAAATGAATTATTTTTAATTTTTTAATGTTATTTACCCTGATTTATTTATTTAACAACAAAAAAATTAAAAGCATATAAACTTATGATATTCAAAATTGTAATATTTAAAACTTAAAAATGTTTATCCGTAGATTTTAAAATTTAAACAAATTTAAATAGAAATTCTTTAAAAAAAAAATTTAAAGACTTTTAATGATTCAATTATTTAAAAATGTTTAAAAAATTTTTACAGTAGGACATTATTTAAATTAGGTAATTTAAAAAAAAAAATTGAATAATTAATTATTTCAGTGAGACTTATTTTGTAAGTCCTTCATAAATTTACTACAATTTTCAACCGAGTCAATTTAAAATTGACTTTTTTAAGTTTTAATTATTGGATAATAAATCAACTTTCATTCTATCAACAATTTTAAGTGCCATCAAAGACTATTCGGAATTTCAAGACAAATTATCCAGATTATGTAGGTTTATTGTATGTGGAAAGATAATACAATGTTAAGAATGAAATTTGCCTTTTAACAAATATCATAAAAATTTCTAAAAAACTTAATTATTAAGTAAAATTCAAATTAAATTTTATTGTTATTTTTATTCAAACATTGTTAAAGCAAATTGTAGGTTAAAGATTACTTTAATTAAATTGCAATACTAAATATTTATTAAATGTTCTAAATTTTAAATTACATTTTACTTACTAACCCAACAAGTTATAAGCAAGTTAAATTAAATTAATTGAGAATTTGTTATCAATTTAGTATAACAACAAATGATAATTACTAAAGTATTAATTTTTTAAAAAAAATTTAACAATTATTAAATGAAACATTTTAATCGTATAATAATAATTTAAAAAAATCAATGAATTGAAACTTTGAATTATTAAAAAATATATTTGTAAATTAAAAAAATACTATCTATACATTTAAATTACCCTTACAAGATCAGTTAAATGCTTTTTCAAAAAATATTTATCTGATGAGATAATTTTATTTAAAATTTCAAATCCTAGAATGATTATGATAAAAGCACTTAAATTATCAATAAATGATATATATTTTAATCAAATTATTAATCAATATTCATCTAAAGTTAATGTTTAATCAATTGATTGCAGTACATCAATTTAATATAGCAATAACGTAAATAATGTAGAATAAAATTATAAAAGGTATTGATGTAGAATGCTTAATTTGTTATTTATATTTTATTTTGATCTAGAAAAATTTATGATTAAAAAAATGAATATTATAATTCAAATGTGATTTCTATTTAAACATCAATTTACAAAATCTGTAGATAGTTCAACCAACTTTCCATCATTCATTAAAAATAAAAACTTTTAAACTGTTGTTAATTACAAAATGGAATTACCCAATTTACTACTTTAAACTGTAATTAAATCTGAACAGTTCCAATATCATAAATATTGTAACTTTTTACAGTCAAATATTTAACTTACATTGAATTAACAACTATACTAACTGTGTAAATTGTACTTATTAATTGTTTAAATATCAAATTTTAAAGTTAATTTATTATTAAATGAAAATTTTTAAATTAATATTTTTTTGAAACTTATAAGTTCATTATTTAATTAAAGTAATTTAATTGGATAACAATTTAAATTAGACTTGTAGTGTTAATATTAATTGTTAATTTAAATTGAATAGTTTTAAGTAATTTATAATATTTATTAAATTAAACTTTTAAATTAATTATTTTTAAATTTAAATTTTTAAAAGATCAGATATGACTTAAAGTAAGTTTGATTCATGTTGAATATAAGATCAACTTTTTTCTAATATTGTACACTTGAAATGAAATTTATAGTTTTGAATTAACAGTGTCTAATTAAACAATCAAATTATTTGTTAAAAAATTTATCCAATATTAATTATTTTTAGAATATTATTAAAATTCAATATATTCTGGCAGGCAATTAAATTATTCATTAAAATTTAATTAAATTACAAGTTAAAAATAGCAATAAAAATTTTTTATATGAAAATTCTTAATATGAAAAATGTATTAAATACGTCAGATTAAAATATAAAAATTTGATTGATCAGAATAATTATTAAAATTTTGACATCAATTAAAGTTTGAAAAATTCATTATTATAAAATTTTAAATTTTTTTTAAAATTAAGTTAATAGTATAATTAAATGAATATTAAATGATTTAAATAATTGTAAAAAGCTAGAATAAATTAATAGAAATTGAATTAAATAAAATTATTAATTGTAAAAGAAACATAAATAAGTAAATAATTAACTTAATAAATTACATTAGATTAAAATTGTAAACAAATTAACAATTTTTAGTAAACAGGATAAAATAAATTAAATAAAAAACTTGTACAATTATTGTAAAAAATAAAAGAAATTAACAGGAATAAATGTTGAAGAAATTAATTTGTTTGAATATTTGAGAAATAAATTTTAACAAATTCAGGAATCGTCAATTATAGAATCCTAAAACTAAATTGAATTAAAATATTATAGATAAAATCAGAAATTAAGAAGAAATTTCAATCATTAACCATGAATAAATTAATGTTCAACAATGGATAATTAAAATTTTAAATTGACCTAATAAGATTTTTAGGTTGCTAACATTGACGCCTAATTAATTTATACAATACATTGTTATTAAATAGTTTCAAATATTATTTAAAGTCTTAATCAAACTTAAATATTAAAATATTGGAAAAACAAAAAAATAAAATAGTATTCAAGTTTATTAAACATTCAGTGAAAGAAACATTGTAAGCAGATGTAATTGTTATTGAATATAGAAAGTTTAATATAAATGTCTAACATTCCTTACATACTACAAATTGTAACATGGCAACATCTTATAATAAAAGCTCAAAAAAAATTCAAATAATAAAACATACATTGAATGACATCATGAAAAATCTACATTATATAAAGAAAAAAATGACTTAACAAATTCAAGATATTTGGAAATATTATTATTGTAAAACATTGTAACATTATCAAATTAATTTTGGTTAAAAAGGACTATGGGAAGAGTAAGGGATAACTTAATGTAGAAAGCTTAATGCAATTATTGCCATAACAACATGGACAAATTAACAACTACAGAACTTATAATGCATGATACAAAGACATACTAGAAGTTGGCTGTTACTCATACTGTCACTCAAGAAACAATGTAGTGATTGAATATAGTTGAATCACTACATTATTTCGGTTGAAACTGATGAATGAATCGAGAAACTTTCTAGAGATTTAGAGTCAATTAATATAATATTTTAGCATACAAAATATTACAAATTTATAGTTCAAACTCATTGACAACGACTTTTTCTAACTCACTTTAAAATTTAATAAAATTTTCTAAAAATATGTAGTATGTTTCTGATTCAGTGCTCAAAAAAAATTTATGATTGAATCTTTAATATGTTGGAATAAATTTTTGTCATGACTTAAGTAAACCAACCATTATTTTCCTAAATAAATTAATAAATTCAAATTAAGATTTTTTAGATAAATATTTTATTGATGACAGGATAGTTTATTGAGGAGGATCTGCTGTTAAAGAATTAACTTTTAAGTTTTATTAAATAAGTCAAATTGTATAGATAGGTATAGAATTCAATATTGCTAATATTATTTTTAACAAAATATGTTATTTAACTTGAAAGATTAAAAAATTTTAATGTAGTAAATTTAAAAATGATAACATTCTTTTCCTTATTTAGAAGGATTTAACATAAATGACATGACTAGATAACATTAGCCTAGCAATAGACCAAATTTTTGAGATGTTATTAATAAATCCTTTATAGATCACAAGCTTGTAACCCAAAGTACAGATACATACAAAAATGTGATAAGAAATATTTTTAGTGAGAATACCATTCTTAATGTTGCATTTTGAAATTCAAGAGAATCGTCAATTATGTCCTATTAGAAATGTATTGCTGATGGAGTTTTTCTATTAAAAAAACATGTCTATATGACCAGCTAATTATCAAATTCTGTTTTCAGTCATAATTTATATTAGGATAAGTATTTTAATGTATTGTTTGACTTGATTACATTGACAATCAAGTTAACCTGTAAATATTTAAAATGTTTATGTGCAATAAAGAACTTGACTTATTCCTGAAGTATAGAAAATATGAAAATGATACCTAACACGATGTTTAACTTAAAAACATTGTATTATTTCAGGATCTCCTACCCTTTTTCTACAGGAAATTATAAGAAGTTGTTGCATTATACTTATTCTTGAAATGCTAAAACTGATTTTTTACTCTTAGTTAACAGGTTATTATATTTATACGCACAGAATTTTCAAATATAAAAATAAAAATTTATTAAAGTCTAGTTTCTATTTTCTTACTTTTGATCTACTACATATTTACAAGTTACACTGATTTAAGTATACTTCTTTAAGTTATACTGAAATGTAATTGTTATGTCTTAAATTTGGGTTTTTTTTCATATTTTAGCATAAACTTAAATATAGTGTTTTTATCATTTACAATAAATAAGTTCACTAAATAACCTGTTTGATTAATTTTTAATAAGAAATTAAAGGTTGATCATAGCTAATATGAGTTTGATAAATCGTTTTTATAGTTAATACCATCGGTTTGAAATTTAAAAAGATTTTATTACTTTTCAGGATCTGTAATAATTAAATTCAAGCCACAAAAAATTAAAGCTTGTAATGGAATAGGTACCATCATGAAACATAGCGATGGGGAGTTTAAGACGGCCGTTCAGTGGTTGCTCAGAATATTGGCCAAGTAGTATACAATGATACATAATGGCTTGAAAGCAACATTTACATCATAAATGAATTTTTAAAGCTAAAAAATAAAATTAAAATTAGTACTTTTAGCTTATATTTCATTATTTTAATACAGTAAAACTTAAGACACACAATCACAGTCGGTACTCACTGAAATGCAAATTTATAATAGTTTATAATTAGTGACCAGAACTTTGAAATTGAACGATCGTTTCCTTTTATGCGTCAAAACCGGTTAGTCTACCTCTATGGTGGGGGGGAAGTAGTCGATTGTTTCTACTAGTTCGCTTCACATTCCATGTTTCGATATTTTTTTGCTGCTCAGTTAGCTTTTAACGATTCGCTTTGTTTGTGAAGTTTGCATTCTAGACAGTAAGTGTCTTCGTCTAGTGTGTATTAATTGTTGATTGTGATTTACAAGAAATTGGAGTTCATCGATGAAAGAAGCAGTGTCGGTGTCAATGAACGAAATTTGATGGTTAAAGACTGGAAAGGGGTGAAAATCGAATAACAATTGCTTGGATTAAATGCGGACTTCTACAGTGTCGTTGGAAAAACAAAAACGGAATTAATGTTGCTTAAAGATTTGTACCAGACTCAATTAAGACAGATTAAAACAATGTAATATGCCTACTAAAAGTTAGTGAGCTTTGCATTCAGTGGTTTCGTTGCAAAGGGATAAAGAAAGTTTATCAGGTCTAATTCTTAAGAAATAGCATGAGATTACGAAAATTAAAAGAAGACGGATTGACCATTCAAGCAAGTAATGGATGTTAGACAAGTGGAAAAGGTATGGTTTTAAGCAAATCTAATTCGTAAAATTATTGCTGAACCCTAATTGTTGTGAGTTTAAGAAAAGATTTCAAGAATCATAGAAAAATAAGACTTATGGTGATCATTTAAATTGTTATAAATCCAAATTATCGATGTCCCAGCAGTAAATTAGCTTTAAATTGAAAGTCTCAGGTATTGAAAAGTAAAAAGAGTATATTTTGCTTAGCATCAAAGAGACACAATTTAAGCTTTATGATGGAAAACAAATAAGCCTATGTTTCAAACATTTAGTCCAACACGTGGATTTATTTCATTATGTATAGATCAAAATAAGCATGGATAGTATCAAAAGTGTTTCAACATTGTACCCAGGTTAGCGTTTTGAAAAAAATTTTCATATAATTATTCTTCTTGAGACATTCATGTCATCCAGACTCAGTATTTACAGACAAAATTTAGGCAAATTTCTTCCTAGTCACATTATGTACAGCAAATGAAATGGCGTTCTGGCACTTAAGATAAGATATCGACGTAAACTTTATTTTAATGCCCGTATTAGGCATGGAAGCAAGTTATGAATTGTTGTCTAACAAAATGACTTATTTATGGACTATGCTGGTGAATCATGTTGAATGCAATATGACATAACTCTTGTTCACTCTGTGAGGAAACTATTTGATCATTCGGATAATTTTTGGAAAAAAATCATAAGTCTATTCTATCAACTTATGAGAGATTACCTGGATGTTAAGATACTCTAAGATATGTAGGGGATGGATTATGTGGATTGGAAACCACTTAGATAAGATGAAAATTTTGCTGCACGTTGAAAAAAAGATAATAAAAAATGCACTAAATACACAGAGTAGAGTAATCAAAATGCTAAATATATAGTTGACGTGTTGATTACTAAGAGTTCTTTTATTTAGTGAACAAGATCGTACTGCGATGACAATTTATTCTTCTGCATATCGTACGAAAGCATGGTGAATTCAGAAGAAAAACAATCCAATAACATTTTTATGCGAATTGTATGATTATTTTTTGATCATTTTAGTTTTTGAAGGACTGATAATATACAGCAAAGTGACAATTGTTTTTTTCAAAGAATATACATTTTGTAGCAAATAATTAATTAAAAATTCAATTGGGCATAGGTCATTTGTATGAAAACCCAAACAGCATGAATTTGAATATGCTAGGATTAATTAAAAGCTCATCATTAATGTGTACACAAGAGACAAGAGAAAATGCAAATAAATGTTACAATATGCATAGGATGTAATTATAATAGCCGTATCTATACAAATTCAATTTCTATTCAAAAACACTTTTCTTTTTACTATCTCAGAATAGCGTTTTACACTTTTTACTATTTCATAGTAGCATTTCAAATCCACATAAGAATTTATTCAAATCTGGATAGCACAGCACCTGATGGATTAGCTAATAATAGCAATATATCACAAAAATTGTGAATCTGAATGCATGAATTGCAAATAGTGTCATTTGTATTTTAGAATGGAGCCCTAAAGTTATGATTATCATCAATTTGTATTCTTGCTAATCTCCAGCCAAAGGACAGCTGTCGTGAAGCTTCAAAAATCTCAAAAAGTTATTGAACTCTACATAGAGGCTATTCTTCTACGTGTTGAAGAAAAAACTGATTTACCAAAAAATGTAGACATACAATACCCGAAATTCAAAAAGTTCTTATTTTCCAAATCATCGCACTACTCTCCAAACCAAAACACCATCATACATAGGGTGTTTTAACACACAACTATTTACCAAATCATATTTAACAAATGAGAAGAAAAACATTTTAAATCTTCTGTTCTCTGTATACACTAACATGGCCGATGGACCCCGGACTACTTGCACCGTCCTTTGATACTCATTTGAGTATCACTCACCCCCTCGCGCAGCTGTTCCAGTGATGCCATTACCACTGCACTGGTTAACTTTTTTGCGGGGCTCAGAATTTTTTACTTACTAAAGTATTCTACTAGCACTACTACTAACTTGACTTTTCAAAGTGCACAAGCTTTTTTTTAGTGCTCTTAAATTATTTCATAATTTTCAAAATTTAACAGTTTTTAAGTGCAACAGAACAGTTGTTCTTAAAGTTATATTATTTTTTCTTCAAACTTAAGTTGTAGATTATTATTTTTAATTCAAATT
Organism: Stictocephala bisonia; assembly: GCA_035578905.1. Lineage (NCBI taxonomy): Eukaryota > Metazoa > Arthropoda > Insecta > Hemiptera > Membracidae > Stictocephala > Stictocephala bisonia. The sequence continues at coordinate 1,877,666 of JAQJVL010000009.1, forward strand.
AATAAGTCATATTATATTTGAAATTACTCACTTTGGACTAGGCTTGTGTGTGTCTGGTTGGACATATGGTAACCTGGCTTAGTAAATCTATAATTATTGGAACACTTTTTTGTATAAGTTTTGTATAAGCAAACAGCTATTTGTAAGTAGAATTTTGAATACACTGAATTTTATTTTATTTAAACTTTATAATTTTATTATAAATGATCAGGGTACTGTGTGACTCAAGATAAGGTTTAGATGTTGACTGATTGGAACACTCATGCAGATCAACAAGGTTTTGTCTGATCATGTTTGACAGCTGTTGAGATTGAATTGGAAACGCTAATTGTCATGCTTGTTTGTTGATAACTTAGTGTCTACTGCTACTGATAGCATATCCACACAACTTGTTTGCTTTGGACTTTTGATGTCTCACAGATTTAAATATTATTATAGTAGTAATAATATTATTAATAATTATTATTTTATAATAGAATTTATATTAATAATAGCCAAAGCTCCCAATAAAAACAGTATTATCCATCTTTTAAAAATTTATGATTAAAATTAAATTGACCTGACCAGCCTGCCAAAGATCCAAATAAAACAGTATTTTCTATCAAATCTCTAAAATTTTAATAAATTGAATTAAATACATTATGGATCAAGAAATAACAATATCAAATGTTGATTTTGATCAGGAATATTACATTGAAACAATGGACATTCTTCAAATGTCAGAAGCTCTCAAACAATTTCAGTTTGAAAATGAGAAAATTGAAAGTTATATTTCTCATTTGTAAAATGATATGGAAGAGGCTGTAAGAGAATACAAAATAAAATGTGATAAATTAGAAACAGAAAACTTCAAGTTAAATGAGTTATTAAATAGCTTTAGGAACAGCCGTTACCAATGAGAAACTAAAATCAGAATTAATTATACTTGATAGAGAGACAGTTACAGGAGGAGATTAGTGATAAAGATCATTTGCTAAGTAAAATTAATGTACTTGAAAATGAGTGTGCTTCTAAACAAGAAGTTATACAAATTATTAGGCAACAGTTGGAGGAGTTACAAGAAAAAAACACAAAAACTAGAAATAACATTTCAAATTCCCTAAAAAAACAGCTAAAAGCAAACCTCTAAGAACTAGTATCGCTATCCATACAGAAAATAAATACAGTTTCCTAACAAATAAAAATACTGGCAGGAGTGAAAATTTCTTAACTGAATCCACTGAAAATCGTCAAAATAACATCAGGAACCCTAAAAACAAACCTAAATTAGCAATTAACAAAAATATAAAGGAAAAAATCCAGACAATTGAAGGAAAACAAAAATTTTTAATTCTAGCCGACAGCCATGGCAGAAATCTCTATCAACATGTTTCAAACCAATGGACCTCAACAAATAAAAACATTTTGAACATATTTAAACCAAATGCAAAGTTGTGTGAGGTTGTCAATGATCTAGACAACCTTACAGACAAATTTAATAAAAATAACATTGTTATTTTAATGGGAGGCTCAAATAATAAAATTATTGGCAATGAACACAAGCTTTTAAATGAATTTAAACAAATCATGGAAAAGACAAAACATACAAATCTAGTGATTGCAAGTTTGCCAATGAGACACTTGGAGCCAGAATCATGTGACAGTGTGACAGAAGAAAATGAATGTATCCAAGTCTTAGGAAGAGGTATCGAACATGTATGTACATTGCCTTGGACGAACTACCACGTCATATGTACACAAGACATGGACTACATTTTAATAAAAAAGGTAAAAGAGAAATTGCAAATTTAATAAAACAAACAATAGAAGACATCGATGAAGAAATCACTTATAATAAAGAAAGAAAACAAATGGGAAACCAAGGATCTGAAGGAAGTGCTGGAATTAACTTTAATTCATCTGTGAAAACTAGTATTCACAATACATCCCAGGATTATTGCAGGGGATCAAATATGGAGGACTCTGGGAAGGAGCTGCAAGCTGGACTTCACATCTTAAATGTAGCCAAAAACACCTTAATGGCAGATATACTTGTCCATCAACAACATGACGAGCAGTCAACTTCAACAGATCTACCAGAACTTCATGGGCAAATGGCAGTGAGTACACCAGCGAGGACAACTAGAACCCCTGTTGGCTGGCCTTACTCATACTGTCACTCAAGAACAGATGGGTTGAGTGAAGTTGAAGTCTCACCTGACGACCCTACTTTTCCTGGATTCGAGACACCAGATGAAAGAAAACGAGATAAGCTTCTTTCAATAGTTAAAGACTGTTAGAGTCAATCCTAATTATAAGAGTTACTTTTTGAGAAGCACAGCACAAAAAACAAAAAATATATAGCAGAAATTAATCAAACTAAGTTTCAAAACTCATTGAACAAATCCGACTTTTTTCCTAACATCAACTATAAAAATTTAAATCAAAATAATGTTTTTTCTAAAAAAACTAATGTAGCTATGTTATTACATTGTAATATCCAAGGCATCAAAGAAAAATTTAATGAACTTGAAATCTTTCTAAATACTTATAACCTGGATATCAAAATTATTTGTCTAAATGAACATAATTTAAACCCAACCAACTCTATTTTCCTAAATAAATTAGATAAATTCAAATTAGCTGATGGTTTTTTTAGAAATAAATCACGGGGAGGATCTTGTATACTGATTGACAGTGATATAGATTTTATTGTAAGAGAGGATCTAGCTTGTTTTAATGAAGAATTAACTTTTGAAGGTTCTTTTATTGAAATAAAGTCAATAAATTGTATATTGATAGCACTGTATAGAATTCCCAATCATAGCATAACTAAAATATTTTTACAAAAATTGAAATGTTTATTAATAAAACTTGAAAAAGAATTAAAAAAAAAATTTTTAATTGCTTCAGATTTTAATATAGATCTTCTTAAAAATGATAACCATTCTTTTCTTTTCCAAAATTTAGTTAATGAATTTGGATTTAAAATAAATAACAGACAGCCGACTAGAATAACATCTCGTTCAGCTTCCTGTATTGACAATGTATTGACCAGCACAAATTTTGGCAGTAATGTTATTTATAATATTAATCCTTCTTTATCAGATCACAATGCATTGTTAATCTCTCTGCCGAGCTCACAAGATGGTAAGTCACTACCAAAAATGTGATCAAGACAAGATTTTATAGTGAAGACAATTTTTATCCCTTCTTAAATAAGTTGCAATTGGTGTTCTCTGAAATATCAACAGAGGAATCTGTCGAAAATTGTTATAATCTCTTTCTTAGTAATTTTATTGGTTGTATGGAGGAATTTTTCCCTATTAAAAGAACATTCAGTCTATTAACTGTTACCAGCCCTAATTTATACAAATTCTGTTGTTTCAGTCAGTTAGTTATTATTATATTTAGGATAAGTATTATTATTGTTATTGTTTGACTTAGATTACATTTGACAATGCACCTGTTTGTTATTACTCTGTAATATTTTCAAATGTTTATGTGCAATAAAGAACTTTGACTTATTCCTGAGAAGTATAGAAAAAATAAGAAAAATGATACCAAACACGATGGTATTAACTATAAAAACGACTTGTGAATCCTCATTTTCAGGTATCATCCTACCCTTTAATTTCTACAAGGAAATTAATAAAAGCAAGAGTTATGTCTAGCATGTATTACTTATTTCATTTGTAAAATGACTAAAAAACTGATTTTTTACTCTTAGTTTAACAGGTTAAGTATATGTTATACGCACAAGAAATTATTCAAATATAAAATAAATATTCTAAATTAAAGTCTAGATTATTCCAAATTTATTCATACATTTTGCATCTACTTACATATTTACAAGTTATTCACTGATTTAAGTATACATTCTTTCAAGTTTATATCATGTGAAATAGGCTACATTGTTATAGTCTATAGATATTTTGGAGTTTTTTTGTACAAAATATTTTATGCGCATAAACACTAAAAATATTAGTGTTTTTAGTCATTATACAAATGAAATAAGTAATACATGCTACACATAACTCTTGTTTTGATTAATTTTCTAATATAGAAATTAAAAGGTGGAGTCATAGCTAAATATGAGTTTGCATAAATCGTTTTTATAGTTAATACCATCGAGTTTGGTATAATTTAAAAAAGATTTTATATACTTTTCAGGAATACTGTAATAAGTTAAAAATTCCAAGCCGCACAAAAAAGTTAACCAGTGCTGTGGTAATGGCAATAGGTGACCCATCACTAAAACAGCTACGCGAGGGGGCGAGTGATTGAAGGACGGCCCGGTTCAGTCACAGGTAGCCAGGGGACTATTGGCCAAGTTAGTGTACAGAGAATACATAACTGGCTTGAAAGCAATCCATTTTACATCATAAATGAATTCTTTAAAGCTAAAAAAAATAAAATTAAAATTTTAGTACCTTTTTAGCTCTATATTTCATTTATTTTTATAATTACAGTAAAACCTCGCTAACTCGACACCCACTAACTCGACACTCGACAGATGGGTGCAAATTTATAATTAGCTTTCATTATTTGTATGTTGACTCAAGAACGGTGGAAATGGCCGAGGGGGAAGGCGAGTCGGTCTAGCGCGTCTTTTAGGCTGCCTCGGGTCAAAGACCCGGTCTCGTCTACCCTCAGCTAGTGGTGGGGAGGGGGGAAGGTAGCTCGCTATTGTTTTCCTACCTGCTGTCGCCGCTTTCACATTCCTAACTGTTTACCGCATATTCTTTTTGTCTGCTCAGTTTAGCATTGGTGGTGAACGTGATCGGTCGCTTTGTTTGTGCTAGTCGTTTTGTCGTTGTAGACAGTAAGTGTCTTTCGTCTAGTTGTGATTGAAGTGTTGAAGTTGTGAGTTTTAACAAGAAAATCGGAGACATGTCATCGCAAAAGAGGAAGCAAGTGTCGGTGTCAATGGAACTGAAATTCGATGCGTTGAAGAGACTGGAAAAGGGTGAAAATGCGAATAAAATTGCGTTGGAGTTAAATGTCGGGCGTTCTACAGTGCTCGGTTGGAAAAACAAAAAATCAGAGATTGAATCGTGGTGCTTAAAGAGAATTTGTACAGACTCAATTAAGGACAGAAAAACAATGAAATGTGCCGTACACGAAAAAGTCAGTGAGGCTTTGCATCAGTGGTTTCGTGTGCAAAGGGATAAAGGAACGCCGATATCAGGGCCTATTCTTCAAGAAAAAGCACTGAAGATTTACGAAGAATTAAAAGAAGACGGAGATCCTGCGTTCACAGCAAGTAATGGATGGTTAGACAAGTGGAAACAGCGGTATGGTGTTAAGCAAATCAGCATCTGCGGTGAAAAATTATCTGCTGACCCTGAAATTGTTGGTGAGTTTATAAAAGATTTCAAGAACTCATAGAAAAATAAGGACTTACTGGTGATCAGATTTATAATTGTGATGAAAGTGGCCTAAATTATCGCATGTTCCCAGCTAAAAGTTTAGCTTTAAAAAGTGAGAAGTCCGCTCCAGGTTATAAGAAAAGTAAAGAATGAGTCACTATTCTTGCGTGTAGCAATGCAACTAGAGAACACAAGTTTAGGCTTGCTATGATTGGAAAAGCAAAGAAGCCTAGATGTTTCAAACATGTATAGTCTACAAGCGATGGATTTGATTTGCCTGTATGGTATAGGAGTCAAAATAACGCATGGATGAGTGAATCAATTTTTAAAGAGTGGTTTTTCAAACAATTCGTACCCCAGGTTGAGCGGTTTTGGAGAAAAAAACTCTTTCAAGAAAATCACTTCTTCTACTGGACAATGCCACTACTCATCCAGACACTCAGTATTTACAGGACAAAGATATTAAGGCAATATTTCTTCCACCTAACGTCACATCTTTCGTACAGCCAAATGGATCAAGGCGTTCTGGCAGCTTCGAAGAAAAGATATCTATGTAAGCTACTTTCATCTTTAATGCCTCGTATTAGGCATGGAAGAAGGTTATGACTTGTTGTCTAAGCCAAAAATGATTGATTTACTGGACGTTATTGGCTGGTTGAATCAATGTTGGAATGAACTAGAACCAATAACTCTTGTTCGCTCGTGGAGGAAACTTTTGGATCATTCGGGAAATGAATTTTTGGAAAAGAGAGAGGATCATGAAGCCTCTAATTTGATCGAACTTATGAAGAAGATTCCTGGATGTGAAGATACCATGGAAGATGATGTCAGAGAGTGGATGGATCTAGATGGGGCCAGCGAACCACTAGGAGAAGATGAAATTATTGCTGCCATGAAAAACCAAGGAGCAGAGAAGAAAGAAGGCGACTCAGAAGATGACACGGAGAGGAGTAATCAAGAAGAGAAGATGAGTCATAGTGACGGTGTGAAGTACTTGAAGGAGCCTTGCGTTATTTGGAGCAACAAGGATCGTCTGCGATGGACATTTTATTCTTCTGGCGACTATGTGACGAAGCAGCCAGGTGCCGAATTCAGAAAGAAAAACAATCCTCAATAAAACAATTTTTCCAACGAATTTAGTTAGTGTATTGTAATTGTTAGACATTCAAGTTTTCTTTGTGGATTGTTCAAACAGCAGCTGCAAATATGTAAGTAATAAATTTATGTATATACTGTAGTCAAATTCATTGTGTGTTCATTTAGTAAAACCCATTACAATTACTGTACATTAATGTTCTGGAAAACTCGACAACCCCCAAACTCGACAACGTCTGGGTCCACAAAGTGTCGAGTGTGAGAGGTTTTACTGTATATTTTGTTAATTCACTATATTTTAATATTATCAATTATTCTGTTTTTAACATTCATGAATAAAACTATTATTATTATCAGGCAAAGAAGGAATTGCAAAACAACTGAACAGCTGGGAGTGTTAGTTAACGACCTCATAACAGTTCTATTGCATCTTAAGAAAATGAAGAATCGGTTTGTTGAAAGGAAATGAATGGAGTTTTATTAAATGCTAATATCATGTTATGTTATAGGACTCTTAATTGAAAATGTTGTTTGTTATGAGTAGCATGTTTTTGCAAAACAGAAGATCTGCAGCTTTATTGTTGTCAGAAAATTTTTCAAAAGGAGGAAATTGGAATAATGTAATTTGACTAAAACTGCACTACCAAAGTTATAGTCCAACTATTTTGGGGCTGTGTTTTGGAGATTTTTGGCCACATATGTGGAAAACAAGCTTTTCCTGAGATATTCAGGTCTATACCAGTCTAAAGAGTTTTGTGAACAAACTGAACTGTTTACAAATCACAGCATCCAATGATCGACAAGACCCCAGACTTTACTCTGAATTCGCTTGTCTGGTCAAACTTTTTCAAACCATAAACAAATCAGAGCAAAAAGCCTGTGCGTAGGCCACAGTTGCTACTAGAAAACCGAAGGAATAATTAATTGTTGGGATTTACAAAAGAATGATAATTATTTCATAAATATCTATCTATATATATAAAAGCCAAATACAGTACCACTGACTCACTCATCACGAGATCTCAAGAACCACTATACTAATTTACACGAAATTTTAAAGGAAGTTAGCTTTAGTATCAAAGGGACACACTAAGAAAGGATTTTTCGAAATTCCTTTCCTAAGGGGTACAAATAGCCCCTCAACATTTCCTTTCTTCCATAAGAATAACATTAGGTTGATTTTAGTAAATTAACCCTCCCATCGTCCAGTAGTCCACTCCTTAATGTCCAGCCTTTTTTAGCTACTTTGCAGCGTTTTGAAGAAAAATGTTGAGCACACACAAAAATAAGTAAAATCTTAAAGTATTATATATATCAATGTAAAGTAAACAAAATAAGCTGTATTAGAAAAATATATATTTTTTTACCTACCTTGAGTATTGTTGATGTTATCCTTGATTGTATTGTAAAAAATCAAAATTTCCCAAGTGTTGTTCAAAGTTTACACTAGGCTAGTAAGAGTTATTTCACTATATAAAAAAAAAACCAAGATAGCAGGTTTGTTGCAAATTTTATACATAAAAAGAAAATATATACATTATAAGGTTTATTACTACACTGAAAAAGGTACTCTATGAATTCTCTGAAACACTGACCGACTGTTAATACAATAACTGCGTTGTATAAATCAGCTGTGTTTTTTTTTACAAGGGATTAGAGGAAATCCAAAGACGTGCGATGTAAAGTAGAATCTCCTCTATCGATTCATAAATATTACGATGTATTATTACGAAAAATAACCGAGTTAACATTATAGTTTGTAAACGATTGCTTAATGTCGACGAATCAACGGGTATCATTCAGAGCGCCGCTATTGCGGTCGAATTTTCGACAAGTAACACCAGGAGGGTTAATAACAACTGTTTTGTAAATAAATAAAAATGTTTATTTTATCTATTTGACATTATTCTATTGATGCATTAAGAGTTTAATATTCAGCTGTAAAAAAAAAAAAAAAACACAAATGAAATAAACATGCTTGAAATAGGCTAATTAATACCCTAAACTAATAAATAGTGTGAGAGAAATACTCACATATTAAATAATTTAATATTGTAATTTTACGTTATACAGATCATCTACTATTATTTGCAGCCAAAGTTGCATGCAGAGGTGCATCGAGCGCAGCGAGAATCGGGGTTACACACGAAGCGTACAGGGGTGTCACCTAGTAAAAACATATAAGAGAAAAGAGAGGGGAAGAGTTAACCAAAGATACTGAACTGCTTAGGATGGTATTACACTATCATAGATCTATGACATATATCTATTTTCATATATATAATGATAATATAGCTTTGATGAAAAAATACTATGCAAAATATTGAACACGTTTTGAACACTGTAATATTTATTTGATCATATTCTTGTCTCAAAATGGATGAACAACAATTTTTTGCTTTTGGTGCTTGTTATTTTGAGCTAGTAAATATTTTCATTACGATCAACGACTCAATTATTTTTATAACTAGTCCCCCCCAACAAAAAATTCTCAGTCACACCACTTCTCTTTAAAATTTGCAAACAAAGGTTGGGAGGGCATAATAGATGGCAGGAAAAACAACTGAACGAACAATCTACAACTGCAGCCTTTGGCATTATTTTATTTAAACTGTAAAGTGATTTTAGCTTGACCATAACCCTGTACACATAGATTTCACATGGCTAGAAAAATCAAGCTTGGGATCAAAAGTAACCCCAAGCATTTTTAGAGAGCTTCTCATGACAAGGAGTTTGCTGTTCACAATCACTGCCTGAATATTTATTTTTTTTAGTAACAACAAAGTCAGCTAATTTAAACAGTAAAATAACAGTAAATATACATGGTTACCGGGCTTAAACACAATAATCAAGACAGCAAATAAAACATATCAATAAATACTTTATAATTAAGAGATGGAGTACAACAATAGAATATGTTAACAAAGATTTGTAACAAAAGCAAATAAGTCAGTTAAAAAGGTAATTCAATAACAAGCAAAAAACAACAAATTACTAGAATTATAGTAACATTTTATTATATATGAAAATAAAATAATAACAAAACAGTGTTATTGTGTGTACCTATCAATATTTAAAGAAATAATAGCAATGTCCTACATTTGAAAATATTGTGACAATACATAATAATGCTAAAGTACGGTAACAATAATAAGCTATGCTAATGAAACCTACCAGTAACTATACTAACTTACTACAAGACAAAACAAGAAATTATATCACTTTAAATTAAGCCATGTTACAAAGTGCAATAACATAGACACTCTACAGCAATGGTATATTTCAATTAGTAACACAGCGCTTTTATAACATTTCAAAATAACAAAATACCATCATGCTACAGTATCAACAACCAATATACTAGTTCACTTAATATTATTCTAAGGTCACTGTCTTTTACACAAATCCTTTAACTCAAAATATTTAGTACTACAGCAGAACCTTGCACACTTTGTGTGACACCCGTCACTCACTGCACTCATGTTACCTCAGCATTTGGCCTTGGTCTGTGACTCATGACTACATTAACAATGGAAGGATTATTAAAAGCAACAAAAAAATTATTAATAGTATAATATGTGTCGGTCAGCTTTAATGCACGCTAAAATTATATGTAATGTTTACACCAGTGCAAACATTAAAAACTAAATAGCTGTTATTTGTTTAGTTAGGGCCTAATAATAAAAATGTTGTAGTGATAGTAAATCATTTAATGCTTTAGGAACAGTGGAGCGGAGACTAGGTTATTTTTTAAATTCTACCATTTTCCCACCGTTCTTGGCCCTTAAGTTTTAAAATGATTCTAATCAAGCTATCTCACCTTCTTCCTAACTTGAGAAGTTTCATGAGGACCGATTCACTTACGGAATGAAATATATAGATATGACAAAAGCAAATATGCAAACTGCAGACAGGTGTTTTGAAACTGAGAAAGATTGTCAGGGATGAAGTCAAGCTGGTAAGAACAATTATATCTCAGATGGTGAAGTCTTGTCAGTGCACCATTTCTTAAGTAGTTTTCTTGTCTAGACTCCTGTATGGACCATGGCAAAATAATTCATGGACCTAGACCCAGTTGAACTCTTAAGTCAATTCAAAACAGTCATTCCATCGCACTGACCAGCTGAATAGGAAAAGAATACCAGCTGCATCTCTTCTCTTGTTCAGTGCTTAGAAATATAACATCTCCAAGTCCTTAACTGGAACCTCTCTGAAATGATAGCCAGGCATGGTACCCTGCATTTTTACAAATCCGTTAGATACGTTTAGTCATGTGGTAGTTTTCAAAAGGCTTTAAAATTACCGATCAATGTTTCAGAAGAGCCACTGGCAGTGGGTTCGGAGATTTCACTACTCAACAGTCAATAAAGAAAACACATTATATCTGCTGAATATAATGTTTAAATGGTGGTCAGGAGACAGTGTAGGTGTCAACCAAATGCCCAGGTCTTCCAAGAAACACACCATATGAAGCTGGAAATATTGTCAAGAGAACTGTTTAGTTTCAAACCATCACTATATCAATTTATACAGACCAAAATATTAAATGCACAATTTCAATGTAAATAGATGAAAACTTGATATCAATAATATGCAAATCAGTTTAAAAAAAAGTCATTTTGTTAAGAAAATTAAAGTTTTTCTAGGCCATTTCAATAATATTCTGTTATTATTTGTTCATCCTACTAAAACAATCACTGGTTTTATAAGTATAATAATAACCAGTTTCAAATACATATTTAATTAGAATACCACAAACATTTTTCTGACCAGACACACACAACATGCTCACTTGCACACAAATTCGTCACTGGTGAGAAAGTGTCTTATCATCATCATTACCTCCTGTACTTATTAATCTCTGAAATATTTGTAAGGTGTGAAAAGTAACAGTTGGAGTGTCACTGTCCTAAGTGTACAGTTAAAAACCCCTCCTGTTTTAAGTTTTTTTTCACAATCACGTGAGCTTTTACAGGTTAACAACGTTTTAATTATTTTGATCATGTTTTCTGGCTATCAGAATAAAAAAGCTTCAACAAACACAGAAAAAACAGTAACATACCTTTGGATTTGATCGTACGGTATTCGTAGTCATCAGCTTGTGACATTTTGTCTCTTCTAGTTTTAGACTTTTAAAACCAGAGAAGGATGTAATAATAAAACGTCACCAACCAAAGCATAACCTTAAAGAATAATAAACAAGCAAACTTATCTTGTTACTTAGAAGAAAAAGACACCCAAGACAAAATTATCAAAATAAAAAAAAAAAAAAAATAAGTGTTACACATCACAACATAAGTTTTTTAAATTTAATTTCATACTGAAATTGCCATACTCCAATTAATAATACAAGAACACAGAAGGCAATAGTATCCCATACTTTTCAGGGATGTTGAGTGTTGGTCATTATATCAAAGTAGGAGTTGTACAGTTTTCTTACATAGCTAAACAATGTTAAATTATGGTTGGTTTTGTTTGCAAACAGATAATAAGTAGACACAAGGACACTTCACCTGGGTTTAATCCTAGATTTCTAGATTCAATGCATGTACAATTTGCTTATTGGAACAAGAATTTAATGTAAACTTACATTCAATCCATGTTCTCACATGCAAATCTGCCACATGCCATTGCATGCAGTAATTGATTGATTGTTCATGCATGTATACATGTTACGTACAATAAACAAATTTCATTTAATTTCAAAACAGCATGAAAGATATTTAACAGCTAAATATCTAGAGATAAACAACAAACTATAAAATAAGAGAAAACATAAGTAATAATGAAAGGGGATACAAATAACAAGGAAAGAGGTAGTAAAATAGTGCCAACACAAAGTCCAAACAACAAACTATAAAATAAGAGCAAACATAAGTAATAATGAAAGGGGATACAAATAACAAGGAAAGAGGTAGTAAAATAGTGCCAACACAAAGTCCAATCTATTATATAGCCTACAATTAATTGTGACCCAATACCATCTTAATTATTTGTTAGAACACAAAAATACCATGCTATTTATGTTAATTAAGCCTGCATCTATTTTACAGTTTTGAAGCATTTCCAAAACAAATTTATAAAACTTCCGTTTATTAATAGGTTTAACCCGTCAGGGGTTGTGCCTGGTGTTTTAAACCCACCCAATTTTTTTTCTTTTATATTGTTTAAGTGGCTCCGACAAAAGTTGTTTAAGGCTATCCCTTCTATACATTCAAATGAGCGCTTCCACTGCCTGGTCACCGCAAACCAAATCCTGCCACATCACTTCAGTTCTTGGCTTTTTCAACACCGTATACCTTCACTAATCCACCGAGCGTGACCCTTCTCATAACTTTTTTCACGCGACCCCTGGCGGGTGACAATCTTTCCTTCAATTCAAGTCATTATTAATGTTTATAAAATATTCATTTTTCCTTAAACGTATTATAAAAATTTAAAAATATTTCTTGTATATAGAAAATATTTACACACTTTCTTTAGCATACCCAATTAAAAAAAACATCTTGGCCTTTCTAGGTACATTACTCATCACGAAACCGCGGGTATTATATATTTTATTAATATTTTTGAGAATGAAAAACAACTAAAAACTTTGTTTAAAAACCTCGAAAATGCCAAAGCCCCTCATTTTCAAGCGATTATTGCAGAAATGAATGTCCATATCCTCTAAAGGAACGTCACACTCTCTAGTATATTGAATCCCTTAAACAAGAGTTCTGCAAATCTGAACTAATGAAGACAACATACATTGTTTGTGAAAAAATGTTCAGGTTACCGGGAAAGAAGTAAAAACAAGAAAAATTATGATTTTGTTTGATTTTAATTACTGTAAAAAATGTTTATTTGTTGCTCTTAAGAATATAACAGCTAACAAAGAAAGCTACAACTGAACAAAACTTTCCAGGTAAAACTACCAAATGACTAAATACTATTAAATGTAACTAACAAATATTTAAATGGCTGGGGCACAACATACACAGACAGTGCTCTTGCTCAAATGTCAGTCTACTGTGACTGTGAGTGCTTTGGTTGCTGCCATGACAGGAGGCGGTTTTCTGACTATCCAGGTTGATTGGTTTATCAAGGTTCCGGTTTGTCAGGCTCAAATGTATTAATAATGTTAAAGTAAAATACACACGACAAGAGGTCAACGGATGACAACCATGCAGTGGCGGCTCGTGCTATAGTTCACTGGTTCAGTGAACCCCCTGGCAAATTGCACATATGACTAATAATTACAAAATAATATATATTTGAAGACATTTTACATTGTAACAACTAAGTGAGTATGAGTATGTTAAATTAAAACATTACGATTTGAGTGCAATGAAAACAAACCGAAAGTCGGATCATAGCTAAAGCTGTGCAGATTCAGCGGGATTCACAATACAGAAATAAACATTGTGGACAGAGTGCGGAGGTTGAAGGGAGAGGAGGGGGATCGCCCATGTACAAGGCTTCAATCGGTAATCCATTTTGTTAGTGACTGCAAAGTACTTGAGGTATTGCCTATTTAACTATTGCTGGCATTCTTGTGGATTAATTCCGGTGGTCTCACGCATACTATTGATTTACCCAATATTCCATTTCCATTATCATCAAATTAGTAAATATTGTTTATGTAACAACACTTAAGACATTTAGCACCTTCATTTTTTAATGAATAGGCTATTTGGAGTATTTTTACAAAGTCTATTTTTGTTAATTTGTGCAACGAATGTGTGTACAGTTTTACTCTTTATTTTGTTCTAAAAAATATCATACCACAAAACTGCAGACTTTTAAAGAAAAGAACATTGAAAGTAAAAAAAAAAATATCCTGCAAAGTGTATTTTGCTCTTTCTATTTATATAATAACAAATCAAATATACTGTAATTTGTTTTTCACAAAATTTTCACAAAATGCACATGGTACAAAAATGGCATCAAGATTGCAATACTAGATAAATTAAGCAGACATAATATAATACATAGTTTCACGTTTATAATGAACAATAGTATTAAAGCAATTTATTTCAAAGTAGATTTAATAAATTAAATTAAAGCTTTCTTAATAATATAAAGCCGAAGTATAATGTTTTCCATTATTAAATCTAGTTGCTGAATAAAATTAAAACATCCAAAATTATTTTCTTATAACTATTTAAGTTAGAATTAAGTTGTTAAAAATAAGCTGTGACATTTACTACTTGATTTAGGCCTATTACTTGACAACATAATAAATAGTCTACAAGTAGCCTATTGTAATTAAACACTAAATATACTTATTATAGATAATACGTTTATTTGGCAACAATGATCTAAAATAACATATTGAGGAACACTTTGTTATAATAATGATCAAAATTTATAAAGCTTAGCACTGTTTGAATTTGTATTTTTTAGGTTTAATTATACCTAGAACTAAATTTTAAAACAATAATAAATTAATATAAATTGAGCAATACCAAATTTATAACAATAATACAACCACGAACATATGTTTGTTTTTTCCTTGCTTATACAGAGCTGATGTCATACATTCGTTAAATGCACCGAAAAGTCTTCATTTTCAGTGATACTGCACATCAAGCGTGTTCGTCTGACAGATCCTTCACTAATCGATAACTGCTGAGATTTCACAATAAGTTATTAACTTTTTATGATATGAAAGGGGGTGTTTTATAGTTAGTTGTGAACCCCAGACCAAAAACTCACCAGCCGCCACTGCAACCATGTTAATAGAATGATCTTCAAATGACTTGAGATTATTTGAATGGTAAGGTATTACGATTTCTTTCTTTAATAACTCAAAGAAGCCTATATTTTTTAAAAACAATATTGATTCACACTAACATTAGTATTCAACCTCAACTATCCACTTATCTCATGAGTGAACACCAATTGACGGATCAGGTTCAGATACATGGGATCCCATACCTACCAAGGAGAATACTGGTGAGTGTGATCTTAACTTCAAATATCAAAACAAAGCGCCAACAACCAAGAAGTCAAAAACTAATTATATCTAATGGACATGAGTCACTTTATTACGGTGACTAATAACTACGGTATGTAAAATTACAGAAATAACCGTTTCCTTTAACTGTTTTTACAAGCACTCTAAAATTAAACTATCAGCACTTATTGTTGGAGCTATTTTCAACAGCCGATTGCTCCAAAACGTAAGTATAATCAACCCAATTTACCATCTACGTACACATATGCTTAATGCTGGTATCAGTGGGTGTTCAAAAGCTTTGTTGAATTATTTTTGTATTGTAGTAATGTGTAGCACTTTATTGGAGTCAGCAAATTAGACACTGCAAAACATTACATACTATCCAAGTCAATTTAGGCATTCAACATATGAGTAAAGCAATATGGTAGTTACAAATGGAATCGGTAATTATTTATGCACAGACTAGACTCCTATAAAAGTAAGAAGTATTTTCAGAATGAACTTATAAACATTTATTTATTTTTATTTCAACGGACATCTCCAATTTTCCGAACTCTCCAACATTGAACTTATAAACATACAAGGGGAGATAATTTTACTGTGCAGAAATCACAGTTATTTGTAACTATTTAGTAAGTCCCAACCCAACAATTTTAATGTACCCAACCAGATTTTCTTCCATGAAAATATGACGTATGACAGGTTTTTCAGTTAACCTGTGTTTTTTATAAGCTGAATATGAACGTCTAATTGGTTCTAAAGGAAAATCATTATTTTGACCCGTAACAACACTTTTCATACACTTAACAACAGCCTAGCTTCACGTATTATTAACAAGTATTCAGATTTCTCATGTGTAAATTGGAGCCTGCAAAATATTACCTAGGCTAATAAAAACCATTTCATAACTTTTCATATTTTTCTGATATTTTAAATAATTTCTTTAACTTTTCTTTGTTTGACATATGTTTTTTAACGCTGAAGAAGAATTTCAAAACTATAGGTATATGACATTATTTCTTGCTTCTAAAAGATAGAGGCCTAACATAGAAAAACTGGGTATTTCTGTCTATGATCATGTATTGGCAATATAACAATAACAAAATTAACTGCAAAAAAATTAAATGAGTAAAATTTAACTGCAATTTTTTTTACTGGGGATGGCCTGTTGGTTTTTCAAGAGGCCAGGAACCTTTATTTTAACACAACCCACAGAATAAGGTTAAGCTATTTGTATAGGTAGGCCTAGAGCCTATAGGATAAATTATTAGTTTAGCAACTGAAAATTATGAGCTTTATAATAGTTTAATTGCAAAACCAATTTATACATTTATGTTTGGCATCAAAACCACATAAAAAGCAATAATTATGCTGTTTCCAGTTAGGCTACTTCAAAATAACTAAACTTTAACGTTTTAAGTGCTTACAATTGAGTTAGATTATCAGAAGAGATCAATCATTGTGCCGAAAAATCACAATATTTAACTTGTTTCATAGTAAGTATTTTTCACGCTAAACACAAATAAATAATTGGTTTAGTGAAAAAAACAAATTTCACCCATAAAACACTTTTCACAATCTAGGTTAACCTCTAACATAACCAAACTTAACATGTCCTTTAAAAAAAATCGATATTAGCGTTCAAATTGGGTGCCTTGGCATCTCTATAAGTCATCCCTCCGACAGAAATATGTGAATTTGGATTTTGTGAACGTTGGTGTTCAAAATGATCGCATAATAATGGCCACAGATCGCGATTCACCACAAAAGTAGTTTTTCCGTTATATCACAACAAATAATTGTCATAGACTAAAATAGTTTTCAAATTTGTATTCAACATAAAAAAAATCATTTAAATTAACCAAATTATGTCAAAAATGCTATAAGTTGTAAACTTGTTTTTGGAATTTTGTAGTACCAAACCGGTTTATGCGCTTTTTAGATGCCTCGCCAATATTGACTTTTTTATCATCAGTGGGTAGTCAGGTCTATATTTTATGAGAATATATTTTTTATTCTGTGGAAATAACATTTCCTAAGAAATAAACGAAAATTCTAAATTTTAAAAAATGTTATTCTTTGATTTATCTCCGTTATTTTTTCATGATTATTTCAGTGTAGTTTTTCGTGCTGAATACAAATTTGAAAACTATTTTGGTCTACGACAATTATTTCTCGAGATATTTTGAAAAAACTACGTTCGCGACAAATCACCTATGGCACAACGTTAATAGGAGCTGTGACTGGCCACTAGAAACAAATTCACACATTTTCCTGAAGGAGAGACGGCCGGTAGGAAACCACCAATTTTAAAAAAGGTGGTTTTTTACTAACACAATAAAAAAAAAACTAGTTTTTAAATTTTTCTGTAAATAAACGAGCTTTCCATCGCTAAAATCAACCTCATCAAGAATTATAAACTTATAATTTACCAATTTTTCAACAAGAAATGCCATTTTCAGAGGCTTCTAATTTCAGAAAAGTGCATAATTACCTTAAATGTAATTTTATCTGAATGAAAAGCGTAGGCCTAGTTGATTCTTGACCCATTTCAGATTTTTCAAATTTTATTGTAATGACTAACATCAAAATAATGATTTTTCATTAAAAATATTTTAACTGTATATTAGTCCATTGCATTGATTTGATATATTTTATTCTGCTAGTTCATATTAATTTCATCAATGCAGATAGTTAAAATGACTACTGCACAACCCGCTTGCTTGGAAACAGATAAAAAGCATGACAACAGTAATGTACAATAACCCATTTAAAACAATTATTGAAAGCAAATTGAAAGGAATCATAGCTGATTTACCTTATAATAGGATAGCTTCTCTGACAATAATATTTGAATCATTCAATGTTATTCACAACCCAACTACAAGACACATGAGACATCCATAACCAAATAACACAATATTTATAAAGCTATCATATGTGACATTTATATTTTGTAGTGTTGCCAATGTTATTCAGGGAAATTACCTTCAGTCAGACTCAAAATTACCTACCTTAACCGGAAGGTCTATTACCTTAATAACCATTACCATTTATTTTACATTGTCGTTTTTGTAAATGTTACTTTTTTGTAAATTTACACACAAACATAATTAGGGTTTTTAATTTTTTGCCAAATCTAACTAAAAACTGTCAGTAAGACTCATCTAGTCAAGGTAGACCTGAGTTAAGGTAGGTCAAAGTAGACCTGAATTTTAGATTATAATAGTGTGAGCTAGTTTAAATGTCATAATATTCCAATGAATTATTATTTTCTCTACTCTAATTATGTTTGACACCACCTGTCCTTCATGCTTCAAGAGAGTTCTTGATACCGAACAAAAAACTGTGAGATTGAGGGTCATGTCAAGATGGTTTCTTCCGAACGTTCGTCTTTAACACTGACATGTTCCTGAATGCTTTAAAAATATATTATGATAATATTAGAAAGAATAAAATATGTATTGAATGTATTGCAGGGAACGATACTGACTCAGTGTATTGACAGACCAACTAGAGCGAGTGCACACTACTCGTCTTGCTTGGACCACATTTTTAAACGAGCCTCACTGACTACAACAGTGACCACTTAAATTGTCGTGCTCTTTTAGACAGTTGAAGGATGATCTGCCACAGGGGTCTGTTCTTACTCCAATTTTGTTCAATGTGTATAACGCTGACATCCAAATAACAAAGTCTAGAAAGTAAATATATGCAGATAATATTGCTTTAGCTTACCAACATAAGGACTTCACAGCTACTATAATAATAATAATAATAATAATTTTTATTTGCCGTAAGGATGGTTACATCATTGACAATGTCATTAAACAGTAATAATAACTAGTCAATGTAGCCTAAAATAATCTAAAAAGAAATCACAATAATTTACACAATAATAACAATAAAATTACAAACATGTGACACACTGTTTACATTGAACTTGACATAATTAAGTTTTAATTTAATATAATAAAAATTAAATATTCACTATATTACAACCCTCAAAACACTATTAAATCCATTGAGAGAAAATCATTAAAACTATAAAATGGATTATTCAAGAGCCAGGTATACAATTTCGTTTTAAACTGCTTTTCTGGATATACTTTCATAAGGTGGCTCAGGGTATTGTACACCTTTAGGGATAACACACTATGACTATTCTGAGTTTTGCTTAATCTATTGTGACCTATCACTACATTGTTTTTGTTGCGAGTATTGTAGTTATGAATATTATAATTAAATGTTAATTTATTTACATCTTTGAGGACATAAACAGCTAAGTCGAATATGTATAAATTTACTACAGTCTGTATTTCTAGTTCTTTAAATATTGGTTTACAGTGATCGAGAGGACCCAGAACAGCCATTATTCTAACAGCTTTTTTTTGGAGTAAAAGGATTTCATCAACTCGACAGCAGTTTCCCCAAAGGACGAGACCATATTTAATTACAGACTGAAAATATGCAAAGTACGCTGTCCTAACATAATTCTTTTGTACATGAAGTTTTAGTCGCTTGAGAAGGTATAAGACCCTAGAGAGTCTGGTGGATATATAATCAACATGTTTCCCCCAATTCAATTTATTATCAATGTATATCCCCAAAAATTTAACAAAAGGAAGTGATTCATCTTCCAAATTATGCGTGTTAGTGGGTCTCAAACTGAAAAGAATTGACTGTGTTTTATTTTCATTTAACAGAAAACCATTGGCTTTAAACCAGGCACTGGCTTCTTCTAAGGTGTTATTTACCAAAAGTTGAAGTTCATCTAAATTAGTATTGACATTTAAAAAGGTTGTGTCGTCTGCATAAAGTATTGTGGAAGCATTAATTGAGAATGGGAGGTCATTGATACAGATCAAAAACAATAATGGACCAAGTATTGAGCCTTGTGGCACTCCATACTTATTTTGAATCTCCTGTGAGCACGCACCATCAACACACACAACTTGCCGGCGATTTTTAAGGATTGGAAGAACTCTAAAGAAGGACCACTGAATCCATAGTAATTTAGTTTTAATAAAAGGTCATCATGATTAACGGAGTCGAAAGCCTTGCTCAGGTCACACAGAGTGGCTTGAGCATATGACTTGCTTTCAAAGGCTGCAAGTATTTCTCTAATCAACTTATCTATAGCTTCAGAGGTCGATTTACCCCTTCTAAAACCATATTGAGATATATTTAAAAAATTATTAACTTCTAGAAAACTTCTGACTTGGTCATAGACCAATATTTCAATAATTTTTGACAGTGTAGGAATAATCGAAATTGGACGATAACTCTCAGGTTGGTTTTTGGGCCCTTTTTTGAAGATAGGACAAATCCGGGAGATTTTAAGCTGATCTGGAAACAAACCTTCCTTTAAGCAACTGTTAATACAAGTTGCAAGAGGAATGCCTGGGATTATAAACTTCAAAATGTTATTTGATATGTTAAATACATCATAACTATTAGAACTACTCAATCTCTTAGCTGCATTCAGGATGTCATTAGGTGTTATAAGATTAAAATTGAAAGCTACATGAGTAATTGGATTTCTCTTCAGTAAATCATTAGAAGAGTTACTTGGCTTGCTTACATTTTTCTTAATCTGTTCGATAGAGTTCACAAAATGGTTATTAAAAATGTCTGGTGCTATATAATGCTTAATTTCATTTTTGGAGATATGGTTGTTGTCCCTAATAATATTCCAGGCAGCTTTACACCTGTTCTTACTCTTTTCAATACAGTTGGCATTGTATGATAATTTAGCTTTTCTAATCGATTCCTTGTAGAACTTAGTAAGATCACGAAAAGTTTGTCGCAATGCAATGTCATCAGTACCCCTGGTCAAGCTACTAAGAAAAACTAGCCTATCCTTCAACCTAGCTAAGTCACTTGAATACCATTCAAACTTACGCAATTTATCAGTGGATTTGTTCAAGTTAATTTTTTCGCTTTTTTTTCGTAATTTATATGATTAATTAAAATACTAAAAAATGAATCAAACAAGTTCTCAGCATTTTCGCTTTGATTAGAACTAAGCAGTTTGGACCAGTCATAAGATGACAACCTACATAATAAGTGTTGTAAACTTTCTTCAGGTATAGTAAATTTCATATAAAAATCAGGTCTATCTTTACTTCTATCAGAAGTAAATTTAGGGCTATTAATTTCAACGATAACACAATCATGGTCTGAGAAGGGAAAACTAGAAACGTTTACAGAAGAAATTTTTTCTAGTGGACAATTAACAAAGACATTATCCAAACAGTTCTGTCCCCTAGTAGGAACTTTATTCAAACAGTAGAAATTAAATTGTTTTAGAATATTAAGGAAGACTTTGACTGATTTTTTATTGGTAGTAATATCAAAGCTTTTATTTAAATCACCTCCAACAACAACCGTGTAGTTTGGCCAATGTTGTGTTACATAGGTTAAACATTTCTCAAGAGACTCTACTGAAGAAACTCACAAGTGACCTTGCAGCCCTCAAAGGATATTTTAGAACTTTGAAACTAAATCCTAACCCATCAAAAACTGAAGTTGCCTGCTTCCATTAAAGTAACAGACTGGCTAATCAAAAACTGAACATCTTTCTAAATGGTGTAAAACTCCATCATAATGATCATCCACAGTACCTGGGAGTAAGGTTAGATCGATCGCTGACGTTTAAAAGCCATCTTAAAAAAACAGCAGCTAAAATTAAAACCAGAGCAAAAGTACTACATCATACTGCTGGAACAACTTGGGAAGCCAATGTACATATCCTGTGTACAACTGCTTTGTCTCTGGTATATTCCGCTGCTGAATATAATGCTCACTTGGGGCTAAATAGAAAAGTAGCCCCTTGAAAAATACCCCCCCCCCCAGACTGGATCGCTCTTGAGATTGCAGCAGCCAAGTTGCAGGTGTTTTAAAACTACTAATTGTGGATTGTAGTTTTGAAGGTCTATAGTTTATTTATTTAGACAAATAAACAATGAGGGTAAATCTACATAAATTAATTTCACTATTAAATGTTAATCTTATGGATTAATATTTTATGCAGTGAGACAGAAAAAAGAACCGGTATTGTCGTACCAAGATTTTCATATTTTTATCAATCCATCATCTTTATGTATTTACCATTTAACTATCAATTCGATAACAACACAATTTTTATACAGAATCAATTACATTCTATTAAATATTTTGCACTTTCAGAATTTTATTTTTATGATTAGTCCACTTGTTGGTTTTTTAAAGAAATATTTAAATGAATGCAAGATAGTCGGTATACTGCGTTCTTAGTTGTAATACTTTCGAAATACACTCGACATTACTATAGAAAAATACAATTAAATATATATCAGTTTACATTTTTATTAAAAATTGCAAAAAGAACCGTACACGTCAAAAAACGAATCAGCATGGCTACCGAATTTCTCACAAAATAGATACGAAATTTTTTCACAAACGTAACATTCCGTAAATATAGAATATTTTTTTTATATTGTATCTCGGTTTGAATTGAAATTGACACTTTGTTAAATTTAATAGGTTTATAAATTCATCTCAATGACTGTCTTGGTACAAAAAGGCTACTTTTCCAGGGGCTACTTTTCAGGCGCCACTAAATAACGCACATACAAAATACAAAAGTGATTGATGTCTAACTTAATAGAGCTATGAGAGCTATTAGTGGAACTCTCATGGCAAAACTCCACTTCCTTGGCTCCTGGTACTTTGTATTATAGTTCCTTCAGAGATAAGATGTCGGGAGGCACTACTTAAAGAATTCAATAAGATCTTGAATGCCCCACACCTCCCCATTACTCAGGATCTCCCTCGTTAGAACGGTCGCTTAAAATCTCGAAACCCACATCTACCTACGTACTGCTTCCCAGTTGAGCAGTTCAACATTTTCGCCCAATACTAGCTGGGCCATAGCTTGGAACAGTGTTGATGGACACAATAAGTTCCTTATTAATACTCCATCAATACCTGAAGGTGGAATGAACCTCCCTCGGAGGGAATGAACACGTTTGAATCGGTTCCGAACTAGTGTGGGTAAATGAAACTACTGGAAGTATAAATGGGGATTGACGCTAGATCAGTCATGTGATTGCAGGGAGTCCATCCAAACAATGGATCACATAATTTCAGAGTGTCCCCTGCGCTCTTTCACGGAGGAATTGGCTAGTATAAACAGAATAAGTGAGGCAGGTTGTAAAATGGCTAGATGGATTGGATTTAGCTTTATGACAGGAGATAACTTTTATTTTATATTATGTATTTCATGACTTTTGGATCCAAATATATATTACAGCTTAAAGAAAAAAAAATTATTGAATGGTAGCTGAAAAAAAAAAAAAAAAAAAAACCATACAATATATATATATATTGTATTCAACTAAAAAAAAATTACAATACAAAAGCAAAACTCTAGTTATATAGTAGAATCTATAGTGTACATTATTGAAACAATATACATTTATATATCAAATATATAAATATACAATTATTCAACAAACTTACAACTATATACTGGCATAGACCTTCTATTATACTTGGTATAATAGAAGGTCTATAATTACTGTTGTCCACAACTATATTATGATGAAAACATTCACTGAGGGAATACATTGGGGTTGCCACTAACCAGCTGAACAATTTAATTTTGAATCTGTCAAAAAGTTCCTTTATTAAATATTTTGTGGAAATTTATTCTACATTTTCATTCCCATAATATTACAACTATTCTGGGACTTTAACAGCCTTTGGAAAAATATATTTAAATTATTTTTATTTCTTGTTGCATGGGAATGCATATCATGCCTAAGTATTTAATACAAATTAGTTTTTACATGAATTAAAACTGTGTATATATACAAATTTATAGCAGTCAAAATTCTCAATTTGATAAATAAAGGCCTGCAAGAGACAAGAGTTTTATTTTTTGATTGAAAAAATAAAAGTAATCAAGCCACTTCTTAGCCACATCAGGGATCCCTCAGGGGTCACATCTCGGACCTTTACTCTTTAACATTTTTGTCAGTGACATCAAATCAGTCATCAATGTCTATGCTTTATTGTTCACAGAAAACATAAAGCTTTTTGCCAGATTAATTCGCTGCAAGATTGCCGAAGATTACAAGACAACCTACATCTGATCGAGCTTTGGTGTCAATCCAACAAGATGTATTTGAAAATTGACAAATGCTCTGTCATATCATTTTATAGGATTAAATCACGTCAGTTCTGGGACTATACCTTAAATGGTCAATTACTTCATCACCCAACATCTGTGCGAGACCTTGGAGTGGTATTCAGACACAACCTGAATCCAGTGGTAAAGCACTGAGAAAACTTGGAATGCTCACACGCTTTCCTGGTCATATTAACAACGCTTTTTGTATTGAGGACTATCTTCTGTACCCATGTTCGCCCGCTCTTGGAATACTCATCTGTAGTATGGTCACCCTACCAACACTACCTCAAGCAGGGATTACAGTGAGTCCAGAATAAGTTTGTTCAGATTGTTAGATGCAGGATGGGTTTCAGATTTTGTGATATACTAGTGTCTGACTTGGCTACCACCCTGAATCTGAACTCCCTTGAAATGAGGAGGAAAGTACAGGACGCTCTGTTCTTATACAAGCTCGTCAATGGTTTAATTGACTCTCCTTTTCTACTAAGCTGTGTGAACTTTTGATGTTCTGCCTGTACCAGATCTCGTGAGTTGTTTGAGCTTAGACACCATGCGATGAATTATGAAGTCAACAGTGCCATCGATCGTGTGTAGAGACTAGGAAACGTCGTATCATCCCATCCGCACCTTAATTTCTTCTCATAATCCTTTACTGTTTACAAGAAGTTGATATGGAGTGTGTTCACCTGAGTGTAACACATAATATTTGTGCTCCTTATTGTTCTAAGCCAGAATTTATATTGCACTACGGTTTACTCTTTAATTTATTATTCTTAGCATGCTTAAAGCTTAATTTTCTACTGTTCATTCCCATCTTTTGTTTCTAAATATATATATATATATATATTGTTACTGTTCTTAATTTTTATTGGTGCCAATACTTGTTAAATGTTATATATCTATTATTGTTATATATTTATTTTATTGTTATGTAATTATGTCTGCTATTTTATTTCTTGTTTATGGTTATTTACAATGGCATTGATATATGCACCTAGCTTAAATGTAATATTTTTTTGAATTCATATTGTTATTGTCATTAGCCATCTAAGTAGAAACTGTCTTAGTATTTTATATGTATACAATAAAATGTCTCTCATTAATGTCTGTTAGAAATAAAGAAATAAAAGGTGAGAAAAATCTAATGATAAAATACTTAAATAGTGCTCCATGTACGGTAAAGTCAAGTCTATTTCATACGAGAAGTAATCAGACTACTGATTGGCTGCTATGGTTTACCTACCTCTATTATTATTTGTTTTGATACTATTGTCTTGCTTATATTGTTTGATACAGTTTTTATAATATTTATTCATATTTATAATCTTTCTTGTATTTATTAATTATATAAGCGTTGATTGTCCGCTATTGTTGTTTGTCTTGCTATTTATATTGATATTGTTTGCTATTGTCTTTTGACTCATATTAATATTATTATCTTGCACTGCTAATTTCTTGATTACGTATATTCTCGTTTAATAATAACTTCAGAGCTTTTTGGCTAAAAAATGACTGCGCAGAACCACGATTTCCGAAGTGGCTGGTGCATGAATACAGAATAAGGCTTAACTGCGTGAGACCACTTCAAAAACCAAGAAATTATGACTGTTTATTCCATATATACATATATATAAAAGACAAATACCACTGACCGACTCACTTTAATTTTTCTTGAAGTCTCAAAAAACACAGAGTGGATTAATAAACAATTTTAAGCAAGTTAGCTTTTAGTATTGAAGGGATCCACTAAGAAGGGATTTTTGAAATTCCATTCTTAAGTGGTACAAACAGCCCCTCAACATTTCCTTTTTCCATAGGAATAACATTGGGTTGATTTTAGTGAATGAATAACAGCTGTTTTATAAATAAATAAAAATGTTTATTTTGTATTTTTGACATTATACTATTGATGTATTTTTAATACTCTACTATGAGTTTAATTTTCAGCTGTTAAAAACAAAAACAAACAAAATGAACACATTTGAAATAAGGTGAATGCACCAGTGAATGACCGTTTAAGCTTGAGTTTCCACTTAAATCGTACATTGGGAAATATGCTATCACGATACAGTGTAGGAAATAGTTTAAACCTCATACTCGTATTCTCCTGTACTTCCTAAATATAAAACTTAATGTATTACGTCTAAACAGAGTATTGAAAGGTACAATTAATCTTATATAAATTATTGCACCAGTTAATAACCGGCCATTCATTAGTATCAGTATATGAGTTCAAGTCATTATTCTTTGTATGGAGGGAAATAAAAGAGGTCACTAGTGAAGAAGTACTTTGGCCTAGCAGGCAAACAAATGCAGTAATTAAAGAAAGAGAAAAAACAGAAGAATTTCAACCTGATCAAAGCAACAAACAACCTTATACCTATTTCAAAGCAAGGATGTAATACAACTCCAATACTTGGTCTAAGCAAAGGTATACACAAAGAAGATATTACACACAAAACAACGCCCCCATCACAACGAATTTGATCACCCAACAAAACGAAACAGTTTTACCAGTATCTAATTCGTCGCTTGAAAGAAGTGATAGCTGTAAGTCAGATCCTTGGGAAAAACACCTATATTGTCTGAAAAAGGGAGAAGGTCAAACAAGGAAGAGAAAGCAAGAACAGTTCTCTTTGCCATGACTTCAGAAAATTAAAAATTATACCATTATAACAAATAACAAACTAAATATAAAAAAGAAAAGGAGAGTGCTATAAAAAAGGGAAAGATTGAAAGGGGAAGTAAAAAAATGAACAAAAAAAAATATAGGCAGGAAAGACAAAGACAACAACTGTTTTTCAAGACGTGGGGAATAGCTAAGAATAATGAAACTAAGACGAACCTAGTTATTTTTAATTATAAAAAGAATAATTAGCAAGTTTTATTCAAATTTTGTTAGTATTACTAAAATGCACTCGTAAAAATATTCAGTGCACATACTATTTTAGGCGTATTAGAACTATAAGTAAATAGACAAATAAAGGTATAAAATGAGGGTTGAAAAATGTTTTCTTATCTATTTGTGCAGGTAAATAATACAGTTTAGTGTTAAAAATACATAATTAAATGTTAAATCTAGCATATTACTGTAAACTTTAACCCCCGGTCAAATTCTGGTTATAGTGTATCCACATGATTTCTGATGTTTTTTGTGTTTCCTAGCAGCTAATCTGTCAGAAAATATTGTTTCAAAATCTTTAAAAGAAAATTGTACAAAATCTAGCGAATGACCAAAATGACCGGCTGTATAATTAGTTGTTGTTTAGGGTTTCGATCCCTAAATGAGTAGAATAGTAGACCTTAACATGTTTACTGTTAATTACATATAATATATTGCAGTTTCAATCAATGAGACATAAAGCTGACCTGTTCTTGTGATACACTATAGTGGAGAAGCTGAAGATGAACTAGGTGGAACATTTTTGTTTGTTTTACAAACAGATGTTTGACTATGTATTTTTTAATCAGTGACAGGGAGGATTCAAATCAAACTCCAAAGTTACTTTTAAGGCGGTTTTGGATAGACTAGGCAGCAAGAAAAGCCTAATATGATGTTATTTATACGAAACGGTCATCCACTGGTGCACTTACCCTAGGCTAAGTAATACCATGATGTTTTATACCGTGTTATTACTATTAGGTATTTATACTATAGATAGCAACGCAAGTAGTGTAAGTGAAATACTGTAAATTAATTTCATATTGTGATTTTACGTTATACAATTAATCTACTGTTATTTTTAGTCAAAAGTCACATGTTGAGGTGTATCATGTGCAACGAGAGTCAGTTTTGGCACACAAAGCATGTAGGGGTGTCCCCTAGTATACATATATATGTACAAATCAATATTACATATATGAACAATCTTTTCAGCATTTAACACTTCTTGGGGATTTCAGTCTTATAATATAAGAACAGAAACAGAATTTCTACTGACCAGTGCAAGTTTGAGATATTTAAAAAGAAGTCAACGTATCAAGGAAACAGACTTTTTACTAATTGCCAAAATGTATTAAAATAAAAAAGGAACAACAAGTTTTAGACCCCTGTTAAAAAATTATTTGATTAAACATTCACTTAACACTCTTGACAAATATTTTTCTATTGATAAAAGTTGATCCTCCGAATTATGATTTTTCTTTTGATAAATAATTTATGTTACTTTATTGTAATACTAAGTTTTTAATATTTTGATCAATATATGGATGGTTTTATTAAATGAATGTATGTATTTACATTGTAATACTTCAACTTTATTTATAATGTATTATATTAATTTGGACACCATTCATGTACATGTTAATGAATATTAATGTTTGTACTTTTTTTTAAAGATCTTTTCAATTCAGTTTAACTCTATTTGATCCACTATCTATTTTTTTGGCCAGGAAATCAGCTCATGAATATTTTCTTAAAAATATTAGCTACCCACCCTAGGAAAACACATTGTGATCTTTTCCTTTAAGAATATTTGTGTTTATTTTGAAAATATTCTGAACTGTAAGACTATTATGGAGAGCAAAATTTCTCCTAAACATTTACAAAGACACTTTTACAAAAGTACACCTGGAACCTGGAACTATCTATTTTTATATAATACAGTACTTTATACATTTTCTTATTCCAACAGTCATTCATTATTCATTTCTAAGACGCCTATTGTAGAGATATGGGCGAATATGAGGAGTGGATGAGTGTAGATGAACGAGTGTAGTCATTGCTACTATCTGAGTTCGACTTAGCACAGATAGGACTATTTATTAATAGTCCAACAACCAGGTCAACTATGGGACCTACAGCTTTTCGTAGAATCCAAACCATGTAGTGTTGGTCTGATTTTCAGTTAACTGATAAGTCTGACACTCAATTTTCTCATCTAAACATGTGAACCTTGACTACCATTCAACATGGACACCCCAGACTTCTCTAGTAGTGATCATGTCGATGGCAACCATTGAGCAGAAGCCGATGTAATGAAGGAGGGCAAGGGGTATGTCTGGTCAGTGAGAAGCATTCTCCACAACCTGTCAGGCATCCTGATCCAAATAGTTAAACACAGCAATAACAGAAAAATATTACCAAGCAAATTGTATCAAAACTATCAGTTGTGTTAATTTTCTGTATATAGATGCACCATATTCAGTGCTGTACTAGAACTAAATTGAATTGAATTCTTCATAAAAGTAGGCTAAATAAAATTACTGTCACTGAATTATGGCTAATGGCGAACTTACTCTAGTGTAAAAACTATTCTCGGTAAAAATTCTCTCTAGAACTGATTCTAATAATAAAAATTAAGATAATCCGTTAAAAACGAACAGCAACATTGAAACAACTCAATATAACTACTGGTGCTAAAACAATTGGAGCTAATGGTGATTTTGTAACACTTATTTTTCTTCTTAGACTGAAAAAATAGCACTATAGGGTTTTGATTTTTATTATGTTTTAAGTTTTGTATGCATTATAGTTACTGTACACTCCCACCCACCAATACACATAAAGTGGTACTGACCTGCCCTCCCATACACATACTGTGGTACTGACCCGCCCACCCATCCATATGCAAACTGTAGTACTAATCCCCCTGTCCACCCATACACATAAAATTGTAGTTATGCATCAACCCTTACACATACCATGGTAGTAACCTACCTACCCAACCATACATGTACAGTAGTAGTGACCCTGCCATACACATACCGTGGTGGTGACTCACCCACCCATTCGTGTACCACGTAAAAGTTGAATGTTCCTTAGATGCTCTAGCTATTGGGCTATTAATAAATGGCTCTTTCTAAAGGACAGTTGACTTTATTTTGTAATAATGACTATACTTGTTCATCCACACTCATCACACTCATTCACCACTTATATTTGCCCATATCTCTACGATTGGCGTTCTAATGATGGATTATGAAAAATTAGTAATACAGTAATAATAGTATAATATTGAAGAGGCGGTCATTCACAAAAATAAACTCTAGTTATCTCCTTCACTCAAGAAAACATATAATTTTAAACACAATCTATAACAATTACCTAGTAATAGTTGGCCTGCCAGTCATTCGAATGAGTGGTTTTCGACATGTAATCCATTTACCCACCCCAGTTCTAACAGTGTATGTGCAAAATTTACTAAATTAATTTATTAAAATGTGATTTAATTAAACCATTATATAATAAACAACCCATACTTTTTAAGAGTTTCAAATATCTATATATAGTATTTAAATGTATATAGATATACTCTCACTACTGAAACACTGTGTTAATAACAATACACACAAAAAATTAAAAAAAAAAAAAAATGCAAAATGTATTCAACAGATCCACTTAAGTGAGATATGTAAACCGCCCACCCATACACGTACAGTGGTACTGTCCCACCTGCCCACCCCTACACGCACATTGGTACTGACATACAAGTGTATTCAACAAAATAAATTACATACAAGTCTTGAACCCACCCGCCCACCCATACAATTACAGTAGTACACTGACCCACCCACCCATACAGTTACAGTAGTACACTGACCCACCCGCCCACCCATACATGTACAGTAGTACACTGACCCACCCGCCCACCCCTGCAGGTACAGTAATACACTGACCCACCCACCCACCCATACAGTTACAGTAGTACACTGAGAATTACAAAAAGTAACAAGAACAAACAATTTATTGTTTCCTTAAGACGGCTGTGTGGAGTGTGGAATGATTATCGCGGCTTCAAGCTAAAATTGATCACCTTACATAATATATATCTATAATCTTATCTATGGTTCTAGACTTGGATCCCACGTAGTAATGGCCTGATTTTCAGCTTACTGACAAGCCTACCAGTGTGCGTGTATGGGTGGGCGGGTGGTTTAATACCAGTGTGCGTGTATGGGTGGGAGGGTGGGTTAGTACCAGTGTGCGTGTACGGGTGGGCGGGTGGGTTAGTACCAGTGTGCATGTACGGATGGGCGGGTGGGTCCATTCCACTGTACATGTATGGATGGGCGGGTGCATGGCGGAAGTATGTAGGGTGTGTTATTGCGCACCTGACTGCCTGGCCGCTGTGGCCACATGACGTCAGCTTGGAGTGTCAGCTCCACACATCGGAGCCTGACTACCACCCAATATGAAAACTTCAGATTTCTCATGTAGTGTCCACTTCGATGGCAACCATTAAGGGAGCTCTGTGCAAAACTTATCACCTTCAATCTCTACAATACTTTGTCCCCAAGTAGTTGGATTACAGCACTACACCACTAGTGCCAAATATACTAGTCGGTTATATAATTGTATAACCTATCAAACACTGATTATCGTAGTAACAATCTTAACTGTATTTATTCACTTATCAATAGACCTATCTCAAAAATCGAAAGAGCCCACGAAAGTAAATTTTGTGTAACGATTTATCTTATGGTTCATATGCCAAACAGCCGGGATGTTTGACTGTACTTAAGAGGCTGTTTCGATAAAAAATAAAATATATTAGTATTCACTTTCAACTCACCTTCTTTAGAAGTAACTGGTCTGTCACACACACTTCCTCTGCTACGGGTCACTACTGGAGACCTAACCGCTTGTAGATTTACACACAACACACCATCCTTTAGCGAGGTAGGTCCACTGCTTGTCCTTTTACTGTTTTCAGGCTTTGGCGATACATTTTCCTTAGCATGATCTGTGGAAATGCCCCACTCTTCATACTTGGCTACAGCCTCCTTGCTTCGACACAGAAAATTGTGTACCGCTTGGGCGTCCATCCCGTTATCAAGCTTCCTTGATATAATGGAGTAGATCACGCTAGAGGGGTTGGCTATTTTACCGGCCACAACAAATGACGTTCTGTACTGAGACAAGGAAGCAAGTACTCGCTCCCGGTTGGACTTGGACCGCAGTGTGGTACTCATTTTGAACTCAGAGTGTCCACAATGTGATCGCGATACAAGAAATATAACACGAGGGGTTATACATGTAATCAACAATTAGTCGGATGTATACGACACGCACAGTAAAAGGTGAAGTAACGAAGTAACTGTTTTGATGTCTAGGAGGAGGAGGGGAAGGGAAGAATCTAGGAGGGGACAAGTTTGCTCATACTGGCTTTTGAAATGTAGATAACTGGTTTCTTATCACAAGTTGCCCACTTAAACTGTCTATTGCCCCCTTAAAGATAGAAACTTCATGCTTGTACCTAACTTATAACATAGTTATGGAGTTAAGTGTGCGTTAGACAAGTTTTTAATAACAGATTTTTCCTTTATGTTAATTTCATTTTAACGAAATTCTAAACTTCATATATGTATGGCATCTTAACGGTCCTTGAACACCAGTCAGATAATTGCACTGGTTGAGAATAATTGTTAGATGATTTAAACAAATTATTGACGCGTAGCCATGCAGGACGGATTATGGCAAGATGGGCAACGTGAGGTTAAATCAAAGCATTTCTAAAAACATTAGGCCCATATCTGAATAAATATTATTGAGAGCATATAACAGCTGATTGATAATTCATATTGAATCAAGATATGCAATACAAACTGCTGGGATTATTTCCGTAAACATTGTTGTAATGCAATGTTTATTTACATAGTAAAACCATTGTCTTATTTATACCCTTGATTATACACCTACAAAATAAATTTTTATACACTTAAATCAAGGGTAAAACATACAATTTATTTAAAATTTGGGGACCTATTATAGTCTTATTTTAATTATACGAGATTATATGTGTGTTCAATATAATGTTATGAATTGTTATTTCCTTTTAATGAAGTGTAATCTCAGCTAACAAATAAAAATTATCTTATTGTTGAGTGATATTTCAAAAATTGTTCATGAACAAATTATCATGAGGTATTAAAAAACCAGATTATTTTATATGGAAATTATGTTTAAAATAATTCTTCGGACTTTTTATTAACACTGTATAGGAAAAAACACACGATAAAATGAATAAAAAATACGATTCACCCACCAAAAATATTCACTTATATTTTTACTCGGTGGAAGATTCTTAGTTTAGGAACATGGCTAGTACAACTATAAAACAAACAAAGGTCACATCTATGCGCCTTCGTATATCCATAAATATTATATCAATCATATATGTGCTAACTTTTTTAGGAGACAAAAAGTAATGAGCTCCAATCATAATTATTTATAGCGAACAATTTTACAGTCAATTTGTGTGCGTTTAGTTTAACAATACTGTTACTTATATATATATATATATATATATATATATATATATATATATATATATATATATATATATAAGTACTTATACATAATTAATGTTTATGTTACTGAAGAACAAATTACTTGCAGCAAGATCGTTATGGAAGTATGGCAAATAGAACTGTTGGAATTGGACGACTACCATTTCGCCACATGTTAACTGAATTACTTCTTGATTCAATTAAAGGGAGCAGTTTCACCCGCCAGCCACCCCCGTACGCCAGAACCAATTTCACTTACCACCCTACGTCCAAAATAACTCATTTCATCACCACCAACGTGAAAACTTGAAAAAAGCTGCATCCAATTAATAAAAATGACTCAAAGCATGTAAATATACTTAATAAAAGAATAAAAAAAACTTATAAAAATATCTTTTGTGGCGTATAATCTATCCATATCATCATATGAGCCAGAACGGTATAAAACAAGACTTTCAAAAAACATAAGGTAGAACTTTCATTTAGAACAGTAAAATAAAGAAAAATATACTGTATGTATTCTTTATTTGTTTACGAACAATGGTGGTGCAGTGCTGTAACCCAGCTACTTGGGGACGAAGTGTTTGGGAGATTGTAGGCGAAAAGTTCCATGCTCGGTCCTCTTAATACCGACAAGACATCCGCTCAATGGTTGCAATCGACTTGGACACTACTAAAGAAGTCTGGGGTGTCCATGTTGGATGATAGTCAAGGTTCGGATGTTGTGTAGGAAAGAGAACTGAGTGTCAGGCCTGTCAGTTAGATGCAAATCAGACCAACATTACATGGTTCGGATTCCACGTAAAGGTGTAGGTCCCATAGTTGCACTGGCTATTGGGCTATTAATAAATAGTCCTTTCTGAGCTAAGTCAAACTCAGATAGTAACAATGACTACACTCGTTCATCTACTTCATTCAATGTTATTATTCATTTAATAATTAGAAATGAATAATGAATAATAACATTGAAGAATGACAAACAACCGTTTATACGAGCAGAAGATTAGGCGCGGGAAACAACCATGAGACCAATAAGCTGAGAAGTACTTGTATATTCAGCATCAAATATAAGATATAGTTGATAGTTTGAACCCAGTTGTTTAGGCTTCTGCCACTATCTTCGTCCAATGATTAACCCTTTTAAGTCCCCAACGTACAGGAAAGTACTTCATTGGACCATAAGGTGCTTTTAGCATAGATTCATACATAATTACTTTGCTGGGAGGGGAAAATTCATCCTAACAGAGAATTGGATCCGAAAACATACTCTACGTGTATCCCACTAACACTCACGCACGCACTGTGGTATAAACCCCCACAACCAACCCTTACACGAAAAAGAGCGAAGCGTTCATCAACTGAAGTGATTCTAGAGTTTATATCATGATTCTCTATGGTAGGATCAGAAACTTTTACTTCAGGATGAAAATGTTGAAGTTTTGTGATAAAGATTATCATCTTTTAAGTACGGTTTTAATGTAAACAATGTCAAGCTTCACGTACTCTCTACACAATATAAGCCTCCACCACTCTACGTACTTGGGTATTTCCTCTTGCACTACTCTCTAGCTCTTCAATGTGTGTTTCTTGGCGTGCAAGGAAATAAATTCTGTTTTTGGAGAGGACTTTATCTGCACACTCACACTAATTCTACTCAGTCCCTTGACATATTATCCAAAATAAAACCTATATATTTATAACTTTGTTGGCCTTAGGAATATTAACAGCTGGTTAGGAATATTAACCCTTGGGTTGATATTTTTATTAACATCTGACATAGATGGGAGCGACAGTTCAGGTACCGAAATCTTCACTCAAAACCCAGGGAACACGTACAGCTTAAATATTGCTGCGGATTCGAACATCATCACCGTCTTCAAAGTTAAACCTACTTTATGTAAATATCGTGACATTTGCAAGTTGAACATTATATTAAAAGGACTACCTGAACCAAACTAAAATATTTAGATTCATAAGACACGTTGTAAACAAAATCGAAAAAATGTCTCTTCGGCAAAAATAATTCTTATACCATTAATTTGTTAGTTTATTTCTTCGTAGTGTAACATTGTTGTTACAATATATCAGTCGGATTTTTGAGCGCGAGCTGTTGTACACGAGCTGGGCGGGTGTTGTACCATCGGGGGGGGGGGGGGGGGAGTGGTACAACACCCGTCCATGGTACCACTGTACGTGTATGGGCGGGCGGGCGGGTCAATGCCATTGTACGTGTATGGGCGTACGGATGGGTCAATGGCACTGTACGTGTATGGGTGGGTGGGTCGGTCAATGCCACTGTACGTGTATGGGTGGGTGGGTGGTTCACTACCAGTGTGTGTGTGTGTATGCATTGTTTCTTCGTTTCTTATTTTATATAGAAACATTGTGTATTTATATCTTAACCAACAATGAATTTTTTACTGGCAACTAAACTTTTCCAATGAAAAATTAACTGTAATAATTCAACAGTAACAAAGATTACAATACACTGTTGTTGTATTGTAAAAACGCTGAAACATGATAACATGCATTGTCCTCGGATATAGTCTGTCACAGCGTCGAAGGGGGTGATAAATACAGTGCCGAGAAAAATGTCATTTCCATCCAGTGACAAATTAATGTGGTGATTAAATGCAAATGTTTTTTTCGTTTTGGGGTGAGCCAAACAAGCAGCAGTGCCCTTACATTAACTTTCACTGGGGTTCTTTTTGGGTGTACCAAATATGTACGAAACAGGACGGATGGAAACATACTGCACTACTCATACATTGACGTAACATTGATATTTAAAAGCGAACCAATACGTACTACATGGGACGGACATATACAAACATAAGCACCCTTATTTTAACGTTTACTTTGTTACTTGCGGGGCCAACCAAATATGTACAAAACGAAAGGGATAGATATAAACAAACAGAAGTACCCTTACATAGGGATGGCAATGATATGTCGATTTATCAGAAATATTGTTAAATATGTTTCGATTATCGATATTTTAGTATCGACATTTTCTTTTGATAATATCGGACATATCGATATTTTGGTCCGATGTATCATATCACTAAACGCTGACATTATTTTCTCTCCTCAAAATCATCACTATTAGAAAAAAACACATTTAAATTGCTGCCTACTATGCGTAAAAAACATGAATTGAAATAATAAAGTAACTTATTTTAGTATTTTTACGTTAGGTTAAGTGATAAGTGTAGTTTAGTGGATTAATTTGTCTGGTTTTTAGTGTTTGTAAGAACCCTAGTAGCATTTTTAAATGTGCTGAACAAAAATAACAATGCTATTACATTATTCTTTTATAATTACCATAGTAACTAAAGGTATAGTTATTGTTATTTTAATTTTTTTTTCATGCGACTCCACACACCACAACTTATTTCGTGTAGATAAATGTATTTAAGTTTTACATTCAGTAGGTTATTCTAATTAGTGACAGCAAAACATGAGTGTATATTAGGTCTTGACGTAAGAGTTAGTGCATAACATTTAAACAGATGAGTCATTTGCAATTCGATATATCGATATTTTTCTTTCGATATTATCTTTAGATCGATATTTGGTTTGTGATATCTCGATAATTCGATATATCGATATGTTTACCATCCCTACCCTTATATGAGTATTCCCTTATTAGTCACTTTTGAGAGAACCGAATATCTTCAAATTGGGACGAATACACGCGAGCAAGAACACTTCTTTTACTGTGAATAATTATATGTCGTGATATTGTACATATATCACTGTTCGTAAATAAAAATTGGTTGACATAATTAGTAAAAAATAAGACACATGGCATTCATCCATTGTATGAAATATTACATACATACGATGTATAGGTTGAGAAATAAGTACTTTAAAGCCTGAAAGTAAATAGTTATAAAGTCTCGTAAAGACTGATTGTGCGAGGGATGATGGATGATTGTGGTCGTAGATTATGCAATTGTACGATACTGTTTTAATAGCTGCTCTAGTGTAATGAAGAAGGACCTATATTTTAACCTTATTTTATTATTATTTACTTTATTTTTTTACGAAACAAACAAATAATAATACGCCAGAGAGTGATACATAAAAGTTCACCCTCGTGATGAATCAATAGAGAGACATATAAGTTCACTCACTTGATACACAAAGTTCACCCTCGTGATACATTATAGGAGAGATACATAAACGTTCACTCGCGCAATACATAATAGCGTGTGATAGATCGTGAAAGGACCACATATAAGTTCACTCGCGGGACACATTACGTGAGAAACAAAACAAAGTTCAGTAGTGTGTTATATCATGAGAGTAATACATAAATGTTTACTCACGTGATAAATCATGAAGGGACACATAAAATTTAACTCCTGTGATAACTCACCAGGGGACACATAAAAGTTCACTCACTTAAAAATCACGAGGGGACACATAAACGTTAACTCACGTGATAAATCACTAGAGGAGGCATAACAGTTCACCCACGTGATAAATCACTAGAGGAGGCATAACAGTTCACCCACGTGATAAATCACTAGAGGAGGCATAACAGTTCACCCACGTGATAAATCACTAGAGGAGGCATAACAGTTCACCCACGTGATAAATCACTAGAGGAGGCATAACAGTTCACCCACGTGATAAATCACTAGAGGAGGCATAACAGTTCACCCACGTGATAAATCACTAGAGGAGGCATAACAGTTCACCCACGTGATAAATCACTAGAGGAGGCATAACAGTTCACCCACGTGATAAATAACGAGGCGACACATAAAAGGTCACCCACGTGAGAAGTAATGAGGGGTCACATAAAATTTCACCCACATGATAAATCACGAGGGATCACATAACAGTTCACCCCTGTGATAAATCTTTAGGGAACACATAACAGTTCATTCATGCGATAAATCATGAGGGTGTACATGCACGTTCACCCTGGTTTGAAAGTATTTGAAAATAAAAACTCATAATTTTAAAAACGTAACTGTGAGATTGGATGGCAAATTGGCTGTGGTGGAAGGAGGGCAGAGGGTGAAATTGCTCCTTTAATTGGGTCAAGAAGCAATTCAGTTAAGATGTCACAAAATGGCAGACGTCCAATTCCCTCAGCTCATTTAACGGGAGTTCCGTAACTTTCGTGCTTTAAGAATTAAATTTTCTAAATGACTCGAACATTTATTTATTATAGAAACATGTTATAAATGTTCAACAGAGCGTTTAAGAATTAGATTAAAAAGATTTTAAAATTTACTTAGTTATTTTCTGTTACCAAATTTGGCTTCGAAGTGGGTTAAAGGACTGAAGATGTTATTCCGTTTCTATTACGACATGTTTTTAGAAATTAATTATACAAACAAACAGCTTAACTTATCATTGGTTAAAATAAAAAAATGAATAAAATAAAAAATAATAAACACGAATTTGACATAGTCAGTTACGATACATCGTATAGTAAACACAAGTCGGATTAAAATAGTTGTTACAGAATCGATTGAAGCAAGTAAAAGTAGAGATTTGCATCAGTTACGGTAAAGTATTAAACACAAGGGCTAACTATTCTGTAGGAATCGCTACTCTCAGCGAATATATTGTCGTGACAGTAAATTAATTATTCCTGGAACCTTTCTGTGGTAAACTGTTAAATTTGTGAATGCTATTGGTCTGGTCGACTAAGATTGGCTTTAAGTTTCAAATGTTATCATACATGACTAATTAAGCTGAACTAAGAGTCACTATTTATCGGCAATGGCGAAGTGCTGTAACCCAGATACTTGGGGGCTAAATGGCGTGGAGACTATAGGTGATAAGTTCTATGCTCGGTCCTTCTAATGCCGATATGGTGTCTGCTCAATGGTTGCTACCAGCGTGGACACTACTAGGAAAATCTGGGGTGTCCATGTTGGGTGGTAGTCCGTGTCCGGATGTTATGTTGGGAAGATCACTGAGATTCAGGCTTGCAAATTACCTAAAAATCAGACCAATACTACATGGTCTGGATTTCACCAAAAGCTGAATATAATAAATGAGCTTAAGTCGAACTCATTTAGTAACGAGACTACACAGGTCATAACACTCATATTCGCCTTAAAGTACGCTTTAATAGTTGTTTCGGCGTCTTATATCAGAGAACATTTTCTAAAAATTATATGGCAGTAAAGACAATTCGCGCAGTTACTTTCAATTCAACTAACACCAGTTCTGATCACCAAATGCAATATCACGTATACTTGGATTTTAACAAATCCAGTTGTTAAACTATAAAGTAATTTTATAAATAACATATTGGAGAGTTTGATAAGATGAGCGAGTAAAATTTAAAAGTCATATTCATAATTTACACTCTCAGATAATAAAATGAAAGAAAGAATTATACACTCTCCGAAACTTTTGTGATTTAAATTTAATCGGATGTTTTTATTTTGTCTTTAACTCGTATACATATTGAGTATCGCAACGGTTGTTGTGGGATATTGTATAAAACTGTTGTTTACAACAACATTTTACGAGAGTATTTTTGTTTAAATTATAACTTATAAATTAAGTTTTATAATTATAAATAAAGAATAAAGAAATTATAAATTATTTCTTACATGTTTATGATGTAAGAAAATATGAATGATGCTAAAACATTTTTATCATAAAAGTGTTATAGGCTTAATT
This sequence comes from Stictocephala bisonia, assembly GCA_035578905.1. Lineage (NCBI taxonomy): Eukaryota > Metazoa > Arthropoda > Insecta > Hemiptera > Membracidae > Stictocephala > Stictocephala bisonia. The sequence continues at coordinate 1,918,128 of JAQJVL010000009.1, forward strand.
TGAAAAAAAGGAAAAACGAAACCAGTTAAGAAAGATCTTTGCTAACACATTTGTCTCTCTGGGCCCAGCATTTTTATCGATAATACTGACCTGTAAAATCAAGGCCATATTAAAATTCACGTAAGACATTTTAAAATGTTGCTCAAACGTTTAAAGTAATTAAATTGTTTATAGTACTTAGGTATAAATAGTGCAAGGCGTCTGTGGAGGTCGTCATAGGCAGTGCAGAGAGAATAATAATCAGGAGAAAAAAATTCACCTCTGTCTCTATTGCAAGACGCAAGAGAAAACTCTGATAATTGACGTGTGTTTTAGTGGTCTAAGATAATGAGAAACACAAAAGGAAAATATTTCTTATTCAATATGTGTGCGTGTGCATGTGCGTGTGCGTGTACTTGGAAACATATTCTTTAAATATTGATGTAATTGTTAGTATATCTGTCAATAACAGTTCAAGCTGTAGAACACATAAGTATATTATTATTTTGATTATTTTGTTAAATTATTAAGAATATTGTAAGAAAACTTTTATTTTCTTGACCGGCGCAAAGCCTTTCTTTTTCTGAAACGAAGCAAATTAATTTGTTTATTTTTATAATGCAGGTAACTCCAACACAGGTTTTACCTTCGGGGTGCCGAATTTTTTCACAACAAGTATTTTAGTTTACATAAAGTATACAGTTTAATTTATTTTTTATTAGGTTAGGTTAGGTTAGTTTTGTACTATTTTACATGTGTTTTTTTGTGAAATAAAGATGCTGTTGAATTGAAATTGAATTGAATTGAAAATAAACTTAAATTAAATACATACGAAACATAATATGTATTTAATTTAATTTATCAAAAGAGAACTGGGCATCAGTTAAGGAAAGCTATGATCCTGAACAAAAACTTAAACATTTTTTAAATACTTTTAATTTTAATTTCTTAATAGCTTGTCCTTTGATAACAAAAATTAGGTTAAATTCTGCAAAAAAAGCCCATGGATAACCAAGGGTATTGTTATATCTTCTAAAAATATGAAAGAGCTTGATTTTAAAAGAAAAAATAATAAATCAAAGGAATTTTTGCAATATTTTCATGAATATAAACGGACCTATCGCAAGGTAATAAGAGCTGCTAAAGCAATGCACGTATGCAATCATCTAATAAACAACGATAACATTTCAAAGAATGCATGGAAAATTATTGACTTAGATAGGAAAAAGAAACCGGTTCCACTACCTACTGATATGCCCATCCCTGAGGAATTCAATGGATATTTCGCAAATATTGGGGTACATAACCATTAAAGATAACAGAACCGGCTTTACGGCCTGAGTCAAATATAATATACCCTAGCTTACTTTTATTATATCCTACTGATTCCAAAGAAATATACAATATTATTATTAAATTAAAAAATTCAAACTCAGCTGGATACGATGGTTTGAGCCATAAAACAGTCAGGCATTGCGCCGGATACATCTGTGAGTCCCTTTCAGAACTAATTAATTCTTCTTTTTCACAAGGAATATTCCCCAGCGAACTAAAACAGTCTGTAATTCGCCCCATTTATAAAGAAGGAGACTCCAAGTTACCGAGTAACTTGCGGCGTGTTTCGAATATTTCTACTATCTCCAAAATATATGAGCACGTTTTTGCAAACAGATTATTACATTTTTTATTTCAAAATAACTTACTATGTAAGGAACAATACGGATTCATAAAAGGGAAGAATACAACTGACGCAATGGTTGATTTCGTCACCAAAGTGGTTACTGCTCTTGATGAGAAATGTAAAACTGTGGGGGTATTTTCGGACCTACAAAAAGCGTTCGATTGTCTAGATCATAACATACTCTTTGAAAGACTGTACCACCTAGGGGTTCGGGGAGTATCCCTAAATTGGATTAAATCCTATTTGCATCTTGGAAACCAAAAAGTAAAAGTAAATACTAATGAATCCGGAAATATAGAGCAAACGTTTGGAGTTCCCCAAGGGTCAGTAATAGGTCCAATTCTTTTTGTTATTTACATGAATGAGATCTCAAAAGCTGTAACTGACTTAACTATCATAAAGTATGCCGACGAAATTTCTATTCTTTTTAAAAATAAATTCTGGAATAATTTGGAAATTGAAAGTTACATAAAACTTACAAACCACTACCAATACCTAAATAGTAATAACTTGCACATCAATCCAGCTAAAACAAACTGCTTAAATTTTTCTAAACAAATTGATCTTGACATGAATCCGGCCGTATCTATGAATACATTTGAGCTCCCATTTAATACAAAGGTCAAATATTTAGGGTTAACAATTAATAGTAGTTTTTCTTGGGCACCACATATAAACGCCCTATGCTCTACATCGTCTTCACAGTTATTTATTTTAAGAAGATTTGCCAGCTACCAAAACTTCTTCCTCATGAAACTAATATACACCTCACTCATAGAATCAAGGTTAAGGTACGGTACTGTTTTATGGGGTTCAACGTCATGCTCAAATTTTCAGCGAGTTTTTCGTTTACAAAAGAGAGCAATTCATACTATTGCCAAGATAAATAGAAGAACATCATGTAAAAACTATTTTAAATCATTTCAAATATTAACATTACCCTCAATATATATTTATGAGATGCTGGTGTATTACAGATTTAAATTCACATCCATTATAACTGGTCAAAACGTGCAGAATTACGACACTAGACAAAGGCATCAACATAGGCAGGCGGCTCACAGATTGCAGCTGGCAGCTTGGCTTCCTAAAAATATAGGACCAAAATTATACAATAAACTACCAGAAGAGATTAAAAACATAGAAACAGAGAGGCAATTCAAAAATTCACTGCGTAAATATCTACTTGGAATTGCTTGTTACTGGGTCGATGAGTTCATTACTGTTAATGTTTAATTTAATTTAATAATGTTAATTTTGCTCTATGGGTAATATAATAATTTCTAACTAGGCCTACTACGATAGAATGGTTTTATTTTATTTTATCTTCTGAACATGTTTTATATTACATATTCTGACGTTTGTAATACAATTTACATTGTCATTTCTACAATAAAATATTTTGAATTTGAATATATTCCATCAAGGATTTATATAAAAAAAACACAACTTTCATACAGTCATAAACAAATTATTTACTATTGTGTTTTAATAGCAACGTATTCAAACATACAACGTCAATTTTCACTAGAGTTAAATTAAATTGTGCAAATCATCTATAGATATTGAAATCTCAGATCTAGGGGTAAACGATTAATTACTGATTACAAAAATCAATGTGAATTTTGTTTGGTATTTGTTTATTTCAAGAAACGCAACGTCTAAAGAAATAGTCACTAAATCCTTCGACATGTTTAATGTTGGAAACTTCCGGCAACAATATCAGCAGGGCCATACAGGAAGTAGTTCTTCATGTAGAAGCTTTTGGCGGCAAAGATAACTTCTCCCTTCTCTTCCTCTTTACACAATGTTGGTTGTTATACCTTGTACTTTATAGTCTGCAGAGAAAGGCAAACATTTTTGAAGAACAGCTCTCACCTGTTTGGTATAGTGAGAAATGTAAATAAACTTGTTGTTGTTGTCTATAATGTAGTGATTTATACAGGGTGTTAGTGAACTCTCTTTAAATAAATTGTATGTATATTCCTTGAGCCAAGACAAACAAAAAACACCATACAAACTTATGTCTAAAATGTCTAGATATCTGTCTGTCGGTCTGTATGTGTTTTTTTACAAAATTTTTAAAACTCAAGATCTATTTGAGTTAGAAACTTCAAATCTGGGCTTCATGTGTGTCGTGGTAGGTAAAATGAATCTTTACAATTTCTTTGCTGTAACTAAAGGTTACAGCAAAGAGTCTTGAAACGTCAAGATGGCGTCCATTTAAATTTGTTAGTGTCAAATTTCATGAAAACAGTTATGAATAAAACAAATGTTGTCGAGAAGTAAAAAATTTTGTACCATAATTATTAATGTTTACAAAACTCATTACTCAGCTATTTATCATTAGATTTGATCAAACAAGGTATCCTTGGATTTTTCTTAAATTCTACATTTTTTACCTTACTAGGAGAAAACGAGAATAAAATAAACAACTAATCTGAACACTAATGATATTTGAAAGAATGATAAAAAAGTTCTCTTAACCATCATGTCCTACACGCATATATATTTCAACAGAATGTACGTTTACAATTAGTGACTTGAGCCGGCTAAATGTTGATCCGTTTTTGAGCTAAACCTAGAACAGAATAAATTAAAGAATTCTGGGAGATATTTCTCATGACGTTGAGTGTGGATCAGCGGTTTGTTCGTTCTAGAGTTGGAAGATATAGCCAATTAGCAAACTTTATAAGCGGCATTGATTATGACCTACGCTAAAATTGTAGAAAATAATATATTATGATGAAAAAATTTATCTGAATCAATACGTAATCTAAGCAGCAGCTGAATCTATATGTAGTCTAAGCAGCAGCTGAATCTATATGTAGTCTAAGCAGCAGCTGAATCTATATGTAATCTAAGCAGCAGCTGAATCTCGATGTAATCTAAGTAGCAGCTGAATCTACATGTAATCTAAGCAGCAGCTGAATCTCGATGTAATCTAAGTAGCAGCTGAATCTACATGTAATCTAAGCAGCAGCTGAATCTATATGTAATCTAAGCAGCAGCTGAATCTCGATGTAATCTAAGTAGCAGCTGAATCTATATGTAATCTAAGCAGCAGCTGAATCTATATGTAATCTAAGCAGCAGCTGAATCTATATGTAATCTAAGCAGCAGCTGAATCTCGATGTAATCTAAGTAGCAGCTGAATCTATATGTAGTCTAAGCAGCAGCTGAATCTATATGTAGTCTAAGCAGCAGCTGAATTTATATGTAATCTAAGCAGCAGCTGAATCTCGATGTAATCTAAGTAGCAGCTGAATCTACATGTAATCTAAGCAGCAGCTGAATCTCGATGTAATCTAAGTAGCAGCTGAATCTACATGTAATCTAAGCAGCAGCTGAATCTATACGTAGTCTAAGCAGCAGCTGAATCTATATGTAATCTAAGCAGAAGCTGAATCTATATTTAATCTAAGCAGCAGCTGAACCAACGCGTAACTGTTTACTATATTTTAAAATACCAGTTGTTATTAATCCTATATCAATATCCTAGTATATTATACTAAACACTGTTTATAAAGGTTTGTTATTCATTATAGTAATAAGTATTTAACATTGTCTTAGAATTAACATTAAATTGTAGATATCTACGTTGGTACTTCATTAAGTCGGCATGCTTGAACATGCCTGAAACATGATTGTACATGTTGAACGCAGCTTCAACTGCAGTTACAGGATTAATATAAAAACAAAAAGAAAATCAGAGTTGACATAGTTATATTACCCAACTAAAACAGAGTTGCCAAGAGAATTTCCCCTGATTTCCCTAGAGAAATTTCCCTCGTCGTATAACAAAGTTTGTTTGAATGAGTGCAGTGTATGTGTGATGGTTATATTTCTATTGCAGTTGTGTTTAATGTTTAGACTTTATTATATTTATGAACAAAAGTTGCCATTTATAAAAGAGAATAAGCTCTAAAACCCTTTTTAGAGTAAAACATATTTCTTTTAAAGGATAGGCCGATTTCCTCTTGAACCTCACCCCATTCCCTATAGACTATTGATCTGTGCGGGGAACTTAACAGACAGAGTATGGGGGTGAACCAGTAGAGTACAAGGCGAATATTACTGATATAAACTAACAGTCAAATACAGGATTCGAACCTGCGTAAAAGTCCTCATGCCTTGAACCTTTCTGCCACTGGCTCTCCAATCGAAGAAAAGGGGAAGAACCTATACGAATGAAATTAATTGATATGAGAATAACTACTTTAACTACAGATGAAATTGACTTCAATACTATGAGTATGTAAATTTATGAAATTAAATTGACTCCCTGATAATAAATTATAATAAATTATTCAATCACAATAACAACAAAGATTAACACCGCATTTACAGTTTACTATAAACATGGATTCTTTATTCGTATCATACATTTAGCACGCTGGAACAGTTGTCTACGGTTTATTAGAGATATATTTAGAAACTTAAATGTTAACTAATATTTGAATAATAGTTAACTAATAGCCACATTGCAAAGTCCAAGGTTCGAGTCCCCAATGAGCCAATGGTCCGTACTTCACTCGTTGAATAAAGCTCACGCACAGGCCTGTAGGCTCATGTGAACTAGCAAGTGAAGTTTAAAGAAAAACGTTTTCAATTAATTTAATTTCGATATTTATGTATCTAAGACTACGTATATAAATACATTTTTTAAAATTACCCTGTCTTTGCAGCACCAAAATAATATTTTTGGACGTTTCTGAACGTGTAAATTAATGTTACAAGTGCGGATCGATTGTAACTTGATTCAAATTTATTAATCTAAATTGTATACATAATAATGCTAATGTACTAATATATTTTACCCCTGAATTTTTCTACCATTCGTAAATGTACATCCGAGCAAGATGAGCTGATGCCTTGATAAATGGTGGCCGAGCAACTGAAACTGCTCAGTGGACAGTCAAAGCACGACAAATGACAGTGGACAAACCTACAAAGTCCTTCCTCCATACATCTTCTAGTGTTCTTGTAACTGTATACTGTCCCCAACCATTGGTTAAAAATTTGTAAACAAATTTTTTATTTTTGTTAACTACGATAGCTGGTACGTGGTATGAGTTCAAATTGCGTGTACATACTCTCTGAACTCTCTGATAAGCTTTCTTGGTTATTGTTTCTGGTTTATTTAGGATCAAAACTATCGTATTTAAAGTGTTCAAAACCTTTCAGTTATCCTTGCAGATGCCATTTTTTTTACTTTTAAATTTATATCTCAAAAACAAAAAGGCGTATTAAGCTGACATTTTGTACGATCCTTTATAACATAAACATACATTTTTTGAAAATTATGGGGTTTTCTGTATAAAAATGATCAAAATGGTGTCTATTTAAAGATTTAAATCTAAATAACTCATAAATCAATAATTATATTAAAAATCATGCAGAATAATACCTTTTAGGAAAAGTAATTACAAATCCAATGATATAACATAAAAAAAAAAAAAAAAAAAAAAAAAAAAAAAACAGATGAAAAATAACAAAGAAAAGATAATTTATGCGACAGTATATGTACAATACAGTATGCCAGTACAATGTATAACACACATTTAACAGCTGATAATATTAAAGTAATTACTTGTGATGGTTTTAAAACAGATGTTTACATAAATAAGCTGATTTAATACTATCACAAATAAAGTTATTATCAGCTGTTACATGTGTGTTATACATTGTACTGGCATATTGCATTGTACATACTGTCACATACAAAATTTTTTCCTTTATTATATTTCATCAGATTTTTTAAAAGCTATATCATTGTGTTTACAGTTGAATTTCCTAAAAAGTATTATTCTGTGTAGTTTTTAATATAATTATTGGTATATGAGTTACTTAAGACTTAACATTTGAAATGGACGCAATTTTGACAATTTTAATACAAGAAAACACATAATTTTTCTCAAAATGTATATTTATGTTATAAAGAATCTTACAAAAATCCAGGTTAATACACCTTTCTGTTTTTGAGATATAAATTTAAAAGTGAAAAACGTCGTTTGCGAAGATAACCGAGGGGTTTTGGACACTTTAAATATGATATTTGTGATCCTTAATGAACCTGAAACACTAACTAAGAGAGCTTATGAGAGAGTTCAGAGACACCCTGTGTTTATAAATCTTAATGATCGGCGTCTTAATGATGAATAATGAACAATAATAATAATATAAAATAAAGGAAAACGTCTAACATTTGTATATATTTGTATCTATTGTAGTTATTTATCTACTATGGCAAACATTTCAAGCAAAAATGATAGACCTCTGTTTTATTGCTATTAATTGTTGTACGATGTTTTTTTACTTTCTCACATATACGTTAAGCATAGAGAAAGTATTGTGATCGTTCAAAAAAAGTTTTTTACGAGTTAGTCTAAAAATCCATTTTTGGGTCCCTTGAACCCCAAAAAAAGGTTATTTCGAAAAAAACAATTTTGGTGTCTGTCCGTATGTATGTCTGTCTGTGTGAATGTGCAGTTTGCTGGAGGCCAAAAAGATGGAACAATTTTTATGAAATTTTGTATGTAGGTGTATTTAGCCAATATCTCCAGACTAGTTTTTAAAACATTTTTAAAATTTTAGTTTTTTTTATTTTAGTAGGTAAAAAACATAAAAACATTTAATTTTCTCAAAAACAGCTCTAAAGATTTTGATTAAATTTTCAGAAAATATGCGAATTATAATTTAAAATAATTGAGTAAAAACTGCATGTCTCCAACTTGACTAGTTTTTTTTAGTTATGTCAAAAAACATATTTGGGAATCAAACTGGTAATTTTCAAAGTTTAGATTTTTTAACGTTTAATACTGGAGAAAGTTTGTGCCAATTCTTTGGAACCATTTATTTGAACTATTTTAGAATTAGTATAGATTATAACTGGTTGCGCATTTTTAGAATAATTTAAAAGCAAAGTTTTCACTTATCACATTCCAGTTAAATATTTAGAACTCAATTTATATTTGAAATTCTACCTTATAAACTGGTCATAAACTAACCACCTATATTCTCGTAGACTGAACGAGTATCAGTATTGATAACATCAGTCAGTCTCATATTTCACAACTCAACCGTTTTAATGAATTATCTGTTACGTTCATTGGATTAACTCAATATTAAAGCAGTAAAACGTTGGTTTAGTCGTTAAAACATTTGATTCATAGTAAGTGTTAGTAATTTATGATGTAAAGTTGGGATTGTGGATTCAGTTCAATAGTTTAAAAAATAAAATATATTATTGTTCTTTTTGTAATGCATTTAAAATATTACAAAAATTATTCTTACAAACACAAATTTAAAATTGAACTGTGCTAAGATATTTAATTTTTGTAACATGTAAACTACTAGATAATAAATAAATGATAATCAACAAATATATAAGTAAAAAGATTCAATTGCATACTACTTTTGATTTTCATTTTTCTAATACGAATTTGTACTGCATTATTTAGTTTATTTCTTACCTTTGCTTTCTTTCTTTCTTGATTTACTTCTAATTTAATACTTTTAGATCATCTTCATATTGGTAATGTTGTATTATTATATAATAGTATACAGTGAAATAAAAAATAACAATATAATAATCACTTAATTAGATCATGAATTTTCTATTTGTGTACAGATTATGTTATTGATTTTTGCTTTATAAAAAGAAAAGGCAGATCTTCTCAACCTTATTCCGTCCATGCCCCATAGACTATAGGTGTGTGCGAGGAACTTATTCAGATAGAGTAAGGAGGCAAACCAATACAGTGAAGGTGAATATTACTGATAAATCTTCCAGTCTAGGCCAGATTCGAACCAGCACTATCTCTAACACAAGCTCAAAGTCCTGACGCCTTAGACCACTCGGAAACTTTGTCTCTTTTAGAACTCTTTTCATTCTCTAATATTTTCCATTAGCGCACTATCTAATTCTGCACCACATGCCTTTTGATTCGGTTTTACATAGGAAAATCACCTTACATACAAAAGGCTGTCGTGATCCATATAAATATAACAACAGACATGTTTCACTCAAAGTAAATAATCACTTAAACGTTCGTGGTAACGTTTCGGATACAGGAGCTCGTAGGAAGTAATTTTTCACCTCCATCGCTGGCTTTAGAGAGTGAACAGCAACGTTTCCGTAACTTATCAGAGATCTTTTCAGAGCTTTTTCTGTGAAAACCTTTGCGGAGTTTTATTAGTATTGTATAACATAATAAAAAAAGGCGGCGCCATTTGTAGCTTATTAAAATATTGCGAACGTATTAGACAGAGTTCATTTTTGGTTATATGCGGAACTAAGCTTTTTATTGTTTTAAAACAATAATAAAAATGCAGGAATAAAAACATAGTTCAGACATGTTTTATTGTGTTAAGATAGTTATTTATTTGAATATGTTCTAGTATTTTCTTTCCATGTAATTAGGAAGAGGACCTAAACTGTAGAAGAGATACAAGCATGAAAACCTACAGTAGGTTAGGTTTGGTTTGTGAAATCACTAGAATATAGTCAGCTGATTCTATATTTTTTATTTTAATTTTAATTTTCACTCAGTGTAGCCAACCCATCTACTATACAGAAAATTTAGCAAAGGACCCAAGATTGCCTAACCAGTATAGTACGGTTTTAGGATAGACCTGTACGGTCTTGTATGAATAATTTATTAATGTTCATTTTTATTTATAAATTTTCACAAATTACCAATAAAAACAAAACAGTTAAAAATTGTTTTTAATTGGTAATTTGTGAAAATTTATAAAAAATGAAGAATTCCAATATCAACCCCATTTCAAATCGACAACAAATGTACTATTGTTTTTCATGTAGAAAAACTTTAGCAGTGACATGACAAGTTCTTTTTAAATAATGTTATCGGCTTGGCACTAGTTAAAAAAAGATTTTTTTCTAAGCTAACATTCTCATAACCACTATTCTTCAGTATTTTTCTGAACTGTACAAAATTCTTTTGAATATATTAAATTTCACTATGATTTCTCCATTTTCAAATAAAATCTTTTATTCAATAAAATTATAATAATTTGCAATCATGCTTTAATCTGAGGTACAACCGATACTCCAGACATATTTTGATGGGAGACAATGCCGTTATTAATAAACACAGTTGTTGGTAGTTGCGTTTTCAGGAAATATATTTTTTAATTTGGATCTTAAATTTCTGATCACATACCAGAGACAATGCAAGGGAGCCGTGTACACGTCTTAATGAATGCCGTGGTGCGTGTGTGGGATAGGACGCCATTAGTCCCTGCCATTAGCCCAGTTCTGCCAACACAGCCCTCAAAGCCCCCATCAACACTAATGGAACCCTGATGCCGTTCAACTGTCGCTAATTAACGTATTCTCCAAGGATTATAGTTGTTGACAAGTTCAACTGAACTATCTTCCATCGCACAGTTCCAAATATGTAGTTTTCCTCTAGTCAATGGTTTTGTATAATATAATACATTTATATACTTACATTTTAATCGATTCAGTTTTACAATGGTTTAGTTGTTTATAGTTTTCAAGCGTCATAGATTAGCTCACGTAAGTAATATAAATATGTAAGTGATGTTTATTTATATTATAATAGTATTTATTTTCTGGCGTATAACAGCTCTTTATCTTGTGAGAGTTTTTTTTATACAATGTTCAGTATTTTTCTGGTGCGAGAAATGCCAAGCTAGTTTTTTGAACAAGCAACAGCAAGTGTCCACATTAGAAACAATCGAAAAAAATCAATATAATATTTTAGTGGTTGTCCTTAAAGATGAACTTTAACTCTACGAAAAAAGACAAAACATGAGTTTCTATTTCAACGATTCGGGCCGTAATAATGATCATATAGCAACACATGAAATGTTATTTAAAGATGAATATCTGGTATAGTGGACTATAAACTGGTTTTGTACACAATTGAGCATTTTTATAATTGTTGTACTGTTAAATATGTGATATTTTACATGTCATGTTTTATTATTTTAAATAAAACAACTCATAATAACAACTTATGGACCACTAGATTAGGTTTTTAATAACATATATTGTTCACTATAACTAATTTTAATAACAAACACGAACCGTCCAGTTGAAATAGAACATAATGTTTTAGCCACTGGCTGCATTCTACTATTACCTACTATTATAGGGTAGTGGGGCAGTCCACTCTCCACGTAGAGATGGCAACTATTTTCAACATATCGATGTATCGAATTATCGATATATCGCAAACCAAATATCAATCTAACGATAATATTGAAAGAAAAATTTATATATCGGGTAACTGATCTATCGAAAATTTTGTCTGTTTAAAATTATGCACTAACTCTTATGTCATTACCAAAAATACACTCATGTTTTGCTGTCACTATTTAAAATAGCCTACTAAATGTAAAAATTAAATACATTTATCTACATGAGACAAGTTGTGGTCTGTGGGGTTGAATGAAAAGAATTCAAAATAAGAATAATTATTCCGTTAATTATTGTGTTAATTATAAAAGAATAATGTTATAACATTGTTATTTTTGTTTGTCACATGAAGAATGCCATTAGGCTTCCCATAAACACTAAAAATGAAACAAATTAATTTACTAAATCTACATCCAATATTTAACAGCTAAACCATTTAAAACTAAAAGTTAGTAAATCAAAGTTTGGAAATTTTAGTCTGTTTAGTCAGTTCCGTTACAGTGTTTCCAGCTTTAGAAAACAGTCTCTATCGTAAAAAACGTAAATAAAGTTACTTTATTATTTCAATGCATGTTTTGTACGCATAACAGGCAATTTAAATGTGTTTTTTCGAATCGTCTTTTGAGGAAAGAGAACAAAGTCAAGATAAAGTGATTTGGTTTATCTGACCAAAATATCGATATGGCCGATATCATCGAAAGAAATTATCGATACTAATATATCGATATATCGAAACGCATTTATCGATGTTTCCGTTTTATTGATATATCATTCCTATCCATACTCTCCAATAGTGACTTGGCAGTTGGGGAAACGGCCACCGTAAAGAATTCGTATACAGTACATTAAGCAACAAAATAAAGCCCTTAAATCGGCATGGAATAAGTACCAAGGAACAAGATAAGATGGATAATTTTATCAAACAAAGTACACTAAAAAAGGATTTAGCGTTGAAAAAAATCTTCAATATTAATTTTTATATTACAAATATTCAAAAAACATTTCTTAAGTACAGTACGCGCGCTGAAGGCCTCCTGGCTAGTTTACTAGTCATATAAAAACGTCCTCTCTGAGCGAGGCGGTCGCTGTCAGATCGTAAAGTGTGATTGTTTTTGCGTTTACGAAGTATTTTTATTAAAATATTAAAACGTATGTCAATAACAACAACTAAATTTGTCATAAAAATCATAAATCAGTTAGTAAATTTAGTTGAAATAAAGTAACCATGAACTAAATACTTCTAATTGTCACTAAGAAAAATATTTATGTTATTTCCCGTTCCGTTAAAATACATATCAATATTATGTAAACTCTCGTTTAAATTGGTCCTAAAGAAATAATTTGTGTCTGACATTTTTAATGAAAGCAAATTTTTATATCGAAATGTATAAGACAAACATTTTTATTAATTTCAATCAATCCCCCCATTTTATTCCCATTGTTTTTCATGTTATTTATTTAAAATTTTTATAATTATTATTGTCTAATTTGTTGTATATTGTTTTTGATTTAAGGAAGTTTCCAACAAAAAAGTGTACTATAATATATATGTATAAAAATATGTTTCACATATTAATTGTTAAGAAAAATTTATAGTTTTTCTCTCAATTAGCGTTGAGCTAGAGAGATAAATATAAACTGCTTGTACAAATTGTATTTTACGCAAGTAATAAATATATTTGAATTTGAATTAATTATCGATGCTTATAAATAATAAACTTCGACTGTAATTATTTACATAATTTCTAATAATGATTTAATGGACACAGGCTAATTTAAATGGGTTCCGTATTTAAAAATTTTACTGTGAATCTTATAAAATGTAGGGTACAAAAAATGTATTAAGAATTCGACATTTATGTACTTCGAAGTATTTATAAACAATACCCACAGAGTTATGTCGAGTCAACAAAATTTATTATTTTGGAAAATACGTCGACTTTAATTTAGAATAATTTACTTGTTACCCTATGCTGTAAAGTTGGTATAAATCAGTTTGTATTACTTTCCTTTATTTCTTAAAACTTGAATTTTGATAAGATTAAATCATGCTCTTTTGCCCTATATTGGGTGTACCATTGTTACAATTATGTTAATATGTTCCTTATCTCAAATACCTATACAAGGAATTTCATTAGGTAGTGTCTAAAATACTGTAAACAAGAAATTCTTTCTGACTATAAATCAAGATGTCATGGTTTGTTATGAAAAAACTGAATGCACCAAAATGACTAAATATTTTGCAGTTATTGTTTACACTATCAAACGAGTCACTTAAGATATGCAAATGGTCATTGGCGAGATAACGTAAGACCATCTCGTACTATTGTTTAGAGAGCAACGGTTGAGTTGTTGTGTAGAAAACATTTTAATGAATGTTTTGTTCAAGAATGACTTGATACAATTTGGTATGTAACTCTTAAAATATTACTTATTTTTTTGCAACTAGTTAAACTGTTTTTCAAGGTTTCTCCTAACTTTTTAATTAAAGCTGGAAAATACTGACTGATATTTCAGAAAATGTTTCGAACCATAAATGTTAAAAACTAACTATATTTATTTTTTCTTCAGACTTAATGTTTGTAAATAATTGAAAAAAAAAAAAACTCTCCCAAAGTTTAACAATTTCCTTTTCGTCATGTGAAAAAACGAAATCATTAGATTTGTGAAACGTTAGCCATAACATGAATATTGTTAATTAGTTTGATTATACATTGAAATACAAGGCTTAGCATTATTTTTTATTAGATTATGAACGGACTAAGATCAAAGTTTAATTCAAACTAAGTAACGAAGTAAAACTTTAATACGATTTGGAGTATACGAGATTATAGATATACTGGTGGGAAATTAGAAAAATACCTCGAGAAAAACACATAGTACGTAGTGGAGAGACTTGGGTTCAATTTACATACATACAATGTTGGTGGCTTAGTGCTGTAATCCAGCTACTTGGGGAGAAAGTGTTGAGGAGATCGTAGGCGATAGGTTCTATGCTCGGTCCTATAAATACCGACACGGCGTCCGTTCAATGATTGCCATCGACGTAGACACTACTAAAGATGTCTGGGGTGTCCATGTTGGATGGTAGTCAAGGTTCAGATATAGGGAAAAAACCGAGTGTCAGACCTGTCAGTTGAAAATCAGACCAACACTACGTGGTCCGGATTCCACGTAAAGCTATAGGTCCCATAGTTTCCCTGACTATTGGGCTATTATTAAATGGCCCTTTTTTAATTAATCGAACTCAGATAGAAACAATGACTACACTCGTTCATCTACACTCATCATACTCATTCACCACTCATATTCACCCATATCTGTACGATCGGCGTCTTAGAAATGAATAATGAATAAGAAATGTACACAATGCTTATTTCATATAATAAGATGCTTTTCACATTTATACCGGAAATATTTCTAAGCTTAGTTTTTTTTTGTAACATTAATCAATTGCAAAAATGTATATTGACGTAGTTCAACACAATTAGTGGTATGTTATTACACTCAGAATCACTATATGTAAAAAATTATTTTGATTGAAATATATCCTATATGTTTGAAACATTCCTTAAATATGATTCAGATTAATCAACTTGTTACATTGGAAAAATTAAGTTAGTTTGATTTCTTTTTTAAATAAGTCACCCTGCGGTAAAATCTTCAAAGTTAGTTTTTTTTCTCTAGTTTAGGTTATTTGATTCCAGAGCCGTTCTACACAGAGTACAGGCCGTGAGGCGAGTGAAGAAACTCTGGCGAGTTTTGAATGTCAGTGGAATCGTACATTTTACTGGATAGGCACTTTAGCAAAGGACTGATGTTTGGCGGGTGGCTAGTACAACAGTAGCTACCGACTCTGAGAGGGGGAGCTTTCTCCCCAACTTGCTACATCCCCTCCTTCGCGCATCCAGAGTTTCTTCACTCGCCTCACGGCCATATACATTTAAATCAGGTGATCTATGCTTATTGTAGTTGAAGTTGGTAAGGAAGAGAACATATTCACAAACATTAGGCTATATTTGCAATATCCACTTAGACAATAATGGAACAGAACTTCAGCCAAAGCTTTTAGTCCCATTAAGTTTCCCCATTTGTTTTACTTTATACTCAGTAAGTTAATTATAGTTAATGGAAATTAGCTAGATTGTACAGTAGCAATGATGTATTTTACAACTAGAGTAGGTTGAAGGTCAGGTTAGTCCGTTGGTCCATGGAGCATGTATAATAAAAATGGCCTCTTCTAAGGAAGTGAGGTGATTCGAGTCTTATTTGGGCACTTTAAAGGTGTTAAACGTGAAAAAGTGAATTTTATTGCTCTACTTTCATCTAAAAACAGAAGTATTTCTATTTTATTCATGATTAGCCTTCTGGAATTGGCACTTGAAATAATAGATTACGTACCTTATCGTCCTCAATTCCTGTATAGTAATAAAGTTTACTATAGTTTCAACTATCAAGTAGTTATTTTCAAAACATCAAGAACGTTAAATCTTCATCTAACTTGATGTCGTCAAAGAATAAATATTAACATATTCGTCGTGAGTTCAGTGACGAATACCGGCCGGTAAACAAGGTTTTCTATGTACAGTACAATCGTGTTTAAATGTTGCTAGATGTGTTTTATGTTGATATTTATTCTTTGACGACATCAAGTTAGATGAAGATTTAACGTTCGTGATGTTTTGAAAATGACTACTTGATAGTTGAAACTATAGTAAACTTTATTACTATACAGGAATTGAGGACGATAAGGTACGTAACCTGTTATTTCTATTTTATTTTATTCTTTCTATACTCAATTAAAGCCATAAGGTATTAATTGTTCAGAAATTTAATAATATATTACTATTAAATCATGTACCATCAATTGAGTAGTGTTTGTCAAATTAAAATGAAGAATTTGATTACAATTTTAGGCTAACAATTGTTAACCTTCTAAAATCAATCGGCTGAAAATGCTTAATAGAGGTAGAAAAATAATTACGTACAAAAAAACCTATTTACCGGTACATCAGTTTAATGGCCATTTAAATTAAAACAATAGAACAAAACAAATGTATAAAAACAGCTAGTGTTTCATCAAAGCAACCATAGAAAGAACGGAAAAAGGACGATAAAATTCGTTAAAAATATACTTAAACTATGAACTAAGAAAATATAAAGATTTTGCGTGAACTTTCGAGGTACAGTCTGTTTATTTGTACGAGTACTATATATCAATATACTTATATTGATAAAATAAATTACCCTAAAACATAAGTCAGTTATTTGATATCTTCAATTTATTGAAAATATAAAAGAAAAAAAATAATCATAGCATAATTGTTTATCTTTTAAAACTCATTCAATTATCATTAACAATTAATTAGATTCAGCATTTTTCTCGAATACAAAAAGTTTACAAACATTAAGAACTGTATTCTCTATTGATTCAAATACAACTGAAGGAAATAAAGCATGGAACGTGTGAAATGGTAAAATAATAATAATTCATTTTTAATATGAAACTAAACATCTAAAATTGGAATAAAAAACTGCTTGAATAACATACTTTTTATTTAAAATACAAAGTTTATAGGTTGAACTCAATTATATTTTAAACAAATTATTTTACTTAGGTGACCATTAATATTTAATAAAATATAAGACTAATGCAACTTTTAATATAAAACAAAATTAAAACTTTTACAGATATAAGTTCTTGAAAAGGTAATACATTAATACAAAAAGGGGAAAACAACTGTATCAGTTTTCGTATTTCTTCTTCTGTCCTCTGTAATAATGGAAAATTATTTGTATTAAAATTTGTTCAAAATCCATTATTTTTCTAACAGCCTCTTAAGACTGACAAAACTAACGTTTTACAGTTTTGTAAAACAAAAATTTCTTTTTTTTTTAAGGATGCCTATTGGATGAATTAAATTTTTTTTGTAATAAGAAGGGCATCTGCTTCTCTCATATAATTAGTTTATGAAATGTGATGCAAGATATGCTCTTTTATTTCCTAATCGACTATTATCCAAATTTATAATAAGACTATATTATAATTTACAATAGTCGGTTTGTTGGCATAGTGGATAAAGCTTCGGATTGCGGAGGGCAAGGTCCAATGTTCGATCCCCAACTGAACTAACAATTGGCACCACCCGTTAAATGAAGTTCACGCACAAACCTTCAGGCCCATTTGAACTGGTTAGGTGAAGTTTAAAATTTTGAAATGTTATAATTTAATTCCATTTTATTAGTAGGCCGACAACTTTAGAATTTAAGATTATGTTTTATATGACTAATAATAACTGGTATTATAAATTAATTAATATTATTAATTTTGTTTCAGAAAATCTCAACTAAAATGGATCAGGCCTGCGGAATATTTTGGAGTGGAAATCCAAAATTAATGGACACTATTTTACTTGAATACACAAATTACCCTAAATCAATCTACCACAAAAATGTATAACTGAACAAAATCGACACTTTACCGCCGGAATATTGCAAACTATGGCTGATGATTTAAAAATAATTCATTTTAATACCCAAGGGTTTCAGAACAAATTGATCGGCATTAATAACTTTGTCAAGGTTCACAAACCAGATATTTTAGTGATCACTGAGCACTTTCAAAAGAATAATAACGACCTTGAGCAAATAAACGGGTACAAAATTGTGAACTCTTTCTGTAGAAAACATAACGAGAGAGGAGGAGTTGCAATATGGGCTAAAGAGGAGATTTCATGCAAACCGCGAAAAGATCTAGACAGGCACAGGAAGGAGAGAGAGTTTGAACTGGTTAGTGTCAGTGTGGGGGATGACGTTGTGGTGACTGGTGCCTACCGGCCTCCGTCTACAAGCATTCTAGACTTCCACACTCATCTGGGACGATTCATCGAGAAGATAAACAAAGAGCCGCACATCAAACATGTGCTAACAGGGGATTTCAATATTGACAACAGCAAACCAAACACGACCAGACATGTTCTGACAGAGAACGATCTGATGTTCCACATTACAAAGAAAACGCACAGAAAAGGCCGGTGTATTGACAACTTCATCACGAACTTTGACTCAGCAAAAAGTCGCGTTATTAAGTCAAAAATTAGCGACTTATCGGATCATCATCCGATTGAAATTATAGTTAGAAAAGAAGCATCGTTAATTGCCAAGAGACAGGATTCATATCTTTACAAGTTGTTTAAGAAAATGTTCGAGAAAAAAGCTGCCGAGCTTAAAATGGAGATGGAAAAGAAAAGTGTATCTCAGGTGAAACCATCTCAATCAGTTATTTACAACATGTTTTCGAATTTGTTCTACAATAGATCTAGCTATAATAGTTCTATATCCAAATCAAATAGAGCTGATAAGTCAACAAATTCTTTTAAAAGGAAAGATTTACATGCTGAATATAAAAATGCAGAACCTTCATCGTTTTGGTCAAAGTTGGTAGCATTTATAAATCCATGGAATACAGAAACCCCAACAGACCCCAACAAATCACCAAGATCATCTTTCAAACCAACAGAAACTATAAAAGAACAAGTTCGTTCACACGAAACTGCAGTAACAAATCCATCGTTCTTTTCCAAAATTGTCACGCTAATATCGTTCGCTTTTCACTTGTTTAGACCGGAATCGAACAATAGTATAGAATCTGATTCCACAATACATAAAAATACACCTAAGAAGAATACGAACGAATTAAAAAAAGCACCAAAAGATGAAGATCAACCAATTATTTATAGCTTCTTTTCAAAAATGTTTAAGAACATTTGAACTTTACTTCAACTACTGATTATGTGAAACATTATGTACTATATATTTTTTGCTCATATGCCAATGGAGTTGCTCATATGCCAATGGAGTTTCAGACTGCATTATTGAAATGAGGTACTGAACAGCCTCATGCAAATCACTGTTAAATAATCACTGTTTGATAATAACTATATTTTATTTACCGAATGTCCTTACTTGACATGAGCGCACTAAGAGACATTTGAGTCTAGCTGTGACACATGGCATTGCCAAGAAGTGTGCGTTTGACGTACGACAGACCTTGAAGATGTATTTTTAGTTGTTTCAAATAATAATACAATGGAACAATATGTAAATCATTTGATTAAAAACAATCTATAATCAATAATACAAAGTCAACGATCATAATATTTTTACTCATACTAAAATTTTCAATATCAAACTAGAAGGTTAAAAAGCAGGCGTAAAAAAGGAACTGGCAACAATACAACACGTAGAGGCGTTGCTATGTTTGCAGCTGGCTTAATTGTCACACCATTCGTCCTCGCATTCTTAAACTCCTCGTAGTTCCAGGATTTGCTGTCAGAGTGCTCTGAAGTCATGTACGAAGTAAAAATAAAGTACAACAATAACCAAGTGTATAATATAAATAATAACGAAATTATACTTGTAACTCTAATTAAACACTTTTAGAAGATACATTTGCATATCGTGTTACAAAATGAATGCAATGAAATATTTAAGTCATAGACACTAATAATAATATTTACCAAAATGGTACATTAAATTTTGTATATTTTTACATATATAAGATTTTTGCTTTTATTTTATAAACAACTAGGTGATCCCGGCGGACGTTGTCTCGCCTTTCATTTTCATAAAAAGTAAACTGCAAAACAAATAATTATTTATTTTTTATTTTCACGTTTCACCACATGTTTTAATTACCGAGGAAAAAAGGTTAACACCAAATGCAGATCACCTGATCAAGTAAAAGTAGTGTGTGCTACACTCTCAAGGTGAAATGTAGAACTACAATAAATCAAAACATATTCAGTACTGTTGTTGTGAGAACTTCAATCTACTTATGGCATGTGAAACTACATTAAACCACACAGTCATATGTTTTTTGTAAACAATTCAGATTCTCCATTTGAATAACATGGGATCTTTAGGAGCCCGTGGGGCGGGACCCTGTGGATGGATCTGCATCAAACTTCACAAAAACTATCTCGGCAGTATACAGGACAACATCCTAAAGTTTCATGGCGATCAGTTGGATGGTTTGGCAGCGCATAAACTTCAAACATATATATATACAAACATCCTCTTTTGTAAATATATATACCTCAACAACATTCAAACATAGGCCTATTACAAGTTTACTGGAATTAACTATATTATAAGTTTACAGTCTGTATGCACGCTCTGGTTGGCAGTTGACATAGCTGGCAGATCACAATAATAATAACAGTTTGACTACAGAGTCTAGCAGTTGTGTTTTGGACGCAAATTACCATGGGTTAGTGAAGTAAAGATCGTCGTAGATCTAGCGAATCCAATGTTCTTTTGTGGGTTGTATCTTTTTTTTACAATTGACAAAAATATCCTGTATTTACGATACGTTTTGTTATAATCGTTGAATAAACAGCCCACACTTGATGGCTAAACATTAACCGAGTAAATCTCTAAAGATTGATTTAAATTAATTTCAATCCTGATTTTGTGTATGATTAAAAAAACCATCAATGGCAAAACTTGGTTTTAGTTTTATCACACAGTTTTATGAAATTTTAATACAAGCTTAACAGTAAAAATTTGTTAACTTAAATAACACATTATTTAAATAGTGAACTTTCTAAATTATGTTCCAGCACTCAATGACTTTTAGTACAGACTAGATACTAGTAATTATTGTGAAATAATTTTAAAGTACATTTGTTTAGTGAAGTAACGACTACCAGTAGCAGTAGCATTGTAATCAGAGACTTAGAAACAGTGTTATGGTTAACAGCTCTAAAGTCATATTGTCAATTACGGGAAGTAAACACATATCTTTATTATTATATGCTAAATAAGGAACTAAATGTATTACACTTTCTTTACCTTTTTTTAACTGAACACCATTTAACAACTTAACAATCGATTATTAATTATTGTCAGCCTGCACTGTAGCTTAGTAATGTAATCCAGCTACTTGGAGATCAGTTGATGAGGAGATTGTAGGCGATGGGCATAGCTAAATATATATATATATTTTTTTAAAATTAATAAAATTGTATTTCATGATGATGCCAGCCAGAATTTCCGGTGAAAGACCTCGCAGAAAAAGTAATTTAGTTGTTTCAATTATTGGTCAGTTTAATAACTTAGTGTGAATAAAAGTAAATGAATTGGCAATATCTTATTAAAATTATATAGGTTGGTTATGGATACATTTTTGTAGAAAGTAAGACCACCTATTTACTCCACGAACGATATTCTTTTGTAAATGCACCGAGCACTTGATATCAATAGTCAG
The DNA here is from genome assembly GCA_035578905.1 of Stictocephala bisonia. Taxonomy (NCBI): domain Eukaryota; kingdom Metazoa; phylum Arthropoda; class Insecta; order Hemiptera; family Membracidae; genus Stictocephala; species Stictocephala bisonia. The sequence goes on from JAQJVL010000009.1 coordinate 1,940,250, forward strand.
GAATTTATTTTATAATAACAAGTGTTATGAGACATCTAAACATATTATAGCACACTACTCTTTATAAACATTTTTGTTCTTTACAAACACATTTCTTGATGACTTCATAGTCCTCGTACTCATACCTCACTAGCCAAACTTACACTCCTCATACTCACACCTCACCAGTCAACCTTACACTCCTCATACCCACACCTCACCAGTCGACCTCACACCCATTATACTCACACCTCACCAGTCGACCTAACACTCCTCATACTCACACCTCACCAGTTAACCTTACACTCCTCATATCCACACTTCATAAGTCGACCTCAAACTCCTCACAGTTACACCTTACCAGTCGACCTCACACTCCTCATACTCACACCTCACCAGTCGACCTCACACCCCTCATACTCAAACCTCACCAATCGACCTCACACCCCTCATATTCACACCACCTCACCAGTCGGACTAACACTCCTCATATTCACATCGTACCATTCGACCTCACCCTCCTCATAATCACCCCTCTTAAGTCGACCTGACACTCCTCATATTCACATCGTACCATTCGACCTCACACTCCTTATACTCACACCTTACCAGTCAAGTTAACTTCCAAGCGCAGGTACCAGAACAAAATGGATATTTTCACGTACACTTTGTGTATTAAGACTGTGAATAAATCGAGTTTTGAGATTTGAAGAGGTCAGATTGAGATTGGAAGTGACTGCGGGTATTCTTTTTCGAAGACCATTATCCGTAAAATAATCCCCAAACGACAAAAGTGTACACATGACTACGTCACGAGAGTGTTGAAGGCAAAAAGAAGAAAATATCGATCTCGTCACACGACCACTTATCATAGACAGCCATAAAATTCAAGGGTTGAGTGAGCTTACTCTCGAAGTTATGAGGGAAAAGGAGACGTAAACTGACGGAGGTTTAATTGGTGGAAATTCCATGTAATGAAATCCTGATAAAATCGTAATTCTGAATACGCATAAATATTTTACAGTCACAGAAAAAAAAGAAAACACAGATCTTGATGATCTTCAGTAGTTCTTACGTCTAACGACCATTTACACACATATATTTTATGACACTTTTGTTGCCAATCCATATGCGTGTTTACTAAACATCAGACTCATGAAAATGAAACACTGGATCACACTACATACATTACTCATAGGGGATGGACACCCCAGCCAGCCACCCGCGTACTCGTCCACTCAAGGGTTAGTGCCTCTCGCCCTTTACATGCACGATTCACTTCTTACTATACACACAGCTATTGATTCCTCTCCCACCCATTAGAAATTATCTAATGTTGATCTTAAGTCATCTATAGTAAAGGGTAGGTAGGCGGTAAGTTGCTCATACACTTTGGGAGGGGAAGTAGGAGGATAGAAAGGTGGATTGTTTTGGAGGATTATCCATGACAAGGGTGAGCATGTCTTTAAAAAATTGGAGAATTAGCAAGAGAACAAATGAAAACATCTGATTTCTAAAACTGCGTTAAACTGGAAGTAATTTTAAATTTAGTTTAATTCATTTCATGATTGCTTTAATCGAATTATAAAAAGTTAGTTTTAAGACTGTAACGTATTGTATTGTCATTAGATATTTATGGTTATATTGTTTTTTTATTTTATATGTTCTTATTGAGATTAAAGAATGATAATTATTAGTTGTTAATAATTTAGTTTCTTTTTAAAACTATTTCAATCTTATAAAGCAGTTGTTAGAATTGTTATAAATCAGTTGCTAGTTGTTATAATCTTCAGGCCATACTTAAGACAGCTGTATTAATTAGAAAAATATAATTTCCTTTTTTGTTTTATTACGTCTTATTGTACAAACTTTTGCACTTATACTGTTTTTTAAATTGTATTTATTATTAATTGTTCATTTCAGATTAAAGACTGAACCAAATATTAAGGTAATCAAAACAAGCATTCTACCTTTAAAAAAATTTATTCTTAAGACATACTGTACGCTTATACCGTCTCTTTGTACTGCAAGCGAAAACAATTTAAAATACTTAAAAAGAATTCTAATCCTCCTTCAGTAAAGTTTACCAGTGTTTACAAGGAATTACATGACATTCAGAATACACAAGAGGGGGAGGGTGAGAATGTCGACAGGACGCCATGTTTGCTCATTGGTATGTTAGGACACGCCAACCCCTTATCGAAGAATTCTCCTCAATTCCCCCAGACTAACTTTTATATCAACATCTTATCTTCTTTTTCTTTTAATCAACTGTTTTTATTTTATATGTGCTAGCAATTATAGTAAATAGTCTTATACTGGTTCTGCTTTCATAAGCTATAATAACAGTTATGAACCAAAATTTATGTTATTTATTTTAAAAATTATGTGATAGAAAAACTATGTATATACAAAATATGATTGCCTTGTAGCTCACTGCTAATGTTTCTGTAATTTAACAGCGGCATAGGCGGCTCAAGGCTGAATATTCTGGAGGGGGGGGGGTTAGAATCCCAAGGGGTCTAGGGAGTACATCCCCCAGGAAGAACTCTGGGGGTTCTCCATCGGAAAATTTGAAAAAATACGATGCAAATATATGCATTTTAACGCTTTTTAGAACTAACATTTTCATTTCCACACTGTACAAAATTATAGCTTAAATGTAAACAAATTTAATTTCAAGCATTAAAATTGTTCATTGTTTTATCTGTCCATAAAACCACAAGTGACTTAGCTTTAGACCAAGAACAATCAATGCATTTTGTGAAACAACATTGATTTTATCTACATTTTATTACTGTTTAGTTTCATCTTTTCATATTCGTTTAAAATTTCAAAATGAATGCTAATTTGCGTATTGGATGAAGACAGCTAAGTAACATGTTAAACCTATTATAAATATATCAATCAGCGTCTAAGGAACTCTAGAAATAAGCAGTTCTTGTTAGACAACTAAAACAGGTTATAAGCCACTTCTGAAATAAGAAGGATTAGAGTTAAAGGTTGACACAAATCAAATGCTCAGATTCTACTACGCTAGAAACATATTTAAGTATAGCTATGTATAACTGTACATCACAAATCCTTCTCTCAGAAAAGAAGCATAAGTCACAGGGACGGATTTATACATATTTCACTCCTACTGTAGGCACTATTCTTACTGCCGCCTCCTTGAAACATGCCACATCTTTGCTAAAGTCATTATTTAAATAGAAAAAAAAATCTAACGTGTCCATAAACGGGAGTTCATAAAAACGCCGAGAGTTACTTTTTTAGATTTTAATTACATTTGAAAAAGTATATACTCTTATAAACTAAAATAGATAGGTACCAGATAATTGGTATAAACTTCGCCCCCTTGCCTAACGTTAAAAATCTCACCATTTAACTACATAATAATATATAAAACTTTACTACAAGTCAAGTGTTAATGGAATTTATCGTTGAATTGAATTAAAATAAAGTATGTAAAGAGACACCTAAATAAAAACAGATTTTCAATTAATAGAATTTACATCGAATGTTTGGACGAAACATTTATTTAATGTAGATAAAAGTAAGGAGAAAAATAATCTTCGAAACAGCTGTTCAATTAATCACATAGCCAGATTTTCTGTAAACAACCTTCAAAAGCTTGAGTTGTGGTTTCTGGCCTTCGGCCTCCAATCTCAACTTAGTGGGGTGGTAACTAAAATATTTTTAGATGTAATTTTGACCTTTACTGAAAATTTAATCAAAATCATTAAAATAAAGCTTGAAAAATTGCATTTAAAATTTTTTTCCCGTACAAAAAAAGTTATAAATCCAAACATATTAAAGCTAGGGATGTACGTACGGTTTTAACTAAAATAGTTTAAATTGTCATTTATATATTTCCTGAAAATTTAACCAAATAGGTGAGAGCTGTTTTTGAGAAAATTAAATTATTGTATGTTTTTGTCCGTAGAAATAAAAAAATCAAAAATTTCAAAAAAGTTAAAAAATGTTTTGGATATATTAGCTAAATACCCATACATATAAAAAATTCTTAAAAATCGATCCATTTGTTTGGTTTCCAGCGAAGTGCACTGACACAGGTTTTTTTTCAAAAACCCACTTTTTTGGTTCACAGAGCCTTAAAATGAAATTGTAGACCAAATTGTAAAACAAATTTTTTTACGATCACAATACTTTCTCCATGCTAACGCATGAGGGAGAAATTAAAATACATTATCATTGAAATACTTGAATATAACAAGAAAGATTAACAAATATAAACCAATATCTCTGGTAAGTCTTTATTATGTTTTCTTACATTGGTTTCTTCATACTTAACCACTGTGAACTCCTCTATTAAGTTTTTTTTACATTATTGCACCACCGATCAAGTTCAGCTTGCGTGAGTAGAAGAGCCTACGAGTTTAGTTTATCTTCATTCATTCTGGATCTAAGGCTAGATTTTATTCTTTTTAGCACATAAAATGAACGTTCTACTGAGCAGTTTGAAACAGCTGTGCACAAATACATACGAATGGCTATGTCTATGTTGGTAAATGTCAATTGGAGATTTTAACTCTAATGAGCTTTATCATCGATAAGGGAGTTCTTAAAGCCTCTGTTACACGCGGTCACTCATCCGACGAGCGACCAAGTGTCCGCGTGTAACAGGCTTAACACAGCCACTCTTTAGAGGTTAGATGAGTGTATGCCCTCATTTAAAAGTGATTTTTCTAGATCATTTTAATAGGTAGATTTAAGTTTTTCAGCCCAATCAATAATAGTTTCAAGTGAAGACGTCGATAGATTGTTAAAAACTGAGAACTTATCAACAATAACGTCATAATTGTTTTTGCGCTTCAGTAAAGTTGAATTGAGTTCGTTAAGAACAACATAATATTATGTTTATAATCTAAATTGTAATATAATATATTAATAATATTCATAATATAATGTTTTATAACGGCCTGTAAGGATCAATTTGTTTCGTCTACCTAGATTTTCCTTTTTTTCTGACTTTTGTAACACGTCTCATACTCTAAATCACAAAGTTTATTGGCTCGTTCCTCATACATATGAAAAATTTCTCTGTTCGAAGGGAAAAACATTGATTTTTAGTACTTTTGAAACAAATTCCTACTTTTAAATTTTGTAAATAAAAATCTATGAAGGTTACAACTTCGAGATTTTAACCAAGTTTTAAGAGGTTAGTTTTTAATAGTTCTTAATTGTATAATTAATTGTTAGGCTACTTTGACAAAAAAAGTTCTTGTAATTATTGTAAACCCTAGCATTATCTGGATCGGTTAATCGCACACATCCAAATCGGCTTCAAAATAGTGGATTATAGATAGTAGGGATATGTCTACTTTTTGAAAAGTTTGACTAACGTCGACAGTCGGACCAGCCGGCGTACATCTTCTTGGCTGAGGAGGCACCCGTCAGGCTATATCGTCCGCCCCTGAGGTATGCCACTGGGGGCACTAGTCTAGTGTCCTAATGGGAAATACGCCCCTGATGAATTATAGGCTGTTTTAGTAATCATTTAAAGGTTTGTATTCATTGGTTTTAGTTACATAATGAATTTGAGGATCCACTTGATGACTAAACCTGTTTTCTTTGTTTAAAGTGTTAAACAAATAAAATCCCATCATATTTACAATGAATAATATGATTTTAGAACAATAATAAAACATATTTACAGTTTAAGAAATGAAAGATAGCCTACTATGTAAACTTAAAACTAAACAGCTGCTTTACATCAAGAAATAAAAATGTTAACATGAGTAATAGAATTAATTAATTATTGGTTCGAGAAAGTATAAATATAAACACATCTAGTGCCTAGATAATAAAATCAATAATTTATAAAGCAATTGAAAATATTGAATGAAGTTTCATTGACTCTATGGAAAGAAAGTAAGGTCCATACCAAAGTTGTATTGTAGCCTAAAAGTCTATTTAAAGTGAAGTTTCCTCGGCTTCATGCTAAACCTCACCACTACACTGTGTGTATTGACTCTTTGCTTCAAAATCCCCTTTTCAATATGCAACAAGGCCAGATTTGAAAACCCGTCTTGTGTCGTTGAAGTTCTCAGGCAGTTTTTTATCCTGCTCATAGCTGAGAAGCTTCTCTCACAAGACGCTGAACTGATGGGGATGGTGGCAGCAACTTTGAAACATTTGAAGAGTTTCGGAAACGTCTCTTTAGTTACAGTTTAATCATCATTTCATCTCTGTTTTTATTGATGAAGGTGTTGTATCACAATTTACCTAGACTACTATTAGTGTTACTACTGTAACTTGAGGAGGATATGCGGTAAGCCATTTGATAATCAACTTTGTTGTAAGAGTGTGATAAGAATAAATAATAAATAATTTTTTCTCTTAAGTTTTTTGGGGGAATAAGCTCCCAAGCCCCCCTAGTGGTGCGTAATAAGAAATTATTTTTAAATAATTAAAATGGAACTAGATATTATTGACATTAGATTTATAAGTTAATATCCTTGTGAATAAAGAACTTAAATTGACTAAACCATTTAAAATACTATATGCACAAAAACCTTATGTGAAATGAAATTCCTTTCATTTTATTTAAATGTAAAGAGGGATAGCCAGCGGCCGAGTAGGCCAAGGTGTCAGGACTTTGTACCTAAGTTAGAGTAGTGCAGGTTCGAATCCTGGTCTTGTCTGTTAGTTTTTATTAGTAATATTCACCTTGACTGTACTGGTTCTCTGTCTTATAAGGTCCCCGCACAGATCAATAGTATATGGGGAATGGGTGGAGTAAGGTTAAATAAAAATATCGTACTGTCCTTAAAAAAAGAAATTAATAAAATCTTAGACAGTGAGTTTTCAAATATAGTATAAAATACTGAATACACACACTGAACTTGCACACACATGTAATTTTATTACAGTTAGTGGATTTAATTTAAATAAAATTAAGCATCTCTACGGTAGATAATACCATTTACTGACTTCACCCATAAAAACTCATTAAAGTCTACTAGCACGAGACCATTCGGGACATTTTTGCCCCAAGTGTATTAAGTTAAATGTTGTGTTCCAAATTAAATTCCTCCCCAATGACATTCCAGACTCCGTGAGGCTCTGCTCAAGTTGAAAATTGCGTTCCGCCAGAAAGTAAAGCTATTTTAACCTGTTTTTCTCCACTATTTTATGAGAACAGACTTTATTGTTTGAATTAGGTAAAAATTGTAATTTGAAAAAATCTGCTCGAAACCTAACACGAGAACAATAATTTACAAATACACAATTTAACAATGTTTTTTAACTGAATATTATTTTTAAGATCATATCATGTATGAAGAGCGAATTACCACCGATTAGTTCAGTTTGGGATTCGATACTGGGACAATGGATCTCCTAGTCCGAAGCATTATCCACCCATCCACCACGTCATTGTATTTTGTTCATTGCATTTCTGTAACAGTGTATGGTATTCTAAGGTGCTTCATTATCTCCATTAGAAGTAAACATCACACAACTCAAATTTATTACTATTTATTACTATTATACAAATACTAGGGGACACCCCTGCATGCTTCACGTGCCAACCCCGGCTCTCACTGTTGTCGATACACCTCGGCCTTCGGCCTCGGCATGTGACTTTTGACTATAAATGAGTAGATTAACTGTATAATGTAAAATCACAATATTAAATTTATTTACAGTATCTCAACCACTGTACTTTTTTGCGTTGCTACCTATTTATTATTATTAGTACCCAATAATACTACAACAGAGTAGCGACACTCCCATTTAATTGCAGTGCAACGCTAGCGCTCCTAATGGCAGGATCATACAAAACACCTGAATACCGTCGTTTTGAATTGTGTCTTGCAAATAAGTGGAATAATATCAAAAGAAAAAAGGCTGTGACAGGTTATTTTTGACATTTACTAATGACAGCTGAGAATTTAAATAATACAGAAATACACGCTTCACGTTCCCGTCGCTACGAGTGCTAGTGCCGTGCTTGTCGCAAACTTTATATAGGCTGAGGCATACTTAGCCTATTTCAAACGTGTTCAATTCATTTGTTATTGTTTAACAGCTGAACTTTAAACTCTTAATGCACCAATAAGATAATGTCAAACATACAATATAAAACACAATTTTAAAAATTCTCATAAATTCCAATAAAATGATTTAATTTGTGAGTACCTTTCACCTACAATGTAGGCATCATCAGACAACAACTAAATTCTAGTTTTAAAAAAATTGTTTAAAATTAGAATTTAGTTGATGTCTGATGGTGCCTACATTGTAGGTGAAAGGCCTCACAAATTAAATCATTTTATTGGAATTTATGAGAACATTAAAAATTATTTACAATTTCCAATAAAGAACACAAAGAAAAAATAAATAAAACGTGTTTATTTATTTACAAAACAGCTGTTATTAATTTATTAAAATCAACCCAATATTATTTTTATGGAAAAAGGAAAATGTTTAGGGGCTGTTTGTACCCCTTATAATTGAATTTCAAAAAATCCTTTCTTAGTAGGTCTCTTAAATACTAAAGTTTATTTCCTTTAAAATTTCGAGTAAGTAGGTTTGGTAGTTTTTGAGATTTGGTGATGAGTGAGTGAGTCAGTGGTATTTGGCTTTAATATATATATATATATACATATATACATATATAATTAGGGGACACCCCTGCACGTTTCGTATGCCAACCCCGAATCTCGCTGCGCTCGATAGACTTCGGCATTAAACTTTGACTATAAATAATTAGATTAACTGTATAGTGTAAAATCACAACACTAAATTTATTTGTGTGCATTTCAATATTTGTTTTTGTTTAACAGCTGAAGATTTAAACTCTTAAATGCATCAATAGTCCATTGAAATGTTACATTTTTTAGGCCTCACCTTGCGATTTTTAGAGAACGCAATTTTATTTTTTTGATGTGTAGGGGGGGTAAGTGTAAAGCTAAAATCAAGTTTGTGGGGTCGCCACCCTTGTCCCACGGCCGCCATCTTGAAAATAGGGGTTGAAACGGTTTTTACGATATATCTCCTAAACTATTTATCTGATAAAAAACATTTGCTAACGTTTTTTGTTGCTAATTAAATTCTCAATAACTTTGGTCCAGTAACTTTTTGTCGTAAAACTATAAATAAAAAAGTTATAAGTGAAAATGTTCAGAAATTCGAGAAAAAAATTTATATTTTTCGATATAACTTTTTTTTAATCATTTTACGAAAAAACGATATCAGACCATTTTTGTAGACCGTTTTTTAAGGAACAACTTTTATAAGCAACATTTTTTCATTTAGTCAATAGCTAAGGTTTTACAGCGCTCCGAAGTGAGTACTATTTTTCAGTACTCTTAACTATACATATTTTATACATGGGTACTAATAATGTGTCATCAGTTATTTATTTATTTTTTTTATTGTGTTATTATAATTCTTTTAATTAGTAATTTTGCAATGTTATTAATAATTAATTATTGACTCTTTTCCACTCCATTACAGAATTTTACAATTATTGATTTTTAAAATAATTTTAAATGTGACGGCCGTTACCGAGAATGCTGTCCAGGTAGAAAATACCCAAGCGACCATTAGGGAACAATAGAACAGCTGCTATTATTATTATCATTATTTCTATCCTCTCTTACTGTACGAATAGCTGAGATTATTGTGTTGAAGTTGTCGTTCAACTTATATCTTTTAGTTGTGCTACATATTTCTCTACGTGCGGATGTATTAATTTCGAATGATTTTAGACTCGATTTTAACTGCAGTGAAAAATATTCTTTTTTTATTAGCATTTAGACTTTTTAAGCGTGCTTTTTCTATTATTCCATCATGAGTGATTGTTTTATTTGTAAAAAACCTTTAGGTGAAAATAAAATAAGAACTGTGAAGGCAAAAGGTGTAAAAACTTTACTAGACCGAGCTGTAGCAAAAAATGATGAGGTTAATGAACAATTTTTACGAACTGTTTCGGAAGTTACTGTACATATTGCGTGTTATTGTTATTACGTGGACAATCGAATTATACGACACAACTTCAGCTCCTTACAATATCGGTAAAATGAAATTTGTGAAAACCCTGGAAAAACATATAGAGTTTGCAAGTGGAACGGCTTTGTTTCTCAACAAGAGAGTTGACCCTGCTTTGCTCACTGTAATTGGTGAACGTTTTTTTATCTCTTTATACGGTGGTAATGAAGATGATAATTCTCTTGACAGCCTAAGATACAAACAATTCGCCAAGGCAGTGACAAAAAGTACATTTAATTTATCTTCACTTCCTCCAACACAAGACACAGCTCGCTTTCATACTTTCCGAGTCTACCATCAGGTCCAGTCGTGGCTTGGTAATAATAATGATCCTGAAGACTGGGGCTGGAAAAAATGTGGAAAATTATTGATGCCAGTGCAGAGCTCTAAACCTCCAGCACCCCCTGAGCTTCTTAAATTGATCTTTTGTAAATGCAAAGGAAACTGTGGAGCAATGTGTGGATGTCGAAAAGCAGGGCTAAAATGTTCCGCAGTGTGCTTTCATTGTTCTGGAGAGACTTGCAGTAACGTAATGGAACTCTCAGAATTAACAAATGAAAATGACTTTGATGATGAACCGCTGACATTGACACCCCTTCCTTCTCCAGTTCTCCCACTGATATTTGATTTAGAAAACCGATCAGATGCTGAGCTGCAGCCTGGTCCATCGAAAAGACCGAGGACGGAGTAGTTCAAATTTATAAAATCACCGTGGATTAGGCCTGGACAGCATTCTCGGTAACGGCCGTCACATTTAAAATTATTTTAAAAATCAATAATTGTAAAATTCTGTAATGGAGTGGAAAAGAGTCAATAATTAATTATTAATAACATTGCAAAATTACTAATTAAAAGAATTATAATAACACAATAAAAAAAATAAATAAATAACTGATGACACATTATTAGTACCCATGTATAAAATATGTATAGTTAAGAGTACTGAAAAATAGTACTCACTTCGGAGCGCTGTAAAACCTTAGCTATTGACTAAATGAAAAAATGTTGCTTATAAAAGTTGTTCCTTAAAAAACGGTCTACAAAAATGGTCTGATATCGTTTTTTCGTAAAATGATTAAAAAAAAAGTTATATCGAAAAATATAAATTCTTTTCTCGAATTTCTGAACATTTTCACTTATAACTTTTTTATTTATAGTTTTACGACAAAAAGTTACTGGACCAAAGTTATTGAGAATTTAATTAGCAACAAAAAACGTTAGCAAATGTTTTTTATCAGATAAATAGTTTAGGAGATATATCGTAAAAACCGTTTCAACCCCTATTTTCAAGATGGCGGCCGTGGGACAAGGGTGGCGACCCCACAAACTTGATTTTAGCTTTACACTTACCCCCCCTACACATCAAAAAAATAAAATTGCGTCCTCTAAGAAACGCAACCCCAAATGTAACTTTTCAATGGACTACAATAGGATACTGTCAAATATATAAAATAAACATATTTATTCATAATACAACTGTTATTAATTTACTAAAATAAACCCAATGTTAGTCTTATGGAAAAAATCAAATTTTGAAGGGCTATTTGTACCCTTTAGGAATGAAATTTTGAAAAATTGTTTCTTAGTGAGTCCCTCCGATACTAAAGCTAACATCCTTTAAAATTTCGTAGAAATCCGTTCGGTGGTTTTTGATTTTTTGTAATGAGTGAGTGAGTCAGTGGTGTTTGGTTTATATATATATATATATATATATATATATATATATATATATATAGATTATAATAGATTATAATAGATCCTCCTCAGACCAAAGGGAGTCACAAAGGATCCTTCTATGTATCCCTCTGGTTCCAGGAAAATAAACGTGGTTTACCGATATCAGTCCCCATAATATTTGTACATATATTATAAAAATTTGTTTGATAGTCACTTGTATTGTATTTATACTAACACATAATATGCCGACCAAGGAACTTCAATATCTCATCCAACTCTGTCAGATATACAGGTGGTGTAAAACTCTCACTACACCCTTTTGGTTATTGTTCCATAGACTTAAAGAAGCTAAAAACTAGTTGTATACAGTGTTTTTAGAGCGAGCACACAGTTAGAGTAGTATATAGAGATGACCTCCACCCACCCATACACGTACGGGTCTCTATTTCCCTCTATTATGCACTTCATAATGAGAATGTATGAAATGAAACTTTTAAATTTGGTTTATTTTGTTTACTATTATTTTTAGGGGGATTAACGAACACTTTTATCTAAGGTTTGTAATTTTGGGAAGATGAAGAGTTACTGAGTAGAGGAAAATATAACACTCGTATGAATATTGTTAATATGAAATGAAATGGGTGGGGTGGAGGGGAGTAGATGTATCTTAAGAAACCATAGTCACATATTTTACGGAAAGACTAAATACGCGTCGAACTGGAACAGTAAAATAGAGAATCTTAAATATGACAACAAAGAAGGCGTGTAAAAGAACATTTTGTGAAAGCAGTATTTACAATTCTCTACAGTCAACATTCAGAGAAGAAATACAAACATCTCTCTTTACTTAACACTTCATGTTATTGACAAGCAGCCTTTGAAAGAACGAGATAAAATATCCATCGTGGTTTTCAGACTTAAGAACAACACGCCTACATTTATGTGACTCAATACCATTTTTAAAATAACAGATGAAGATTTTTGTTTACAATGAGGTAAAAAGCATTTACTCTCATGGATTCAGTATTTGGGTCTTATTTATTGACTTTAATTGATATATAACATAAAAAAGCCACTGAGAGTGTAGCAATACAGTTATATTACATATTACACGCACTTTAAAGTAATATAACAATTAAGTGTGTCTCAAAGTTCACTCACCAACAACAGTAACAAATTATTTTGTATTCTAAATTACCATACCGTCATACTGAAATATACATTTACGAATTAATAGCAACATTATAGAAATCAGGTGAAATTTAAAGACAATTTTATGATATAACAAAATGTATATGAAGAAAAAATTATATCTTAATATAAATAAAACTTATGCTAAAACTATCCATCGGCATGAACAACTTGACAAACAAAATAAAGACGCAAATATCAAGTAATAACAATAATAAGTTTAACTATGGGATTTGTTAAGAGTTTCAGTCAATCTGTCCAGCATTGACTAAAATTATATTGATGGGGCAACATTGACTAAAATTATATTGACGGGGCAACATTGACTGATTTTAATATATATATAATGAATCCTGTTATGGTTTACTTCAGTTTACAACGTTTAAAAAAATTAATAATACTAATTAGTTTGAAAACAAACGTCATTGAGTGATAATTCTCCAATCCAACTTGTTTAGTAAATTGCTCTTATATTGATAAAAATAAATACTATACTATTACAAAAATTGATGAGGAGTATATATTGTGCAGACGAGACATTGTGTTGATAAGAGAGTGATAAGATAAATTTGTCCTTGAGAATCGTACTAAACAGGACTAACAGGGGTCTGGCACGAGAGGAGGGGGAACGGCAAAGTCTAACTAAGACTACAGACAGTTACTGTCAAGATGCTTACCTACCAATTTTTGTATGTTTGGTAGGTACTAAACTTAACTATCTTCTTTCGTAAAGTTTAGTAAAATTACAAATCTTTAATAGCTCTTTATACACATACAGTTTTTTTACGTACTTTTAGCCTGAAACACTGAAAATTGACGACAATAAACCTGTGATTCAATTAAACATTTTTTGTAATTAGAAGGGTATAGTTGATTACATATACTATTTTTTATCTTTGTCGATACACATATACAACATATGCCATCTTATAAAACTAATTAAAAGCGAAAACAAATCAAGCAGCCTAACATTGCTTCAAAATAATAGCGTTCTTATAAAATATTGGATTTATGAGGAGATTTATGAGCTTGACTATTTAGTTATTGAGTTTATTAAACTACTAGCCAAAAGAGCTAAAATACTAACCCTTGATTTGCTACGAGGTGGTTCTCTATGCTTGCTTACTCTTATCTATGTGGTTATCTCTAAACAAACACGTCAACAAGCTCAACCTGTTGCCTTCCTTGAAGTTTTAAAGCCTAAAAACCCATAAAAGTCAAATTTAGGGGAATGAAAAGTAGTGCAATCATGTTAGAGCTAAAAGATATGACCTTAAAAATGTCATGAAAAATGAAATGAATTAGCCAAGTGTTTGGGTTATGTATTATATTTTGTAATGGCTGTTTGAAATAAATTACGGATTAAACTTCAAACAATCCATTATAGAAAAAAGAAACGTTGAGGGGTTGTTTCTACCACTTAGGACCAGAATTTTAATAAATCCTTTCTTAGTGGGTCTCTATGATACAAAAAGGTAACTTCAGTCCTAAAGTTATGATGAGTGAGTACATCGTTTTAGAATTGTATACATTAACCGAGAAAAAAAGTCCTAACCCATTTTCCTTCACTTTTAAGTGCGTCATGTAAAATATTTAGGTTGGAAATGTGGGCTAAGTTATATTTAAAAGTAACCTGAAAATAAAAATGGACGCAGGTCTTTATAAATTTATTAAAAAATATGTTCCAATAAAGATACAAGGGTACTTCTTTGACCAGAATGTTTGTAATTGAGTACTTTATCAGAATCCAAAAGTAATCTCATATGTCTAAAAGTCCAAAAAGTAATCACATAATTTTTAAAATTAAAAAAGTTTATTTTGTTTAGCAAAATTATTTATTTTTGTTGTACGCTTACAGGACGTAGAAAAATATGTTACATGTGGGAAACTGTGTTATTGAAGTCTAAATTTAATCACCTATAAACACAGGAAAAAATAATAACAATCGCATTGAAAATAAAAAAATTATATCATGAAATATTTTGTTAATACTGTCAGATTTGTCCATTAAAATTAACTCTCTGTTCTTTTCATGACATTATATTCCAACAGACGTAAAAAAAAAAAACAAAAATATTCTTGAACGTCTGCGTATCATCCCAAAGACGTACAAGTTATCGTAAGCGGTAAATTGGATGTTATATGTAACAAACTTCGAATGACGTGAAATTTAGTAATGACCATATTTTATCACTTGGTCCTCAAGGGAAAAACTGACAAAATATAGTTACTCAGTCCCCAAAGGATATTACTCGTAATTGAAATAAAATACTATGTATAGCACATATTCTACTGAATAGTTTAAAAAAATATTATGTAGTATATCTCACTTATATTAAATTTCTTATAGAAAATGCATATAAATACTTGACGTAAAATATATTTATTTATTCATTAAGTTAACAAGTATGAATAAATAATTGATTCTATCCAACTAGATATTTCAAATTTATATTCCAAATGTATACATCAGGTATAGAGTGCAATATTTTAAGGGTTACATTATGAAATAAAAAGATTGTTATTTTAATATTTTGTACCCTTTTTCCAGTACTGCTGTTCCAAGAGTCCATGAAGAGGATCAGGCACGAAGCCGATATCGTTATCGTAAATAGGAAACTCTGGAAAAAAACTGAACTCTTTAGGAACTCTTAATTCATTTTTAAAACTCTTTTCCGCGTCATTTTCTTTATCATTAGACACGTGTTCACTTTTCTTTAACTCCTTCATATCGTGTTCGTTAAGCTCGAGTGGTTTGCCAAGACCATCCCCTGCAAGGACGATCACTGAGGGGCAAGAGTTTCTGACTTGATTCCTACTTTCTGATTTCATCTCCTTCTTGCAACCGTCGTCTCTAGAAGATTGCTCCTCGGTGTCTGGGAGAGCGGCGGAGTCATCTAAGTTGGCGGTAACAAAGGGGAAGCTCTTGGGACTCCTGTCCGACGACTTTTTGTCAGCATCGCTGTGTTTGCTGTCACTCTTCCGAAACAACTGCGACACCTATAGATAAAGTACTTTAAGACCTAATAATACATTTTACAATAAACTGGCCATCTACAGATAAGTTAATAATGCAACTTGTTTCTATCCATGTCAGTGTTAAATACAATTAACTTAAAGGTAGTTTTTTACGGTACTAAACAACATTCGCAGTACATTTTCTAAAATATTGTTCTTAATTAAGTTTTATAATCACTACCCCTGAAAAATTTGCTGTTACTGCCGGTGCAGAAATTACGTAACCAGGAAATTATTTTTACAATCACTAGGAGTCGATAAAAAGCTGTATCGGGAAATAGATAAAAACTGTTTTTCTAAAAAACTTTAAATTCTGAAATTTATGAAGTGAATAAAAACATTGATGTCAACTATATGTTAAAATATGAATGCGATATATTACGAGGGATTTGAGTAATAACAATGTACATGTTTGAGTAGTACGCACAGTGAAAACTAGTAAAAATTCCGGTACTTTATCATAAAATATATAATCTTTAATATAGTCAGAATATAAAATTTAAATAAAATGTTAAAATGCTTAAGTATAAACGTAAAATTAAACGAGGAAAAAAATGGGGTGAATTTATTTTTTATATGTGTTTTTTGTTTCCTAGTATACAACCTTCAAAACTTTAGGAGACCTTTAAACTCTGGCTGATCAAGAGACACAAAAGCATCCTCCATTGTCAACTTTCTGTAAATGTGGCAACGCCCGGGAAAACCACTGCCGATCATTGGCCGAGTGGATTCTAAGGTAGCCAACGACAAGCACTCCTCAATACTATAGCAGTAAGAACAGACTATAGTTTAAATCTCTCTGATTTTTACTATTATGGCCGAAAAACGTATTTAAAGCCTTCCCGTGATGAAGAGTAAAAATATTGCAAAAAGTAATATCTTTTTGCTCCGTTTCGAACAGGAAAACTTTGTTGATATATGTAATTGTTCATCGATCCTGCAAAACAAAAATGGACTCGACTAAGCAGGCAGGGGAACTGTGCCCCTCCTCCCCACTAAACGCCATATGAAAAAAAAATTAATAAGTTCTGGATAGTAAAGGTAGTTCAAAAATGGCTCACAGCAGCTCTTTTTAGGTAGAGCATAGTAGGCAGTTCTAACGTTCTCCACTAGAAAACATCACTGTCCACACACACTGTTGGTATAAGGGTGGGGCATTTGGATGAAAGAAAAGCTCAAACAGACACTTATTACTGGATACCTTCATGCTCTATAAGTGATATATTGTTGAAGAGCTGATCAAGTACTGATACGTAGGACTGTGCAGAACTGATATTATGAGGTAAACTGCTCTCTCTCTCTCTCTCTCTCTCTCTCTCTCTCTCTCTCTCTCGTTCTCTCTCCACGTCTCTCGATCAACTCTCTCCTCTCTCTCTCTCTCTCTCTCTCTCTCTCTCTCTCTCTCTCTCTCTCTCTCTCTCTCTCTCTCTCTCTCTCTCTCTCTCTCTCTCTCTCTCTCTCTCTCTCTCTCTCTCTCTCTCTCTCTCTCTCTCTCTCTCTCTCTCTCTCTCTCTCTCTCTCTCTCTCTCTCTCTCTCTCTCTCTCTCTCTCTCTCTCTCTCTCTCTCTCTCTCTCTCTCTCTCTCTCTCTCTCTCTCTCTCTCTCTCTCTCTCAAATTATATATTTTACAATTTGAAATTAAGATCCTGGATTTTTCCATCCGATTCAGACATTCAGAAGGCTGCCGCCTTCCATTATTACCGGTACTTATATCGGTGAAGGCCTGCTAAGCAGTACAGATAATTGTAATACCATTCAGTATTGATGGCTTTAGCAAAATATTCTTAACTAATATCATAGATGACTACCATTTAGTATATGTCATCAATATACTACATGTTTAGGCTGGCACTTACTTGGTTGGCGATTGTCAAGGGGTTGATTTTTTCCAAAGTCTCCGAGACATCCAAACTGATCTGATCTCCCTTTCCTTTCTCGCCGCCGTCTTCAGAGCCGTCGTCAGGATCACTTCTTTCCGGTCGGATACTTTTATCAACACTCTCTGTAAAAATAAACAAAATTCTGTCGTTTTGTATTATACATAAAAACGTACACTGAAACTAAATGGCGTTCGTAGGGCGGGTAGTGCGAGAGAGACGGAGAACTTCTCCCACCTCAGTTTCCCTTCAGTGGAAGCTTGCTGCAAGGTGAGGTCAAGTCTGAAAGCATGTTAGTGGACTTATACTGCTATGCCTGTCATATTACTTAGCTTCAATTACTCTCATCAAACGTTGCGATTACTGTAAAAAATTATGATAATTTTTTTCTGTTATTTGTAAATACATTTACAAATTGTACAGGGTGGACAAATATAAAAACGCTTTCACAACTTTTGTATGACTTAACTTGTAAAAGTGAACTCTTGTGCATGATCATGGTTTCAAAGAACATACTTTTTGACACCATTAGCGAAATTTCATTTTTTCAGGGGGACGGCCCATGTAGACGAAAGTCTACAACGTAAGCCTAGGACGAGTTGGTATCAAATGAAAGGTCTATTCAAGAGAAATTTATTGCCGCAAATAGGTCTTCGAAAGGTTCGTCGTTTTCAGAGTAGCGGTCATTTGAATTTGAAAGTAACAAATTTGTACAATGTTATTTCTCCGCTATTTAAATGTGTTAAGTAAATTATTCTGATAAAAAAATTATACTTTATGAAACACGATTATTGAAAAAAATTTAATTATCTATGGACAAAAGAACGTAGTAAAAGCGTTTCCATATTTTTTCCACCCTATAAATTTATCTCATAAACAAATATACTGAAAATAAATAATAACGATAGTAAATAATAATAAAACGGTACCTTTAATTTTACCGGCGTAGTGTCTCAGTGGCTAAGGCTTCGGACTACGGAGGGCGTTGTCCAAGGTTCGAATCCCCACTGAGCTAACGGTCGGTACTTCACTCGTTGAATAAAGTTCACGAAGAGGTCTGTAGGCCCATGGGGACTGGCGAGTAAAGTTTTAATAATAATAAAAATATTAGATCAGCTGTTTTCATCCAACGTAAATATTGATTACATCATGATTAATTCAGTTTGTGGAATTAATTTTCTAATTATATTAGAACAATAAATTAAAACCAATAAATTAACAGCACAATAGTAGATCTAGCATAATACCTAGCGGAAACGAGAAAAGAGAAATCGAAAATTCACTGTCAGCCTGTACATTATCAGCTGACTGCGTGGTTGGGGCTAGAATGCACTCTCCTCGCGCCAAACATTAGCCCACTCAAACGGTTGTTTTGATCAAGTGTCAAATATATCATTAATATGAGCTGATATTTATTATTATGATATTCGTTAGTAGAATGGTTAGTAACATGGTAAAATGGTGATTGCCGCTGTTAGTTTTATCCGACTACTGGTTGAAGGCCTGCGAACAGCGCATGCCACGCCATATAGTTTGAGTTTATGGAACAGCATCTCTGTTACGCGAACTGACTAAATAATTATACTGTGGGTATCCTTATAATAACGACGCAGTTTTTTTTCCAGCGTAACTCCTCTCCTATTTCTTGACCAATTTAAATAGTTGAGGTATCAAAAATTTGCCTCTTCGTAGTTGTTCAATAAGGTCTATTAGTTCTTCAATATTGCCACACTGCAGGAAGCTCTCGAAGTTCGTTTTTCGGTCTAAAAAATAACACGGAGAGGGAGATGACTAATAAAGTAAGGGCTATTCCAGGGAAGGTTGTAAGTTCACCTCCCTCCAGGGAGGAGGATCCTTACACAAATACAGGGAAGGATTTGTAGGGATCCGCTGTAGTAGACTTGAAGGTTTCTATGGTAATCTAATGAAGATATTTTATTAATTTGATCTTAAGCTGTTCTAAAAAAAAAAAAAAAAAAAAACGAACACGTTTGAAATAGACTAAGTAATGTCATTGAGTATTTATGCTAAAGGCCTGTTTACTCGTTGCATGTTACCTGCATGCCACTTCAGCTGCTACTGGCAATGCCAGCGCTGCCAGTGTGACAGCATAATGGATACGTGTTTACACATTGCCAGTGCTGGCACGCAAGCTGAGGTGGACTCAGCGCAAGTTGAAAACATATAGAAAAATACATCTAGAGCCTGTACATAGATAAGCAATGTTTCAAAGATATGTAGTGTTTACAGTTTGTGTCAGGGTCGACTAAGTGTCAATATTTTAAAAAGTTACAACGCAGGTAACTTTGACACGTGCCTACCTACCCACCCCTACACTTACAGTGATATTGATCCACCCACCCAACTCTACACTTACAGTGATATTGACCCACCTACCCACCCTTACACTTACACTTACACTTACAGTGCGTTTGATTTCTTTAGTTGTGTGTGAAGAATTACAAGCTCTGCTTCAAGAGAAGCTACTAAAAGGGAAAATGAAGTTAGTACGAGCTTGAATAAATAATAAAAGCATGGGATTATCTGAAACTATTATCAGAGAGCTACAGTAAACAGATCCTCAGGCATTTAAAGCAGTAATGAGGCTTACACCTGAACAGTTTGAAGAATCATTGCACAAAAACTAGTCCGCTAATCACGAGTCAAAATACCATCTTGCGAAATGCCTTGCCTCCAAAAGTCAAACTAGAAATTACTCCTGCGTTCCTAGCCTCTGGAACTAATTTAAGGATGTTGTATATGTTATTTCGCAGGTCAAACCCAAAGTATTAGTCATTTTTATAATCTTCTGTCATCAAAAACTGTAATTCGCTGCTTGCTAAGGCCATATAACTTCCTTGTGGCAGCGTAACTTCTAAAAAAAAAAAAAATAAAATAAAAAAAAACATAATAAAACACACTGTATGCATCAGAATATTTATATTTATTTTTATATTGTAGGTCACATGTTCAAAGTTTTGTTTTACACACTTTTGAAGATCAAATCGGATAGGTAACTAGGTGACGGGTCCCATTCTCCATACACTGAGTAAACCGACATCTGGCGTACGTCATGACTCTTCCCAGCGTAGCAGCCGTTTTGTTGGCAATTTCTTTTTGGTTGTAGGTTTTCAAATCTGATAGGGTCGTTGAGTGGTTCACATATACACGGGATTAAAAAAATTCTACTGAAAATAAAATATCAAGGGGCTAAGTCGGGGTTTTCGTGCTCCAAATAGCGTCTAATTGAGGTGAGGTGGTACGGGAAGTATTCTCTCAAAACAGCCACCGGTGCTGTTGAAGTGTGTGCCATTGCACCGTCTTGTTGGAAAAGAGTGTCTCCCAAGTCATGCAGCCTTGTAGAAAAAAACTTCCCGTAACGTGTTTACATAACGGTCCGAAATCACTGTCACTACTACTACAATTTCCTCAAAGAACCATGGACCAATAATTCTAGCAGAGAGGGTACGCACCTTACTGTAACTTTCGATATATGCAAAGGTCTTTGGCGCAATTCTCAAGGATTGGTGTCATCCCAGTAGAGCAGTTTTGTTTGTTGACAGATCCACACAAATGAAAATGGGCTTCAGGGTTGAGGAAAATGAATACCAGAAATCCGTTTACTTAGTGTATGGAGAATGGGGGACGTCATATACCCGATTTGATCTTCAAAACTATGTAAAATAAACTTTAGACATGTACATACATTGTAAAATATAAATACAAACATTCTGATTCACACAATGGGTTTTATTTATTTAAAAAAATGATGTTATGCTACTGCACTCTGTACATGATTGGTTTTCGAATGTAAACTTTAAAGTTCATGACTTACTATGGCTTTACAAGTAACTTTTAATTATATTTCTATTAAAGAATTCAATTATTGTTTAATTTAAATGAATAAAACATAAAAACAATTAACTTACAAATACATTTAGCACAGGTGTTTATATTTTGTCCATACCTGCTTTCAACCATATTGACGGGTCGCCAATAGAATTTTTAAGTACATGATCTAACTCCTCTGATGAATTGATTACCTAAAAATAACAAAATAAATTGTTACTACAATTTTATTTACGTTTAGTAAGTTGTTAGTAT